>RDRW01000020.1:865000-1059140 GCA_007896445.1 Puccinia hordei
AAAACACCAAAAACAAATTGTTATACTAAATCTTGATCATTTTCTTTACACCCAAAATCAAAAATAAAATATGTGATAAAATCACAAATAAAACACTTGATAAAATTCCAAATAAAATACCTGGTATATTTTCTAAATTGAATCATCAAAATTTGTCTTTTCCACAATATACAACCTAAATTTCTTTGAAGATGAGCTTCAGGTTTGATTACTGGAGAAGAGCTTATGAAACCAAAAGACAAGAACAGGGAAGAGCTACTAACCAACAACAACAACCAAAATTTTATCATAGATCACTCAGATCTAACAACTTATTTAATCAAAACCTTCCTTCAACCTTAATTCACACAATAAATTTCTTACACACCTTCCAGAATGAATCAAGAATCCACAACCATGATATTTCCCACTCTCAAACATTTTGGTACCCTTATTACAACCTCACTCAAAATCCAGCAACCAATCCCAAAGACTGCATTCAAAATCATCACACCACCACCTTCTGCAACCCAACACTCTCCACCAATATCACCCTTCCCATCATCATGAATCTCAAAATCAACAACCAATGTCACATTTGTCACACCTCCCTATTTCTCACCCCTCTCATAGCACTCTTTATCAATTACATCAGTCACAATCACCTCATGAAATCACCCATCCAATTCTTATCAACATCTATTATTACCCTTTCATCCTCATTATTACCCATCACACCCTTATAATAACCCATCACATGAAAATGTGACCAAAATTCAGAGCCAAAGCTCATGTGGGCTTCCCCCTCCTCCTTCTCACTCTCATTTGATAGGCTCCTCACAATACCACCATGGAAAATTTCAGCACCAAAGAAGGTACTCACAATCACTTGAAACCTCTGTGTCTTGTGAGTCTCATCAGAGTAGAAATCAGAGAACCCAATCACAAACCCTATAAAACATTCACCACCAAACACAGCACCCAACTTCACTTGGGTGTGCTCCTCTTTCTTCTCAAAATCATCACAGAAGCCACTCGCAATCTCCCACAACAACCTTCAGCACTCACAATCACTTGGACATCCCCTTGGATCCTCTCAATCTCATCATAGACAAAACTCACAATCCCCCCAGGGAGATAAAATTTATTCTCACCTCACAATAGAATACCACATAGTCAACTCCTAGAAGATCACCTTTTGCATCTGCATGTACAAACTTTGAACAACAGAAAAACTGAAACAAGTCCCTTGAAAATAAAAGTAGTTCTCCACGCCTCTCACCTGTTAAGGTACCAAGAAACTGGGGTGATGAGCTTCCAGAAATTGATCTACACAAAATTATGGACCACATCTACAACCCAATGTCTCATGCTGGGTTTGAAATTCCCATCCTGCCAATATAGACAATGAGTATGAGCTTGATCAAATCAGATTAGGATATGACAATGAAGAGCCCAACATTTTATCCAATCCATATAATTATTTTTTTATTGTGGAATACTTCAGTCCTTCAGTAATTTTGGCAGAAGTGGCGTCAGGAAACAGAGTTGGTGAATTGGTTGCCATACCTCACATCCCATTCATATCTGACTCTGAAGAGACTGGAATCCCCTTCAAAATAATACACACCCAGTTTCCTGTTAATCTTGCTTTTTGTCTCATAATCAACCATCCTCAGGGTCAGACCATTGGACATGTTGGCATTGTGCTTCTTGAACCTGTTTTTAGTCATGGGAAACTGTATGTTGCACTTTATCAAAGCAGTTCCAGTCACACAACAAATTTTTCAATTCCTCAGCAAGAATCTGGCTCTCCTTCATACCAAAATTTAAATATTTTTTACAAAGGGGTTATTTTATCTGTTCAATCACAGTGATTTTTTTTTTTTTTTTTTTTTTTTTTTTGCAATTTGTGTCAATTCCATTTTGGCCTGTTTTTGTAATTTGTTTATTTATTTTTGTTTTTATTTTTATTTTTATTTTTATTTTTATTTTTATTTTTATTTTTATTTTTATTTTTATTTTTATTTTTATTTTTATTTTTATTTTTATTTTTATTTTATTTTTATTTTTATTTTTATTTTTATTTTTATTTTTATTTTTATTTTTATTTTATTTTTATTTTTATTTTTATTTTTATTTTTATTTTTATTTTTATTTTTATTTTTATTTTTATTTTTATTTTTATTTTTATTTTTATTTTTATTTTTATTTTTATTTTTATTTTTATTTTTATTTTTATTTTTATTTTTATTTTTATTTTTATTTTTATTTTTATTTTTATTTTTATTTTTATTTTTATTTTTATTTTTATTTTATTTTTATTTTTGTTTTTATTTTTATTTTTATTTTTATTTTTATTTTTATTTTTATTTTTATTTTTATTTTTATTTTTATTTTTATTTTTATTTTTATTTTTATTTTGCTTTTATTCTTCTTTCAAATGTTTGTTTTTTGTGTCATTCGATCTGATGGTTGTCAATTGAAGTTTATATATTAATTCCACCATAATCCTTTTTGGTATTTTCCCCCCTCCCAAACAAAAACACCCACTCTAAATACAAATCACCTCAAGTCCCGGGGCATTGCCCTTGTTTATTCATAATAATCGTCATCAAAACCAACCAGCTCTCGACCGGTTGAAAGCAGCAGCTCCCAAAACTATGATCCACATACAGCTCCGGCTATACCTGCTGCGCTGCTGCGGTGAATCCAGGACAGCCACACACAGTGACATCTCATCATCCTCCATAGCTTTCAACCACGATCATTTTAGCAAGCCACTCAGGAATCCCCCTCCCCTCCGATCTGAATTAGCTTAAACAAATGGCAGTTGAGTTCACACTGGCTTCTTAATCATCAAATCTAACATCTTTATACTCAAGGACTTGTTTTAACAGCTCAGCTACGTCCTACTCGTCTCGAGACAAGGAAAAGTTCGATTGGCCAAATGGTTTACCACCATGTCTCCCAAAACGAAAGCCAAGATCGTTAAAGATGTTACCCAGCTAGTCCTTGCTCGACGCACGAGGATGTGTAACGTACTAGAATACAAAGGTCTGATTTCATACACTGATCATCCTAAAATCTCTCACTCAATGAAAAAAAGTAATCATTCTCATCGATCGTTCTCGGTGGGTTGGTTTGGGACTTTCAGATTCAAAAGTCGTATATCGTCGATACGCTTCCCTCTTCTTCGTGACCGGGATCGGACCTCATGATAACGAACTAGTCACACTTGAAATCATCCACCGATACGTCGAAGTACTTGACCGTTATTTCGGAAACGTTTGTCCGATCCTTCCCTCTTAATATTCAAATCCTCGTCCCCTCCGATCATCCTTGGATTCCATCTCCAGCCGTTCATCTTGCTCGTAGGGCAGGCCCTGACTTCCTCATGACTGATGAGCTTTCTAATCCAACAGGTCTGCGAATTAGATCTCATCTTTAACTTCCAACGTGCATACGCCATCCTAGACGAACTGATTATCGCCGGTGAACTTCAAGAATCTTCCAAGAAATCGATCCTTAGAGCCATTGGTCAATCTGATTCGATCGAGGAAGCAGAGGCATCTGAAGAGGGTAGTCTTGCTAAAATCGCATCGGGTAGATGAAAGATAAAAATATCATCAACCTTTGCTCTTCTCTAGAGTGTATCCATGACGAACAAGATCCCGTGCCACCAAATTTGGTGGGTATGTTTTTCTTTCTTTCTTTTCTTTGTTGAAATTAGTTTTTTTAAAGATTTCTTGTTTGTTAATGCTTCAGGTCCTGTCAATTTATATGTGTACTTATTTTTATTTTTTTGCCACTCACTCACAGCCTTTCCTTGCCCCTTGTCTCTTTTCTCATCCTCTCCAGCCTTTTCCTTTTTTTCTCTCTGGTTTTTTGTTTTTGTTTTTGTTTTCAATTTTTCTCAAAACTCACCTATCTCTATTGAAAACCATTTATGATGTCTATGTAAAACTATTTTATTAAGTTAAATTGCAGTAAATCATGAGAAAAAGAAAAACAGCTTTTGCTTGGTTTTCCCCAATGATCAAACCCACACAGCCTTCCTCATGTATATGTTGGTGAGACCTTCTGCTGACAATACTATGCATATCAAGAAAACTGTCCGGGTTTTGCCTTGCGCATGTCTGGATGATTTTTTTCCATGTCCTTTTTTTTGAATTATTTTGTCTGGTTTTTTACTATTTTTGTCTTGTTTTCATTTTTTTTGTCCGCATTTTCACAATTCAGTGTCCTCATTTGTCTTTCAAGTTGTCCTGTGTTTGAAAAAAAAGCCCCCTTTTTACTGGAATCTGTCCGGCCTTGTCAAATGCCGGAAATTGGGGTTTTTCAAGTCTCACATTTTTGTTTTTTTCTCTTTTTCTTAGTTTTTGTGTCTTGTTTTTTTTTTTTTTTTTTTTTTTTTTTTGTTTTTTTCATCAAATAGATAAACAACAATTCAAGTACAACATTAATTTGTTTCATAGAGAAATTAATGAAAAAAGGATATTTTGTCTTTGTTTTGCTCAAAAGCTTTGCCTTGATTGCCGCCGTCCATGAGGCCTTCAAGCTCCAGATCAATCATCAAGGAATTTCTAGGAATATTATTAGAAAAGTAAAAAAACAGAAATCAAGAAAAATTAAAAAGAAAAAGAAGGGGAAAAGAAATATAAACACAAAAAAAAGAGTGACTTATTTACATATTGTGTTTTTACAAATGCTTGGACTTTTTGGAGATTTTTGGGTGGCAAGGTTGTGGGATTAAGGCCACAGCCCCAGTTTAATCTTGAGGTTATTGCCACACACAGCATACCCCACATAAGGGGCCCATTGTTGTGCACCAGAGAAAAAAAAATAGTTTTATCTTGATGTTTGAGCTTAGTATTGGAACAAGTGGCTTGATATTCTCAATCTGGGATAACCACTAGTCTCAATGCAGAAACTATTCATTTTTAATGTTTTAATATGTGTTACAGCATCATATATGGGTTATTTCTTCCCTGTAGATGATAATCCTTATCTTTCCGTGGATAAGGTAATTATCTTGTAAGTTTCACATATTATAAGGTATGTGTTTTGTTTCTTATGGGTGGCTCCCCCGGAGTTAACACTAAACAGGGGTTTTTTTTAGAAATTGCAGCATTGGCCTCGTCTAGGATACCTTGAGCATACACAGCCGCCTTGGATGAGTTGAGTTGATAGCAGTTGGTTGGGGTGTGTCCGGGGCACTTAGGGTTGTGGGTGCTGTTGGTACAGAAAGGCTGGTTTGTCCTCTCAGTGTAGGGATTAGAGGAACCAGGGGTGGAGGAGAATTGCACAGCAAGTGCAGTGGCGGTGGCGGTCAGCTGGGAAACACTCTCTTTTTGGTGGAGGAGGTTGGTCTTGAGTTACATCAAAAACTTGTTCATGGTAGCCCCCACAGCTTCAATTTTGAATGAGAATAACTGAAGAGTCCAAAATATGGTGAAGGAGGGGGATAGCGCTTTAACACAAAGAAAACCCAGACAGCTTCCAGAATTTTCTTGTCAAATTTTGACAAGCTGAATTCAACAATTAGCTGGAAAGTTTGTTGGAACCTATTGATGCTCTTTTGCATTTTCCCATTGACAAAGACAATGTTGGGGAGATTTTCCATGATTTTGGCAGAGTTCCCAACAGATTTGGCTGCATATTACTCCAGAATAGCATCCCATAGGTCTCTGAGGTCATAGTTATCTAAGTCTTCCACAAAGCAGGTAGAATCTTTGTGACCTAGTAGGTAGTGACATGCTTCAGTCTATCCTTGTAGTCAGGACATGACTTGAGGTTGGGAGAATTTTCCTTGATGAACCCTTCCATATTCATATCACAATGCCAGGTGATAAAGTATGTCCTGTTGAGTTTCTTGGTACATAAACAATGTCAGATAACAAACCCTACCATAGATGGTGAGCTATAACAACTGAGATGATCCCTTACCTCAATTTAATAATTATTAACCTTAAATTTTCTATAGATAACAAAGACAAGGTTGAAGCAACAAGCTCTGATAATCAAATACTTTTCTCTGAAGCCCTTGTGGCAATGCATGGCAATGACTACCACAGGTGAAAACAAGTGTGTAAGCTTATTTCTCAGAAGATGCTTATTTGTACCTGCATGAATTAAAAGGGCTAGATGTAGCTTACTCAGCCCAATATACATGTCAGCTTTCTACTACTTCAGACACAACTTGACTGAACAAAATAGTAACAAGTCAAAAAATAATAAATAAATAAATAATAAAAATACATACAAAAGAGAAATTATTACACAGGTAATGATGTATAATAAATTACAATAAACATAAGAAAAAGATAAAATTTTAGAATATATATATTAGAGGGTATCAAATATGACCAAATCCACAATTAAAACCAGTGAATTAGGTTTTTCACCAAAACTTCACTTTTGGACATTCCAAACCATTTTATATTGATATCCATGGTTTTTAAAAATGGTGGATTTTCAAAACCAGTTGATTAGATAATGGTGGATTTGGTCATATTTGATACCCCCTATTATTACATAGTAATAATTTAATAAACAAATGTAATAAATAAATCAATGTTAAAATAAAAAATAACTCATTAACCAATGAGATAAGTGAGAATATTATTAAAAATTCTGAAAGAGAAAGTAAAATAACCTAGGGTTTATGAGCCAAAATATCCTTGAAAACTTACTCCTTCTATTAATCAAATTAGGGCATTAATAAAAAAAACCTGGTTTTTCCGCGTTTACACCTGGTTTTACGCAGCGGCAACGTCAAAGTTTCTGCGCAGCACACCCGGTTTTCCACTTTTACACCCGGGTTTTTCAATTATTTTTTTGCGGGCAGATTTTAATTTTTTTTCAACATTTTGAAATTGTTATAATAGGGGGTATCAAATATGACGAAATCCACCATTAAAACCCATTGATTAGAAATTGCCAAATCCACAATTTCTAATCAACGGGTTTTCAAAAAGGGGTAGCTAAAAACCAAACGGATTTTGAAAATGAAAAACCCTGGTTTTCCATCCAAATCCTTCATTTCCAAAATAACCCAATTAAATCACATCTCTCATCAGCTCACGCTGCACCGTTCAATCCATTTCCTCTTGTCAAACCAAGCAAACATCACACCTCACCTCAACCAATCCTGCGACAAGCACCCTCTCAACACAAGCAACTATTTCAAGCGGCCAACTCTGCTGCAACAGTATTGATTTTCGACTCAGATAACGAAGACTCAGGTCTTGAAGATTTCTACCGTTATTGTCGATCAAAACTCCAGAAACAATACCTCAATGCCAGAGGCACCACTACACGATTCCATCCTCGATATGACCTTTCAATCATTCAAGAACTTCCTCAATCATGCTTCCTCCAGCTTTTTCGAATGTCGTTCCCATGTTTCCTCAATCTTCTTCAACTGATTGAGTCAAATCCAATCTTTCACAACTCCTCTCAGAATCCTCAACGAGACCCATCAGTCCAACTTGCTATTGCTATGTGCCGTCTTGGATCAAACGGAAACGGTGCTGCGGTTTTCAGACTCAAGAATCTCTTCCAAGTTGGCTATGGAACAATCAACCTTTACACATGTCGGGTGATCAAGATTCTTTATCAAATGCGCTCGCACTTGGTATCATGGCCGACTCAAGAAGAACGTATGGAATCATCTCAGGTCATGCAAGATGAAGGCTTCCCTGGATGTGTTGGCTTTGTTGATGGAACAACCATTCCACTGAGTCAAAAGCCTCCGGTGGACGGTAACCACTACTGGGATCGAAAAAAACGGTTGGATCGTTTGCATTGGTTCCACTATTTTACCAATTCTGAGCTGATGTGTTGTTTGCTTTCAAAACAGTTACTCTATTTCGGTCACTCTTGTTTGTGACATAAACAAAAAGTTCATATCGTACCTTGCAGGCTACCCAGGATCCTGTCACGATTGTTACGTCTTCTCTAATATGAAGCTTGCTCAAAATCCAGAACAATTCTTTGACCAACACCAATTCCTCCTGGCCGACTCTGCTTATTCAAGTGATCAACATACTGTTCCAGCCTACAAAGGTTCTGACTTACTTATACCTGAGAATGTGGATTTCAATTACCATCTAGCCCAATCAAGAGTACGGATTGAACATGCCATTGGTATTCTAAAGGGTCGATTTGCCAGTTTGCGAGAAATTCGATCACAAATCAGGAACCCTCGTGAGATGAAGGCAACGGTCAAGTGGATCATCACCTGCATTGTTCTGCATAATCTTCTAGCTGAACTCAAGGATCAGTGGCATGAACTTTACAATGAGGAGGAACCAGAAGCAGCCCCGGCCTTGTTGGAAAACGTTGAATCTAGTAACGATGGATTACGAGGACTGTTACGCCCCATAACGCTTGCACTCTTCAACTAAGGTGAATCAAATTCAACATTGACTTGCAGAACAATACACTTCCAGCTTTCTGACTCTTGCTTTTGATTTGGTTTCCTCGCAGTGCCAATTTTTCTTGATTTCTCTGCTTCATTACAGATCTTTGTTCTCTTCTCTTCTTGAATGCCATTCAAATCAATAACCTTTTTACACTCATCAGTGCCTTTTTGGCAAATGGTGTTGGATCAAAATACGTTTGAGCTTGCTTTTTTCTTGCACACGTAAGGGCAAACATCCCTACAGATGGGAAGTTTTCTCTGAAGTACCTTAAGAACCCCCACCATCTCATCAGGTAATCTTATCAGGTAAAGCAGTATCTTTACAATACTCAAACCAAACTAAAACTGACCAGGTCCTTTGCTTCTAGGACCCAACCATACATATTCCAGGCTTGCTTTGGATTTGTTTGGGTGTAAACCAAGGCTCTAAAAATTTCTGACTGCTGTCGACGAACTGATGGCCAACCTATGGACCAAGTTGGTTCATCAGGCCAAGGTACCTGAGCTAGCTGAAATCACCCCTTGTCAGGACGATATCAAACGTGCCAACCATTGTGAGGGCTTTGATTGTGGCACCATGGACAACTTTCAACTCATCAACATTGCAGAATACAAACATGATGAATTTTTTTGCCAATGAACCCCTGAACCAGAACAAGGCTTATGTATCAGGTGCCAAGATCCACCCTTGGCACCTGATACATCTCATACTGCACTAGCCCATCTGAGTGGCACCCCTTATCTATTTCCGGACCTCGTGTGCCTCTCAACCTGGTTGGTTTCAAAAAATCCTGCCCTGCTCTTGGCTTGGCTGCCCCGGCCCGCTTGAAACAAATGTGGGTAGTCTCTAACTTGGCTCCGGTTTGATGCCTCTTCCTCCTCCTGATTGTCCCATGAATTGAATGCTAACATACATTCAATCTGCAAAATTTCTTTCATGATCCCACCTCTTCACAGTAACATCCCTCAACCCCTAGATCAATCACTCGCTTGTTTTGCTCCTCCTGAGCCCCTACAACCTCTCAAGGTAAGTAGGGGCTCTGTGTTTTCGTTGTTTTGATGGGGTCTGTCTTCCTTGCTTGATTGGGTCGCTGATCAAGCAAGGAAGACTTCTGACTTTTTTTTCTTTTTCATCCAGGCTCGAAACCGACGGAGCCTGGACGCTATCCAGCGCTGCGATCAAACAATTGCTCCTCCTGAGCCCCTACAACCTCTCAAGGTAAGTAGGGGCTCTGTTTTTTCTTTGTTTTGATGGGGTCTGTCTTCCTTGCTTGATCGGGTCGCCGATCAAGCAAGGAAGACAACTGACATTTTTTTTTTCATCCAGGCTTGAGACCGACGGAGCCTGGACGCTATCCAGCGCTGCGATCAAACGATCGCTCCTCCTGAGCCCCTACAACCTCTCAAGGTAAGTAGGGGCTCTGTGTTTTCGTTGTGTTGATGGGTTCTGTCTTCCTTGCTTGATTGGGTCGCCGATCAAGCAAGGAAGACTTCTGAAATGTTTTTTTTGCATCCAGGCTCGAAACCGACGGAGCCTGGAAGCTTTCTAGCGCTGCGATCAAACGATCTCTCCTCCTGAGCCCCTACAACCTCTCAAGGTAAGTAGGGGCTCTGTGTTTTTGTTTTTTGGATGGGGTCTGTCTTCCTTGCTTGATCGGGCTGCCGATCAAGCAAGGAAGACAACTGACATGTTTTTTTTCATCCAGGCTCGAAACCGACGGAGCCTGGACGCTATCCAGCGCTGCGATCAAACGATCACTCCTCCTGAGCCCCTACAACCTCTCAAGGTAAGTAGGGGCTCTGTGTTTTTGTTTTTTGGATGGGGTCTGTCTTCCTTGCTTGATCGGGCTGCCGATCAAGCAAGGAAGACAACTGACATGTTTTTTTTCATCCAGGCTCGAAACCGACGGAGCCTGGACGCTATCCAGCGCTGCGATCAAACGATCGCTCCTCCTGAGCCCCTACAACCTCTCAAGGTAAGTAGGGGCTCTGTGTTTTCGTTGTTTTGATGGGGTCTGTCTTCCTTGCTTGATCGGGTCGCCGATCAAGCAAGGAAGACAACTGACATTTTTTTTTTTTCATCCAGGCTCGAAACCGACGGAGCCTGGACGCTATCCAGCGCTGCGATCAAACAATTGCTCCTCCTGAGCCCCTACAACCTCTCAAGGTAAGTAGGGGCTGTCATGGTAATTGTATGAGTAATCATTTTTGAACTGACTTGGACTCATCCAATTTTTATTAGCCCTTACCTCCCCAAAATGTCACAAGATTTGCCAAACCTCAGCAAGAAACCACGCCTCACAACCATTAATTGGATCAAACACCAGGAATCTTTGGCCGCTGAACCCAACCAACCACAAGTACCCTTGCCCAGCCCCTCCCCAATCCAAGCTGATGTGCCGCTGACTGTTCAAAGATCAAGTACGAACTGTAACGTCCATTGGTGGTGTGCTATTCCTCTTGATCTAGAACAGTCACAGCACATTAGTGAGGAGCAAGGAGGGGATGATTCTCACCACGAGGACCCGCCGTCACTTTCTGTTTCAACGTACAATTTGGATTCAGACAGCCCCTCCTCAGACGCTGGCTCTACCAAAAATGAAAGTAGTGACAAGGACTCAGAATCATCCAACTCCTTGAAGAAAGTCAAACTCAGCCGTCAACCTTGCCCACCTACATGCAACGAACACTCCAATCCCAATCCCAACGTGCCTCCTAACATGTCTCAGATGGAATCCAAGTGTTGCGTAATTTGTCAAATCTATCGCCGATGTGATCACTATCAAGAACAAGATATAGGTGGAAGCAAAGGGTTCAATGAAGCAGAAGGTTCTTGTCTGGCTCCGCAATCACATCTCAGTAAAAATCAAAGGAAGCGGAAAAAGTACAAAGCCGCCACTCGATCTCATCGCCGTCAAAGGGCCAATGTACATCTTGCTGGCCAGTCCCATATTCCAGTCCACATCTCCAACCCCAATCCAAATGCCAACATCCAATTCTTCAACAAGTCCTTTATCTGCTGGGCCAATGGAGCTCGTAAGAACATTATTGCTGTGGTAAAGTTCCGACCATTCTCAACCATGGATGCAAAACTCAAAGAACAATACCAAAATCTCAGCCAACATCTCATCCAGCAGGCCAAATTCCAAAATTCCAATAAATCCAACGGACCAGCATACTCAGGTGAAATGTACAGTCTGGGATGGCGAAAAGGTTACGAGGCACAATCCCAAATTGGTATAACAGGCATTTCTTCCAAAGTTTCTACAGATCGACATGGTTATGAAGCGCTTCAAAAGGATGTTCCACAAATAGATAAGTTTCTTGGCCGGTGCTTCCGATCTGTATCCAAACCCCTATTCCGTGAGGTCCAGAAAAAACACATTCGACTCAAAGCCCCTGGACTAGCTCCCCAATATTCAGCCCACCGCAAAGGATTCACCTCACACCTGTCGTTTACCCTTGGCCAGTTTGCAAACACGCCACACCAAGACACCAATTCTTCACCCTTCAGCTTTGTCCTATGGATTCCCATTTAGAAACACACTGGGAAGCTAGTTGAGAATAATCTTCAAGTCACTGGAGGTGAATTTGTGTTTCCAGACAATTCTTGTGGCATCAACTTTGCAGGATTTGATGGTATAGTTGAGTGTGCATGGAAAGCCACTTCTTATTCTCACCTGACTCTTCCCTCAAAAACTGCTCCCAACTCTTCACATACACAAATGGGGTTATCTTGCCAACTGCCCAAGAAAACCCAAAAAGCCATTCAGCTTATTAGAGATGGTCACTATATTAATAATCCAAATAAAAGCAACTGGACTATTAGAGATATGGATGCTATTTTAGATAACTCTTTGAAATATAATCGATAGTTTGCTTTTTTTTATTTTCTTTCTAACGTGTAACATGCAATGTTTCAAATGATTTGTTGGGTGCAAACAAAGCCAAAAAAGGTGGACTATTTGAATAAATTTGCCAAGCGTTCAATCTCTTCTGTACTCTTCCCATGAGCTACACACTGAGTCACCAGGTCATACTTCTTACCGATGTGCTCCTGACAAGCCAAACGTTCCATCTTGGCCAATCTCAAACCTTCTGTCCTTATCCTTCTCCTCCCTTTCCCAGTCTAATTTCCTCTCGTCTAATTTTATTCCTTGATCCCACTTCTTTTCCTCTAATTTAACTCCATGTTCCCACTTCTTCTCCTCAAGTTCAATTGAGTGGTTGAATTTCCTTTCCTCCAACTCGACCCCCTTATTATCGTTGTTGACCTGTCGTTCAAACTTCAACATCTCAAAACTGAGGGTGTCTCGAGCCACTTGTGACTTTCCTAATAAAGAATAAGTTGAAGAAGCATGTCAGTTAATAAAATTGGAACAAGGATTACATCTCCAACTGGCCTTCATCCCTCTTCAACGCATACTCTTCATATTGAGAAAAAGGATTGGGTGTGCTGGGCCCTGAGGTTGATCGGCTCTTAGGATTGATATTGGCACTGTTGGATGCCCTTCGCTTGTCCTTGGGTGTTTGAGTTGGCAACGGTTTACTTGAATTTGCAGGAGAATCCAATGCAGCGTTGTTAGGTGTCAAAGTGGTGCATGATTTGTTTTTCTTCTTCTTGCAGGGTGACTGAGTATCTTCTCGAGCATCAGATGGACAGTAATCCTCTGAATCACTTGTGTCAAGGGCCCTTTCTTGGGCAGTGAGGGAATCCACAGCCCTTCAATAGCGCTTAGATGATTTAACCATTCCACTAGGACGAATACTTGCTTCCTGTCCTTGCTAATGTCAAACATGGGAAGAAATGGGGCTTTAGCTAATCAATCGAACAACAGTGATTAATTGATCCAATAACAAACCAGGATTGCCGCTTCATTTTCATCTGACGGATTGTCACAAACACTGGCTGGTCCAACTCTTTCCTAAATTATTTAGTGGCAAGGTCAATCGTTTGAAGAAGAAATGGCATAAGTGATAAAAAGAAATTCAAACACACCTCTTCACCGTCCCTGCCTCCTTCAGACCTATTCTCACCAGTTTCTAAAGGTTCCAAGATTGCTGACTGAGTCATCACGTATAAACAATATTGAATATATTAGCAATTATCAAAAAAGACAATGAAACAACTGATCGATCTTACAACTGGAGCCCTAGAGTTATTGGAATCCACAGATACATTATCTGAGTCATCTTTATCAACATTTTCGTCCAAGTTGATGGCCTTGGGACCAGAAGAGTCAGAGCTCTCATCACCGTTTTGGGCATCAACTTTGTACAAGGACGTCACAAACGGTTTCTTACCCATCAGCTGATGCATAGAATGGAAATGTGGACACATTTTTTCAAGCTTCTCGTCAATGGTGACAATTCCTGCCGAGCGGTCTTCATCGGTGAGTCCAAAGCCAGTGGAGAGGGATTGGGTATGTGTTTTCTTGTACTTGTCCTTGTAGCTGTTAAAACGATCTTTCATCTACCTGGCCGTTAGTTTGATTTGTGAAAGGGATTGATTTCTCAGATTGATTGCCATAAGCTCGAATCCATTAATCTTCCCTTTGGCTGGCCTTCCAACCGCCGGTGCCTTACCAGTTCCAAAGCACAAATCGTAATTCTTTTGGATTTTGAGCCAGTCGATGATTATGAGGAAGTCGTCCTTCTTTAGGTGAGAAGAAGTTTTTCCGGTTGTATCATTGTCAGAGACATGTTGTGCTCGCTTCTTGATGGGTTTCTTCCTGCTTGCTGACGTCTTTGGTATCACTTTTCCTTTTCCAGTGATGAATTTATTCGTTTTTTTGATAGGCATCGTTCTGGGATCAGGGAATGATTGATTCACTGCAAAAAAAACTGGCTCAACTGCCTGCAGTTGACATGTGGAAACTCTAAGGAAGCTGGCGGTGTTACTCCAACCTTTCTCAAAGGGTGAATCAACCAAGCTTCAATGCACAGTCATGTGCATGTTGCACAGTGACTGTGCCCAAACAGCTGCATATGTAAATGGGTGGAGATACCATGGCAGCTTTGTTGGAGCATGCCACATGTCAACTGCTGGCAGTTGATCGAGTTTTTCTTGCAGTGATTAATGTTTTTTCTGCAATCAAGTTTATAATTGACTAAACTTACCAAATTTTGAGGAAAACTGAAGAACAAGTTTGGGTTTGTGACTGGGTGGAGTTGTATTGGCAACGATTTACTGTTGGTGGGGGTTGAATCGTGGAGGATTATTGATTGTATTGGGAGTTTTATTGGCAACGATTTATTTTTGGTTGGGGTTGAAACGTGGAGGATTATTGATTGTATTGGGGTTGTATATTGCAAGTTTGTATCCTGAGTTGTGATTGGTTGAAATGTGGGGGATCGTGGTTTTTGTAATTATATTGGGGTTTTTGTTGTTGATACTTGACACGTCTAGTGCAAATAATGGCATTATTTGGAATTTTTATCCACTGGTTTCATAATCGTGGATTTTGTGAAACCCGTTGATTAGATAATCGTGGATTTGGTCATATTTGATACCCCCTAATATACTTCCAGGGGTTTAGAAATTTATGGTATTTTTTATTTTCCAAAAAAAAAAAGGCTTCTATTTTGTTTTGCCCATACACCCGGTTTTTTCAAAAAAAATCCCCTCCGCTCAATTGACAGGATTTCTCAAAATTTTAAATCTTTTTAAAACACTTTAAGGGGTGTAAAGTTCAATGTGACAAACAGTTTATTTTTAAAATCACTGGTTGTTTTTTTATGATTTTTGGACATAATTTATTTCTAAACACCTTCACGCCTGTATTTCAAGATATTTGAGGAGTTTTTAAATGGATTCATACACTTTAGAGGGTGAATAATTCATTGGAAACAAATACTGATCATAAAATTAACTTGTTATCAGATTTCATGACAAAGAAATGGAAATAGATCAATACACAGAGGTATGGTACATTATATGATGATTTGGAGTGTTACATGCAAGATAATTATTACACATTACATATGGGTTCAGGAATGTAATTCAGGTGTAGATTCACCATTTTTAAACATTTTCTAGTTGTTATCAGTAGTGTTTATAACAATTTCTCTTTCTTATACTTATTATTTGTGTGCACATTCTTAGTCTGTACTAATGTCTCTTTGTTGTTTAATACATTTATTATTTATCAATAAATTATTAACTTGCAATTATTTCTCTTGATTTTTATTTTATTTATTTATTTTATTCATTTCATTTCATTTAGGGCATTAATAAAAAAACCCGGTTTTTCTGCGTTTACACCCGGTTTTCTGCGCAGATGCGGCTGCACAGCAAACCCGGTTTTCCGCACGCACACCCGGTTTTATTTAATTTCGAGTTTTTATTCAATATGCAAAATGAGGGTGGCATATGATGCACACAGGCTCCCCAGGTATGCTCATCCAACTTCCAACATCAACCACATCGCAATCCACTCACCACAATCAAAAACCAACGCCACCCCCCCCTAAATCATCAACCCCCCGTAACTCATCAACCACTCAACCGATCCACATAAAAAAAACACCAAAATTCCCCATTTTTCCTCCTCTCCGCAACCCCAGTCACCAATTTCACTCTTTTTCCCCAAATTTTCCCAACTCCTCCCACCACCCATTTTCACTCCCACCACTACTCCTCATCCATTTTCCACCCAAACCCACTAAAAATAACACTGAAAAACTTCTTTTTTTCCCCTCTCCACGCCACCTCAAAATCTTCCATACCCCACCAATTTTTTCAACCTTTCCCCCAATCCAAAAAAACCCCAAAATCCAACATGTCTCACATCAACCCCCTCTTCCTCGCCAAAGATGCTGCCACCACTCCCGCCACCACTCCCAAAGTACCCAACCTTGCTCCTCCTCCTGAGTTAACATATAAAACAAAGGAGGAAATGCATAGCTCTGTCCAAACTTGGGCCAAGAAGCATGGCTAATTCCTGTTTGGCTTAAAACATGTAAGCCCAATTTGGGGGCCCCTGTGGCCATTTGGGACACATTTCCCCATGTAGAAGTATGTGATTATACACCAATAGTGACACACATGTCTATGCATAAATCACAAGCACACCAGTTTCAGGGCACAAAGAAATGTGCATAAAATGTGAAAATTGAACATGAGATGTAAGTGGTGCTTTGTGAGAACTCCTTTGATGAAATGGGTTGGAAGTCCATACTGCACAGAGTTCTGATCACACATTTATTTATTGTGGTGGTGTGAGTTTATGATAGAAAAAACTATAGGTAGTAGTCCCCATCATCCTAGATGATCATCATAAACCTTATTCAAAATACAAGTCAGTTATATATGCCTTTATATATAGCTTTGAATCATTTTAGTCAGTGATGGAGATGACATCAAGTGGAAAAAACTTTCTTGTTATGGGATTTTAATATCTTAGAGATTTGTTCTTTCGTTTTTGTTGTGTAGAAAATAAATGAAAAAAGTGGGTTGTGGAGAATAATATTATTATTATTGTTTTGTTGATGGATAGGTGGGTGCACTATTGATTCTCAAAGCTGTGGATGAGTGGATACTCAAATTAGCTGAAGGGGCTGGGTGAGCTGGGTGATGATGGGACCAAGGATGGGAGAGAGGCCTCCTTACCAAATCTGAGCCTGTGCTATTTCTTTCTGGTGGGGCATGCACTTGTGAGACATTCTTGCTGGTGGGGACACCATGGGTTGCACTCCCTCCTGCACGGGCCAAATAAACTGAGATTTTTCTCTGGGTGAAAATCTGCAATTGTGCACACTAACCAAGGTGTCAGTGCTATTTTCTTCTTCTGGGTGATTTGCAAGTTTACTTATTTAAGGCTGAACAGATCAGAGTGATTCTTCTTCTTGGACACATTTCTTCTAAGCCAAGTATATACAGATTATTCTGCATCCATCAGTTGTCCCACTAATTGGTAGAGGCTTTCTCCCCTGATCAGAGACTATCTATATAAGAAAAACAATGTCCACCTTGATAAGCGGAGGCCTACCTATGTGATAAAACTAATGTGTAATTGTATGCTTATGTTATTTTGTATTCAGTTTTTGACCAGTTGTTGTAAGAATTTGGTAAAGGTTCACTTTATTGCAGCAGAATAATAAAAACTAATAGTAGTAAATGACTTTGAGAAAAGATAAAAAACAAGTGAGTATTCTTAGAGTCATTGAGAAATTTTAATCAGTAAAAATAATAAAGATTAATACCTTCTTATGATCTGATCCTAGCTGATACTTGATGAAGAAGAATGTAAAGATATATTTATGGAGATAATGAACTATTCACAAGCCTAAGTAGAAATTTTATAATAAAAAATAAAAGGTCAATAAAATAAACGATTGAAAATAAAAATGAGTGAAAATACAAGCTACCTCCACTTGGAATAGAACTAGGTTCGTATGAGATCTGGCAGATGGATGCTTGATGGTGGATTAAGGGTCTTGTAGATGCTTTGGGTTGATTGTTGAACGGCTTCTTGAGTCTGGTTCTTCCTTCAATTTGAACTCAATTGAATTGAAGAGGGTAGTCGACGCGCATGCATATGTTGTCATAATGCATATTACAGATTTCAGCGGATTGGGTTGGGATCATTATTCCACAGTTGTTGCAGTACAAAACCCCATATTTGTATGTATGGGTATCTATATACACAAACATACAGGAAAGGCATGTGACCTGCAGGCCTTTCCTATCTACTATATAACTAAGGGAATAGGCTCCTGGAGGCAAAAAAAACCTGTAACAAGTGTACAGGTTCTATTGATGCAACCTAACGGGTTGACATCAATCTGTGTCACTTCCCCTCCTTTCTGAGAACAGCTGTTGACAATGGCTGCTCCCAGAAAAGAGGAGTTATTGACATCTATTTTCACTTCCCCTCTTTGCTGAGAACAGCCATTGACAATGGCTGTTCTCAGCAAGGAGGAGTTATTGACCTCAATACCTCCCTCTTCGCTGAGAACAATGGCTGCTCCCAGCAAAGAGGAGTTATCAAACTCCTTTGTCAACCAAGCATGTATTTAGCTAATCACCACTATGTGTAGTTTCAAAACTGATGTATAGTCTCTGTGCCCCCTCCAAAAAAATTCAAAAAAAAAAATTCATAAACTACAAATATCAATTTTTTCAACAATTTGTCTTTTTTTTCCCAATTTTTTCATCAATTTATCTTTTTTTTCCCACACCCAAAAGCTTCAAAACCCATTCCAAAAAACGTTTTAAAAAAAATTAAATAAAAAATAAAAAATTGACACAATTTTAATTAAATTTAAATTTTTTGACATTGATCAAAAAACAACAAAAATTAAACTAAATCTGGATCATCTTCTATTACAAATAAATACTTGATAAATCCCCAACTTAAAATACTTGGTTGTCTTATTTTTGTTTTCCCACAACATAAATCCTATATTTCTTTAAATATGAGCTTCAATTTTGATTACTGGGGAAGAGCTTATGAAACTGAAAGAAAAGAACAGGGAAGAGCTGCTAACCAAAAACAACAATCAAGATTTTATCATAACCAGAGACTTGCGGCTGATGGAAATGTGAATCACTCTAACATCTTATATAATCAAAACCTTCCTTCAACCTTAATTCACAACAACTATCTCTCACACAGCTTCCAGAATGAAATAACAATCCACAACCATGATATTTCACACTCTCAACCATTTTGGAACCCTTATTACAACCTGAAATACTCAACATCCAACAACCAATCCCAAAGGCTGCATTCACAATCATCACACCACCACCTTCTGCAACACAAAATTCTCCACCAATATCACCCTTCCCATCATCATGAATCTCAACATCAAAGACCAATTTTTCATTTCTCAAACATCCCTATTTCTCACCCCTCTCATAGCACTCTTTATCAATTACATCAGTCACAACCACCTCATCACCCATCTGATTCTCATTAACACTTTCAGAACCAACGATGGCACTCATAATCACTTGAGCCCTCTGTTTCTTATGACTTCCATCAGAGAAGCCATCAGAGAATCCAATAACAATCCCATAACAACATTCACCACCAAACACATCACCCAATTTCACTTGGGTTGCTCCTCTTGCTTCTCAAAATCATCACAGAAGCCACTCACAATCCCCCCACCGCAACCTTCAGGACTCACTATCACTTGGAAATCCCCTTGGATCCACTCATTCTCATCATGGACAACACTCAAAATCCCCCCAGGGTCTGGGTGATACCTTTTATTCTCCAAGCCTCTCACCTGTTGATGTACCAAGAAACTGGGGTGATGAGCTTCCAGAAATTTACCTACAAAACATTGTGGACCACTCAACAACCAAATGTCTCATGCTGGGTTTGAAAGTTCTCATCCTGCCAATATAGACAATGAGGATGGCCTTGATCAAATCAGATTAGGATATGAAAATGAAGAGCCCCACATTTTATCCAATCTATACATTAATATGTCAGAAATAAGGCAATCACACCCACATAAAATTGTGCACAACAGGCCTGCTTCTTGAGCCACCAGGATTCAGGGCTTACTCTATGAGAAAACCAAGAAGATGTCCCAAGTTCCAGGCCATCCTTTTTTTCAGGTGAAACAAATTCTCTTTGCTGCCGTAATGGAAGTTTAAATCTTCCTCACTCACCACCACCACCTGAATTTCTCTGTATGTTCCAAGAGGCCACTCAATCCCACACACAGGAAGGAAGGCAACTCATTGAAAACATTCGCCTCATCAACAGCAACTTTGCTTTTACTTCATTGGGACTCAACACAGAGACCAGAACAGCCTTGCAAAAACAAGGTCAAGGAGTTTACACTTTCAAAGTCAAGGGTACAATCCATCACAGGATTGGAAGTTTAATCCCACTCACACAAGAGCATCCAAAATTCCTACAAATTTATATCTATGACAATTCAAATTAGTTCAAAAACAGACAGCATCATGGTCAACATCTTTAATCAATTTTAATGGGAAATATCCAATCCATTCTGCATGCACACAATCCCCTGATTTGACAATTTGAATCCCTTGCATTGGAACTCACACCTTCTTGCTCCATACACCTGACAGCAAATGCAAAAAATGTGGACCAAAGGGTTTACAACCTCCCAAGGGGTGACCAGATTTCTGCCATTTGGGTTGAAGGTATGTTTTTTTCTGGTAATAATTATCATTCAACAAAACTTTATCCTGAAATGCTTTATTTCAAAGGCAATGAACCTTCAACTCATAGCACTTGTGAGGTCATCATCAAATATTTAGGTGGATCACTTTCAAGGATTTATGAACTTGAAAAAAAGTATGATCCACTCCATTATAAATGTACTTTTACATCCAACAGGTGATCTTGGTTGGTGTCCTGAGATAAAGCAGAAAGTTCTACAGACTAATGAAATGAACTATTACACATATCAATTGGAATATTGCAACCCAAATCACTCCCTCATTCATTGGGCTGGCTGCCTCTTCTAACAGTACTTCACCAACCAATATGTAAAGATTGAATCAGAAATATTGCTTTAAATTTTATTGAATCAACCTAACTTCTGTGTGGAGCAATACTATGGTGTGGTTGATGCTTATGAGCATGGAGTCCAATTGGGCAATGACACAGGTACATGACTTATTTAATTTTTTCACACACACATTTTACTGACAGCATATCCACACAGGCCGCCGTATAGTTCTGCCTACATCCTTCATTGGCGGACCACATTACATGAAGGCAAGGTTTCAGGATACCATGGCTTTAGTGCAGTCAATAGGAAAGCCCAACCTCTTTACAACCATCACTTGCAACCCAGAATGGCCTGAGATCAAGGAAGATTTGCTTTCAGGTCAGTTGGCACAAGACCAACCCAATTTAACAGCTTGCATAATCAATGCACACTTGAAGAAGATATGTGATGAATTATTCAAGCAGGGTATTTTTGGAAAACCCTTTGGTTGTACCCACTTCATTGAATTTCAGAAGAGGGTCCCCCATGCCCACATATCAATTTTTCTTGATCCAAATGACATACCTCAGACAACCCAAGAAATTGATAAATTGGTCAAAGCTGAAATACCTGAAGATCCACTTTCACAGCCATTGCTTTACAAGTAAGCCAGTCGCCACATGATTCATGGCCCCTCCGGACCATACAACCAAAATGCCCCATGTATGGTTGATGGGGTTTGTTCAAAGAGATTTCCAAAGCCTTTCTGTGAGGAAACTGTCATCACTGAAAATTCATACCCACAATATTGGAGAAGGCCAGGTCAAGCTGTGACAATAAGGAGGGGAAACTTTAATTTAGTCAGTGACAACAGATGGGTTTTTCCTTATATTCCCTACCTATCTGCAAAGTACCAATGTCATATCAACGTGGATATCTGTGCAGAGATTTCAGCTTTCAAATATCTGTACATATATGTTTACAAGGGGCATGACAAGATTTTATTGAATGTGGGCAGAATTTTTGATGAAGTCAACCAATTCCGTGATTCCCGTTGGATTGCAGCTCCAGAGGCATGCTGGCATATATTTTCTTCCAAGTTATCTGCAACATATCCTTCTGTGAACCGCTTGGATATACACCTACCCAACCAGCATACTATTACGTTTTCACAAGATGAGCACCTGCATGAGGTAATTGAAAGAGGTGCTGTCAACTGGAACAATTCTTACAGCTTAATTTGAAAGGAATAAGATTGATTTGAATGCTTTACTGTTAAAGAGTAAGAAAAGGGAAACTGAGGATAGAGGATGATTAGACTGGAACCAATGAGTAGTGAGGAGACGGGAGAGGGAGCAATACCTGAGGATAGAGGATGATGAGAATGGAACCAATGAGTAGTGAGGAGACGGGAGAGGGAGCAATACCTGTGGTGACAGTGAACAAAAAGAAAGTAATGAATTAATTGAAGAGTAAAGAAAAGAAACAAGGGAATACAAACCTGAGGATAGAGGATGATTAGACTGGAACCAATGAGTAGTGAGGAGACAGGAGAGGGAGAAATACCTGTGGTGACAGTGAACAAAAAGAAAGTAAAGAGAAAAATAAAAAAATAAAAAAATAAAAGGAATACAAAGTAGTGGGCTAAATACATCTTGAGAGATAGACCCAGTAGAAACATTACTTAGACCCCCTTTTCCACCTCTTTATCTCTTTTTATTCTAATATTTACTTCTGAAATATGCGGACTTCCCTCAACACTATACATAGCATCAAAAGCGCAAAGAATGGAGACCACACCAATGTTGTTACGCAATAGGAAGAATATATGCAGTTTCCCCATCAGATCCAGAAAAATGGAATTTGAGGTTGCTCCTGAAAAATGTCACAGGTGCTACTTCTTTTGAGGATCTCTGCACATTTCAGGGTCAGCTTTATCCCAGCTTTCAATTGGAATCTTTGGCTTGATATCTTTTGCAAAATGATAACTACTTGGAAAATACAATGGAAGAAGAAAATTTCCACATGTCACCATATCACTTGAGAAAATTATTTGGAATCCTTTTAGAAACTAGTCAACCCTCAGACCCCCTGAGTTTGTGGAATTTTTCTTACAATTGGATGACTGAAGACTGGGTTCATCAAGGCTGTTGGGATGATTCATTGATGACAAATAAAATAATTGAACTAATCAATCCAATTCTCCTGCAGAATGGTCTCCTGCATGTGGAAATTTTGTTTCCTGATCTTCCAAGGTATAATCCCTCAGTTGGTGAAAACAACCTCAATCAAAATTGGATGTTGCATGAAGAGGAATCAAGCTTTGATGTAACTCAGCATGAACTCAGCAATGCAGATCTTCTCAACCCCCAGAAAAAAGTAGCTTTTGATAGAATCCTTCTTGCATGTCATTCTGAAATTCCAGCTTGCTTCTTCATTGAAAGGCCTGGTGGCTCTAGGAAAACATGTCAGCCTGCTACTAATTCAGAGACAACCTGACCATAGCAAATTATAAAAGTATACAACTGATATTCTTAGTCTCAAAAGAATGCACACCTTACGTCTTTTGTTTCAAAAGAAATTATTAAAACAAAACATATAACACAGAATCTAGATATAACTTCTAAAGTATAAAGAAAACTTATAATATTATTTCAGATTCTGAATCTACATGTAAACTAACCTAGGGTAGCTCAGAAAAAGTACCCCGTAATTCTTACTCCTTCATATCCCTTCACAAGGCTGTCAAGTTTTCATATGACTTAAAAATCTACATAACCTTAAATATATGCTAGTAGATTATGTAATTAAGGTTAAGAGAGCTCGGGTATGATGCATAAATAAGGTTTAAATCATCATTTCCATAGTTACATGTACCTGGCACCTGTAATAAAAGCCACAACCAACGCCACACCAATACTTTTCCTACTAAGGCCAAGATAGCCCAATTGGTTGGTTGTAGATAGACTACTGGTCCAAAAGGAAGGAAGACACGAAAGTACTCACCTTACTGGGAACATTAAACTAATTTGGGCCTTTTGAAACATGTAACTAAGCCCTACCGTAACCAAACCAGTTATACAGGTAACTAGGGCTTAGTAGAAGACTAGACCAGGCAAAACAGAGCTTCTTCTTTGACCCCAAGAGCCCAGAATGGATATATAAACAGCCCTTCCTTCCCACGAAATGATATCCCCATCTTCATTTACATTTACCAGCTTTTACCCACCATATCAACCAGTCTTATAGCCTGTTATATAGTCCAGTTTTTGCTTGTTTTATACCTGAAGTTCAGCCAACAACCTTTCACCTTTCTCAGCACTCATCACCAACCTTTTACCCAGTTATTTGAGCGCCTCAAGACCAGTCATACTCCTCCTGAAGTTATCTTTCCTGGAAATAAACTAGTGAGTGTTATTTCCTTATATACTTCAGTAGTATACTACTGTCTGGGCATACTCTTTTACCAAAAAGAACAGAACCTTGGAGGGCACAATAAACCACCCCTGTAACTCAGGCCCCTCCCTTAATAAAAACTTTATTGTTTTTATTAAAACCTTTTCTTTTAAATCAACCATTACCATTTCCCCTTGACACATACCCTTGTGTTACCACCTGTTTTTTTGGCTTGCATCCAGTGTAGCTAGAAAGATTCAAGTCTTTGGAATCACTGAGGCTGACAAAACATGTCTATACAACTGTCTCCTGGAAAATGTGAGATCAACAAGGAGAATATTCATTGCATGTGCTGGAAGTGGGATGCTTTCCTTTTAGACTCTCACTTGCAGATTTTTCTGACATTATAATTATTGTTAATTTTATATTGAACAGGTATAGCAGCAATGAACATTCCCCATGGTAGGACTGCTCATCTCACTTTTGGGATTCCTCCTAAACTGCCACAAAATTCAGTTTCATCAATTGCCAAAAATTCTCTCAAGAAAGCAAAATTAATCATATGGGATGAAGCACAAATGACTCATAGGTATGCACTTGAATTAGTGGATAGGTTTCTTCAAGAACTTATGGATTCTGTCAGACATTGAGACAATAAGCCCATATGTCTACAAAATAATACAAGTCCCAGAACCCAATGGTTAAGAACTTGAGCTTAAAAAAATAAAAAGGAATAAATGAACTAAATAAATTTTTATAAATTCATAAGTTCAATTCCCATATGACTCATAATTTTTATATTCATTTTATCTAATATTTATCATTTTAATAAACTAACTAATATTAAGAAATTCTAATTTCAGGAGAGATTAATATCTCTCCATGAATTTATCCTACAAAATTACAATTAATTTATATCTCCTACAAGGAGACTATTATCTTAAATTACCCCATGTAATACAAACTCTTTGAGTCATTACATTGGGGTTGACATATTGTGTAATATTTAAAGAGGTTGAGATTTCCTTCTCAAGGGAATTTCCCCCAGATTATTACCATACAAACCCAACTACCTTGCTAATTATAAGTGAGTGGGGTCTATCATAATCCAAATCAACCTTTTCTCTTTATCCCTTATCATCTTTCCTAGTCACTAGAATATTTATTCAAGTGACTAGAAGTCCTCTCCTACACTCAGGGAGCAGTTGAAGCAATTAGCGCTGAGCTTTACATAGCTGCGTTCATTTTTTACACAAAGGTGCTATCTCTTCCGCTGTAAACAGTGTAGAATTGCTTATTTCCACTGGCTGTATAAGCTATAGTGAGACCTTTAAAACAAACTACATACTGAATATCAGTATTGTATACAAGTTTGAGATTCTACCCCATGTCACATAAGAGACGGGGACTGACAGATTCAATCCTTCTCTTTGGTGGAAAGGTCACGGTACTGGGAGGGGACTTCTGTCAGGTTTTACCAGTTGTGAAGAAAGGTCCATGCCCTCAGATAGTCAATTCAAGCATTGTAAACTCTCACTGCTGGAATCAATTTCAACAAAACATAATTTGCCTCTCAGTCAACATGCGTGCTGCTGGGGATCCTCAGTTTCAGATTTTTCTCTTATCCATTGGAAATGGTCAGGGGCTCACTCAAAATTCAAACAGAATCAATTTAACTCACTCAATGGTGGTCCTTGGTGGCTCAGATGACCAAAATCTTGATTTGCTGATGGAAAAAATCTTTCCAAATATCAGCACTTCATTCTCCCATCCCAATTACTTTACAGACCAGGCAATCCTCTGCTGCAAGAACAAATATGTCAATCAAATCAATTCAAAGGTCTTGAGTTACATCCCATCTCAACTTATTTCTTACAACAGTAATGATACAGCAAAGGAAGATCCTCAAGGTATTTACTTGCCTGAGTATATCAATAGCATAAACCTATCCGGATTCCCCCCTCACCTCCTTCAAATAAAGCGGGGTGTGCCAATTATAATGCTAAGGAACCTGGATCAAGAAATTGGAACTTGAAATGGAACCAGATTGATTGTGGAAAACTTCAGTCCTTCCAGTAATGTTTGCAAAAGTGGCATCAGGAAACATAATTGGTGAATTGGTTGCCATACCTTGCATCCCATTTATATCTGACCCTGAAGAGACTGGACTCCCCTTGAAGCTAATACACACGCAGTTTCCTGTGAATCTTGCTTTTTGTCTCACAATCACAAGTCTCAGGGTCAGACCATTGGAAACGTTGGTGTTGTGCTTCTTGAACCTTTTTTAGTCATGGGCAACTATATGTTGCACTTTCTCAAAGAAAGTCAAGTCACACAACAAAGGTTGTAATCCCTCAGCCAGAATCTAGCCCTCATTCATACCAAAATTCAAACATTGTTTACAAAGAGGTTCTTTCACGTGTTCAATCTCACTGATATATTTCATTTTTGTATTTTCTGCAATTTGTCTCAATTCTAATTTGCCCTGTTTTTTTAACTGTTTTTTCTTTTTCTTTTTCTTTTTCTTTTTCTTTTTCTTTTTCTTTTTCTTTTTCTTTTTCTTTTTCTTTTTCTTTTTCTTTTTCTTTTTCTTTTTTTTTCTTTTTCTTTTTCTTTTTCTTTTTCTTTTTCTTTTTCTTTTTCTTTTTCTTTTTCTTTTTCTTTTTCTTTTTCTTTTTCTTTTTCTTTTTCTTTTTCTTTTTCTTTTTCTTTTTCTTTTTCTTTTTCTTTTTCTTTTTCTTTTTCTTTTTCTTTTTCTTTTTCTTTTTCTTTTTTTTCTTTTTCTTTTTCTTTTTCTTTTTCTTTTTGAATTTGGGCTCATGATTTAGAAAAAATAACAGTGGAACTTAATCATAAAAGCAAATAAAATAAATAAATAAAACATCATAATGATTATCAACAAAAAACAAAAAAACAAGTTAAATTAAAGTGGAAGTACAGGTCCACCAAACAATAGAGGTACACAAGAACAAAATTTTCAGTTTGCTACTAGTTCAGAGACAACCTGACTAGAACAAATAATAACAAATCATAAAATAATAAAACATAAATATGAAAGAGAAATTATTACACAAGTAATAATAGGGGGTATCAAAAATGACCAAATCCACCATTATCTAATAAAATGGTTTGAAAATCCACCATTTTTAAACACCATGGATATCTATCTAGTATGGTTCAGAATCCTCAACAGTGGAATTTTGTGGAAAAACCTAATTCACTGGTTTTGATTGTCATGTGATCATTTCAGGTGTACTACATTATTATAGTGTATTAAAATTATGATCTTTTATTGAATGGAAAAATATAAACAATAGGGGGTTTCAAATATGACCAAATCCACCATTATCTACTCAACTGGTTTCAAAAATCCACCATTTTTACAAACAATGGATATCAACATAAAATGATTCAAAGTTCTCAAAATTGAAATTTTATTGAAAAACCTAATTCACTGGTTTCAAAGGTGGATTTGGTCATATTTGATACCCCCTAATGGGGGGTATCAAATATGACCAAATCCACCAAGATTTAATCAACTGAATTTGAAAATCCACAATTTTTAAAAACCATGGATATCAATGTAAAATGGTTCATAAGGGGGTATCAAATATGACCAAATCCACAATTGAAACCAGTGAATTAGGTTTTTCCACAAAATTTCACTTTTGAGAATTCTGATCCATTTTATATACATCTCAATGGTTTTTAAAAATGGTGGATTTTCAAAACCAGTTGATTAGATAATTGTTGATTTGGTCATATTTGATACCCCCTATAATAATCAAAAGCAAAACTTTGTGGAAAAACCTAATTCACTGGTTGTAATTGTGGATTTGGTCATATTTGATACCCCATAATAAATATTGATCTTGGTGACTGATACTCAAGGCTTGAGCCTCTGTAGTGTGACCAGGAAGGCCAGTGCATAGCCAAAGCGCCTACAAGCTGGCCTTTAACTCCCACAGGGTCCCCAGAGGACCCAGGACTATTTAAGGAGCTCTTCAACCACCCAAAGAAGGCTCTTTATGCTTTACAAATAAATGTTAGACACTTACCCACCTGGTACATTAGATAAATTCTTAATAAATAGTCTTTTAAGGTCTTTAGTAGTTATTCCTTTAGCCCTGTTGTCTTTACAAACATCACAGTTACCACCCAGCTCCACCATTCACCATTCCAAGCGCTCAAAACTTTCCTCTTTCCACCCAGAATATCCTCAAGTTCCGCTTGTATTATTATTAGTAAGTAATAACCCTTCTTTCTTGAGAATATTCCCCATTTTCCTTTCCTTGGATTTACACCACCCCTGTTCAAACAGGCCCCAGTTTTTCCAGGTACTCGAACCAGGAAAAAACAATGCTCACTTGATGCAAAGTGACATTCTGCAACTTTGGTTGCAGCTCCAAAGCTGCTCCAATCCTACTCTTCCTGTATATTTGATTCTCACTGGTGGTTTAATTTAATAGCTCCTTTTCCACTGGATCAGATCACACTTCACTGATTCAGCTCAGTTTACACTGATTCTGCTCAGTTTCCACTGATTCTGCTCAGCTTCCACTGATTCTGCTCAGCTTCCACTGATTCCGCTGAGCTTCCACTTATTCTGCTCAGTTTACACTTATTCTGCTCAGTTTCCACTGATTCTGCTCAGTTTTGACTGATTCTGTGCATTTTCCACATCCTGCTCATTTTTAACTGATTCTGCTCATTTTGACTAATTCTGCTCTTTTTTTTACTGATTCTGCTCATTTTTCCTTGATTCTGCTCAGTTTCACTAATTCTGCTCATTTTTCACTGATTCTGCTCAGTTTCACTGGTTCTGCTCAGTTTTCACTGGTTTAATTTTTTTTTCTGTTGCTCATCAGTTTTCCCTGGCTGAGCTCAGGAGTCACTATAGCAAAGCTAAGTGCAAACTCTGGCACAGATGAGTGTTCAGTCTGGCACAGATTATAAGTGTTCACTCCAGCATAGCTCAATATTTCCCCTGAGCAAGCTCAGTTTTCACACTGGTAGCTCAGTATTAACCCTAGTGTAGCTCAGTGTTCAGTTTGGTAAATTTCAGTGTTCAACCTGGCACAGCTCAGAAATGACTGGTGGTCAGAAGGAAGGCACATGAATGAGGGTGGGAATGAAGTTTCCACTGAGCTATGTACCTATTTCAATCAAAGCTGAGCAGCACTGAGCAGCTACACAAGAATTATATGCACAGAAGGCAGAAAGAGCTGTTATGATCAGGCACAGTCTCTGGTTGTTCAAAGTAGAAGAATAAATACCCAATTGTTTTTTAAATCAATTCAAGGAGTAGCAGTGGATAGATGGAGGATAGATGAGTGAAGTTTTCCAAATGTCACTTGCCATCAAGTGATCATTTTTTTTTCCTGGTGTTGAATCCTCTGCATGATGTGCAAGATACCTCAGAGGGATTAAACCACCCCTGATTTCTCAGGCCCCTCTGGTTTTAATTATATTAAGTATTGTTGATTTAGTCGAACCTAACTTGTAATTAATACTATTTTTTTGCTATTATCCCATATCATTCAATCATTAAGACTCAATAATCTCCAAATATAATAGGGTAAAAATTCTCAAAACTTTAACTCACAACAACAAAACTCATCCCTTGGTTCACATTTCTCAAATAGAGTACTCCGGGTACCAAATCAATAATTCAAAATTAAAACCAGTGAATTAGGTCCTCATTTCACTTACAGTTAAATTTCACTTTTGAGAATTTTGTCTGGTTTTTGTTAATCATGACAAAACTCATATTTTAATGATATCTATTTTTTTTACATATTTCTTTAATCAATAATTCCAAATATAATAGGTTTTGACCAAATAAAACATGAATTAGTTTTTCAACAAAATTTCACTTTTGGATTTTCAAAACCAGTTTTAAAACATGATTAAAACAAGATAATGGTGGATTTTCAAAACCAGTTGATTAGATAATAGGGGGTATCAAATATGACCAAATCCACAATTAAAACCAGTGAATTAGCTTTTTCAACAAAATTTCACTTTTGAGATTTTTGAATCATTTTATATTGATATCCATGGTTTTTGAAAATGGTGGATTTTCAAAACCAGTTGATTAGATAATGGTGGATTTAGTCATATTTGATACCCCCTAATGGTGGATTTGGTCATATTTGATACCCCCCTAATATTGGAATTATCTCTCCCACCATTTATCTTAGAGTATTTTATTCTTCACCAATTATTCTTGCACCATGGGTAGCTAGGAGGATTCATCCTTGGCATCACGTTGTTGACAGTAGTATTGTATTCAATTCAAGGTGGATTTAAGGCAGGTTCAAGAGACAAAGGTGGAGAATTAATTAATTAAAACTTTAGTCAATATAGAGTTAAGGATTGGAAATGTTTGAGGATGAATTTTTAGAGTATGAGTGGAAAGATCAAGGCAGAACTAGGTTGCACTAGGTTTGATGAGTTGGTGTGTTAGAGACAGTTTTCTTGTTGACTGGAAGACTGCATGTGCACTTGAAAAGAGACTCAGTGTTTTAAGTTTTTGAGCAAAGTTCCAAAAGTTGTGAACTAGTATTTTGAATAGAGCATGAATTCCTGCAAAGTGAGTGAAGGATTAATAATTAATGAGCGAATTTTTTGATGTGAACTAGGTTATTCTTCATTTAGATTAAGAATATTCAATAATATTTAAGTTTTACTTATGGTGTAGAAGTCATGTGTAGATTCTGAGGTGTAAATATTTAGTGTCATATGTTCTCATCCTATTTTTGATTTGATCATTGAGCTGTTTTCATCCTATTTTTGATTTAATCATTGAGCTGAGGAAATTTAACATGCACCACTTAATGATATCTTGCATTTCTGTGATGTTCAGGATATCTTTGAACAATCCACAGACTGAAAAATTGAGAGTTGTGGTATGTATGTGAGTGATTGATATTTGGAAAAGAATTCAAACCAAAGAGTTCATGCAGAGGGTTTTATGACTCAAAAAGATAATCTAATTGTTATCCAATCATCAGATGTAAACGTGGATGGGAAAACAAAAATATCTGCAAGATTTATTGAGTGTTTTAATGAATGTTGGTTTTTCAATCATAGTTTTTCAAATTTCAACTTCCAAATTGTCTTTTTAATGGACCTTTTTGTTGCTTTCTAAAATCTTGAAAATGATCCATATTCTCATATATCAAATTTATCATAATTTTTGCAAATTCCCCTTCATTTAAGAATGAAGATTTCCATTCATTTGGATAAGTATCTCTGAACCAAGATTTAATTAAGAAAATTGACATGTAGGGAAGCTTGGAAAATGATTCAGTTAATGTGAAGAATTTTATTATGCAATTTTGGACTGCTCCAAATTTTGAAAAGTCCAATGGTGGTTTGACCTCATCTCCAACCATTCCAAAAATGGGGAGGCCTTCCTTTGAATTTGGTTTTAATAACTGATCTTCAATCCAATCCAGATATGAGCTATTTGCATCTCTCAATGAAATTGTTTTGACTAGTTTGTCCAATACATAATCCATCAGGAGCCCACAACAGAGCATAGAATATCCTATGAGGCTTTCAACATTCTTGGAAATTTTGGCAGGTTCAAAGAGATGAGGTAAAACATTTAAGACTCTGACTACTTGTAAATCTTGATCTCTGGTTTGGAGTTTAATTAAATAAACTGGAAGATTCTCAAATTTCTTTCTTTTTGTAGAATCATTATGACATTTGTCAATGTAATAGAAGGACATAACACTATTGACTATATGGATAGCTTTTTCTCCAAATGGGGTGATTCCACCATGATATTTCTGTGGAATTATTTCTGGGGGTATCTCTTCCAAATCAACTAAGAATATCTCTTCAACCAGGGATTGATTAATTCTAATTACGTCATTCTTCTCCTTTCCCTGTAACTGAATTTCATTCCTTATGATTTGTTCTATAATATCAAGATTCACCTTTCCATCAGAGCCTATGAGTAACTTCATCACTTGAGGACTATATTGATTCAGTAATAATAGTATAGTATTGATAGCCAACTCAAAAATCTTGAGCTTTGACGTCTTCCTTTGAGATACATATGTTATAAAATCTATTTGAAATTCATGGAATGAACTTGGATATATTTTATCATTTTCTGTCTTGATGAAACCTAAAGCAGGAAGACTATGTTCAGGATTAAATATTTCCTTCACTAATGACTCAACCAAGTGCATATTTGAAGAAAATATCTCTGCCACTGAAGGAGAATTTTGGGAAAATTCTCTTAGAATACCTGTATCAAGAAAAATAAGAAAATTGATCAACAATTTTGAGCGAATGAAAAATTCCTTTTTTTGCACAAGTATGTTGCTTGATTCATAAACAGGTCTTATGTAAGGGCCATACTGAACTGCTGAAAGGTTTTGAATGTCTATTTTTTGCTTCATTTTATAGCGTGCATTATTATAATGACTCAGTGCTAGACTAGAATGCCTCTCATCAAGAACCTTCATGAATTCTTGTAAATTGGGGTTTTCAATGAATTTTCGTGATATATCACAGGAAAACTTTAGTGCTAGTTTCTGGATTTCATCTCTTTGAACCATTCTGTCTGAATTTGAAATCAATGCTTTGCTTGCAATGGGCCAATTCTCATGTGAGTTATTATCCATTGCAAATTTTTCAAATGGAGTATTGTGAGAAGATGTGCCTAATTCAACACATTCTTGTTGGTGCACCAGATGTGTACCAGATGTCTCAGGAAATACCATTGAGGAAAAATTTTGTTCTAAAGGGAAAAAACTCTACTTGGAATTAAAATCCATAGATTGATTATCATCATGTATTTTAGAATATACAGCTTACCCTGATCTTGTGATTTATGCTCTGGAAGCTTTTCTTCTTGTCCTGGATTGAAATCCTCCAAAGCTGAAACAAAGATTTCTCTACTTCCTTCATAGTTTTCACTGGGTGAACCTGTGGTCAAATATGATCCAGAAGTTAATCCCATGAAATCTAACCCAAAGACCACAAACCAACTGATGATCAAAATGAGGGCCCCAGCTTGAAAAATCTCCACATCTCCAAAATTAATATCTGCTCACCTCTAGTTTGATGGTTTTTACCTGGCCTCACAAGATGTTCCATTACTGGTGATTGTGAATTAATCAGATGATTATCAGCAAAGATTGAATTTCTATTTTCATTTTCCAATAGATAAAGTTCATGAGTTGGTTTCTTTGAGACTGAAATAGAAATAAAAAATTTAAAGTCAGTGGGCAGATTGAAGGTAATTGGGGGATGATTTGTGAGAAGAAACAAGATCTTGCCAGAATTTCCAGGTTGCTGTAACAATTCAAATGGAATAGTTCCATTATCTTCAATACCCCAGTTTTCCCTCTCTAAAAATTTCTCTCCCATATTGATTTTATTTGGAGGAGTTTCACTTGGCATACCAAGTTGCAAGAAATGGCTGCCATCTATTTTCATTCTTTTATTCTTGATTCCTAGTGGTCCAAATTTCTCTGAAAATTCCATACAGCCTGTGAAATGAAGAATAACAAATTGAATGATAAACCATAGGGGCAAATTCAGGTGGATGCCTTTCGGATTTTTTTCAGTCATATTTTTGGTAGTTAAGGAATACAATGGAAATTTTCTTCTTCTTTTGAAAACTTGGTTTCTTGGGACAATTACTGTTCATTGTGGGACAAATTTTTTGGCTGAACATTTAAGATAATTGGGGGGTGAGTATATCCAAAACTGTAACAGGTATCATCAGTGGATCATTAATGTTCGAGTTTTTCAAAACATGTCAGGACATCATCTACAGAGATTGAAATAAAAATAACTGTAGACAATGATTTTCATCATGAATAAAGTACAGTTCAGTCATTTATATTGTAGAAACCTTTAGGCTCTTGAATCAACAAAGAGTCTTTAGTAGTCAAAATTTTAAACCCTATTGGGGTTGCCAAACATCAGAAATCAGAAATAAGACAACAGCCAATTACGCAGAAAAAAAATCATCAGTGGGTTTTAACAGGTTTTCGGAGAAATACCAACATTTTCAACGAATTTAGGATTCTTTCAAGTCATCAATTACACAATGTTTGGTTCGGTCAGACTTCATACCTCAGACTCTCCTTAGCTTCACAACCAATCGCAAGACCAGATGACGACGAGATATTTGATTATGAGGAAGCCGATCAGGATTGTTATTTTGTTTTTCAAAAAGAACGATGTGAATGAGCTTAAAGAAATGACAGTTGAGTTCATTGCCTTCTTACACGTCACATTGCACTCCAGAGTCTCACTTCTTCATGCTCAAGAACCTAGTGGGGTCTTTGTTTTAACAGCTTAGCTACGTCCTACTCGTCTCGAGACAAGGGAAAGTTGGATTAGCCAAATGGTCTACCACCATGTCTCCGAAAACGAAAGCCTAGATTGTTAAAGATGTCACCCGAATAGTCCTTGCTCGACGTACAAGGATGTGTAACGCACTAGTGTTAGAATACTCTATCTTCCGACTGCGCACACAAACACGCAGTCAGTAAGATGAGACTCACATCAAGTCTCACTCACAACAAGTCCGGGAAACCTAACCATCAAATTGAAAAGCACCAAATCTTTGACCACTTACTAGTTTCTTTTCTGCACACGTTCAAATAAAAATAAAAGTGAAGAACAGTAACTAGTAAGTAAAAACTCCACTATACTCGCATCAAGAACAAAATTCACATCTCAATTAAGAAACTAACAAAAAAAATCGTTATTTCTCTCATTCATCCTATTTCTCATTATGTTACAGACCAAAGTTACCGCGTTTCATTCCATATAAAAATCAATTACTCTCATCACCACACTGCCCCTCTATTGTGCAGGTATGCACTAGGTATTATTCATCACCAATCACAACTGAATCATGACCACTTATCAATATTTTTTCTCTCACATCTATCTTCATTTTTATCTTCTCTGTTATATTATTTATCTAGGTGGGTGTGAGTGCTCAGGTGATTTTTGTTAGTCATAGAAGTCAAGGCTCACTTAAATAAATCACTCAGTTGTGTGTGTGTGCTCAGGTTCTCCTTGTTATTTTTAGAAGTCAAGGCTCACTTAAATACATAACTCAGGTCCTTTGCTGTTGCGGTCATTTCAATGGTTTAAAACTAGAATAAAAAGGTTTGATTCCATACACTCTCTATCCCAAAACCCTCACTCACTGAAAAAAGAAATCATTCTCATCAATATTTCTGGGTTTTTATATTGGTTGGTTGCTGGGTTGGTTTGGGACTTTCAGATCCAGAGGTTTTCTATTGTTGATATGCTTCTCTCTTCTTTGTGATCAGAATTGGACCTCATGATAACAAAGTAGTAGGGCTTGAAATTATCCACCAATATGTCACAGTACTTGACCATTATTTCAGAATGTTTTGTCTGATTCTTTCCTCTTGATCAAATCATATCCCTCAAATAATCCTTGGATTGCATCTCCTGAATTTACCCTTCCTCATAGGGCAGGTCAAATTCCTCATGATTGGTGATTTGAGTTCTGCAAATTAGATCTCATCTTTAACTTCCAACAGGCATAAACCATTCTAGACAAGCTGATTTTTTCCAGTGTTAAATTCAACAATTATCCAAGACATAAAATCTTAGAGCCATTGGTCAATCTGATTTGATTGAGGAAGCATAGGCATCTGAAGAAGGTAGCCTTTCTAACATTGCCTTGGGTTGTAGCAGGGCTACAAGAAGCTGCAACAGGTGGCACCAATTATGGCACACTGGATGCGGCAGGATTTGTGCTTATAAACAGCTCCCAACTGTTGAGGCTAGTAATGTAAAAGCCCCTTGCTAAATACATGCAAGGGGGCTACTTTCCACTTTGTCTCAATTATCACATACCTCATTCTAAATTCAGTTCATTCATTTTAGCTTGTACCAGTTAGCCACCTTGGATAAATGGTTTATACGTAGATTTCTTCCCGCTTCCTGACTCATATAAATAGAGTTAAGATATCTTGTCTTTCAATCATTCATTCACTAAGGAAACAAAAATAGAAATAACACACAAACTGTTTGATACATCCATCTCACAAATACATCAGGAGTGAATTTTGCTCCACCACAGTTACCCTCAAACCTCTTTTCCTGTAACAACCCCTTTAAAGGGTGGATGATGAAAGAATTGGAAGAAATAAAAGTATATTTCATTTGTTAGATTCTATCTTTGTATTTATTATTATACATGTATTGAAATAAATTTGATAAAGGAAAAGAAAGATCTCTCTAATACCTAAAAGGATAGAGGTAAATGGCCTTATTGGAAGTAAGGTTGTATTTGTGATTGTTGAGTTTTATTTTTTATAGAGGTAAAAAGTATAAAGTGAGAAAAAGAGTTTTAAGGATAAAATGCAAAGGAGTTGGGGTTTGGAAGGGAATATTGGATTGGGAGGAGTTCAAGCTCTGAGGAATGGATGAAAAGCTTAATGATGATGTTAGATTGAGGAAGGAGACTTTTTTGGACAAATCTTGTAAGCATGTTTTTTGTTTATTCAGGGGATAAAGGTATTGCGGTTTGAAGTTGGCTGAATAAGCTACAATCAGCCTTTTCATTTCAGGCAGGTAGTATGTGCATCTGCAAGGAATTAAATTGAAAATTGTGAGCCTGTGTCTCTTATGTAACAACAGAACACAAAACTTGGGGTACTAAGAATTATACTTCTTAGTAAAAAAAAGATAACTAACAAAGGAATAAGAATGATGTAGAAATATCTTAAATGATCTGGGGAGCTTCCAGCTAAGTGTCAGCCTCTTCTTCCAAAAAAGAAACTGGGTGAAGGAGCCTGGTCAAATGAAACTGATCAAGCCAGCCAATATTTTTCCGGTCAAAAGAAACTGACTAAAGGGTCCTTAGATGGAAAACTGGTTGATTTTCCCTAGATAAAATCAACAAACCAACAAAGGGATCAGATCAAGAAGTGATAAATGCAATTAATTCAGCTTAATGATTTATTCCAGCTTGATTGTAAGCTTTGAGGATTATACCAATTGATGGTTGCCAATGAATTAGTAGAAAAGAGAAGAAGAAGAGGATAAGATAAGACCAAGCAGTCTTGGAATAAAGAGGAGATAACTAAGTTGAAATGGCTTCAGAAGAAGGGACTCACTAGTTGATTAAATGAAAGTGAAACTGGGAAATAATCAGTGAATTTAGGGCCTTACTTAGAAATCCAAAGCCTTAGCTAGGATGCTGCTTGGTATCAACATGATATGAGTCCTTTGTTTGAAGTGTGTGGTTTTTCTGGGGTATCCTGGAGGCTATGTATCCTCTATGAGGTGGAGGATACTCAGACTCAAAAAGTTTCACAGTTGGCTGACATAATCTGTGCATGCTTGTGGTCAGCTTGCATCTGAAACACTGCACAGCAGTTGTTTAGAATAAAATCTCCTATAATTCAATAACTATGTGAAGGAGTAAGATATAGAGAAAATTCCCACGTGTGACTAGGGTTAAAATATGATGAGGCAACATAATCTGAAGTAAAAAAAAGTTAAATTTCACAGCTGTAAAAGCTATAAAGATATCTTGGTATTAAATTGTACTTAAGGTGGACTTGTAGGCTAATTTTATTAGCTCTAATGCTGACAACAAGCTTTTTTTGTGAACAATTATAATCAAATATAACCTTTGATGTGTGTGATGTTAGTTATGGAGTCCTGGGATGATAGCGGGGAGGAGGAACAGCAGACCTGGGAGATTGGGAAACAGAAGTGATGAGGAAAGAGAAAAGAAAAGAACACCTCAAGAACGAAATAACAGGAAATACAACTAGAATAACATAAGCCCCCAGTTACATCATCATTAACCCCTTTCCATCTCTTGACCCTTTATTCTCTTCCACCTCTTATTCTCATATACCCCCCCCCCCCCCATTGAATATCTCTTTGTAGAACTCAGTCAATAGTTTCAAAAGATTTGAGTAGGCGTCGGATCTTTTCCCCCATCAGAGTTTTGGTCATCATATCAGCAGGAATGGTGCATGTTGGCATGTAGTGCAGATCAATTTCTTTTGATTTTATTTTATCTCTCATGAAATAATGTTTTAAAGGGATGTGTCTTGTCCTGTGATGATATACTTTGTTGTTGAGTATTGCATTGTATATAACTTCAATGTCGGTTTTGATTTGTTGGTTTCTTGAAATGGATTAGAGGTCCAGAGTAGATCTTGAGCACATTCAACTAGAGCGACTAGTTCGGATTCCGCTGATGAGAGTGTGGTTGATTTTTGAATGTGGCTTCGCCACCCTATCAGTCCATAGTAATAAATGAGAGACCCTGAATACAACTTTGATTCTTTCGCACCCCCGTGATCAGCATTGGAGTATCTGATTACTTGGTTTGGTTGATGGTTTAGCTTATTGTTGGCTAATTCAAGCAAGTAGTGTTGAGTGTTGTTGAGGTATTGCAAGACATGTTTTGTGGCTTGGTAATGAATCTTAAGAGGATTTTCAAGGAATTGAGCAAGACAACTTGTTACAAATGCAAGTTCCGGTCTTGTACATTGGAATAGCCACTGTAAAAGACGTAAAACTTGTTGATAACCAAATGGCGGATTTTGGACTTCCTCACTTGGTTTTTTCTTCTTGAGGTTCCAGTTTGAGGGAAGAGGAGTCGGAGTTTCACGGTGATTAAAAATGTTGTGTTTGGCGAGAATATTGTTTATGTACTTGTCTTGAATGAGGGAGATTTGATTTTCAGATTGAGTAATTCTGATACCCAGTGTGTATTTGATTTTTCCAAGGTCTTCCATTTCAAAGCATTGATTGATCTTTTCCTTAAATTCAGGTATCCAGGAGCCTCCAAAAATTAGGTCGTCGACATGAGCAAATAGGAAAATCGGTTTGGAAGGGTTTTTGCTAATATACACACAGGGATCCGTTTTGGTTTTCATAAGACCTATATTTGACAGAGCGTTTGTAAGGGCTTCATGCCAACAACAAGGGCTTTGTTTCAACCCGTATAGGGATTTATTTATCTTCAATATCTGATTTGGGTTGATTCCATCAAGCCCTTGAGGTGGGTAGATATACAAGTCTTTGTCGGGTTTTCCATTAAGAAACGCACACCGGAGGTCCATTTGGTGGACTTCGAAGGATTTCAGTTGGCAGATGGCTAATAACAATCACAGAGAGCTTAGCCGTCCCGTGGGAGAAAAGACATTGTTGTAGTCCAGAACCTCTCTTTGATTAAATCCCCGTACACACAGTCTAGCTTTGAATTTAGCTAATTCACCATTCTCATCAGTCTTTTGTTTAAAGACCCATGTAGTTGTAAGAGGGCGAATGTCGCTCAATCGGGTAACAGGAGTCCATACTTTGTGTCTCGCCATGTTCCCAAGTTCGGTGCGTATGGCGCCTTGCCAGTGATCTTGGCTTGAGCTTTGAAGGGCTTGAGAGTACGTTTTGGGATTGTTTTGTATATAAGAGACAAGGTTAGCTTTGTGACCCGGTTGCAATCGACCCTCAACAATGTTTCGTTGGTCTATGTTACCTATGAATTGATTGATAGGATTTTGCTTGTTTGAGTTGTTGGCATCCTGGTTGGGCACAAGGCCTTGGGAATTGAAGCAGTCATCTTCTCCATCTGAAATTTGACCAGAATCGGAAGGTAGACAAGAGGGGTTGACCCTTGTTGTCTCTATAGTGGGAATCGGGGGCAATAGTGTTTCTTTCAGTGTTTCTTCTGTAGATGGAAGATCCATTGTGATTTGAAAGGGAGTTGGGTGAGGGCTTTCAGAATTTTGTTTTGTTTTATTGAGAGCAGGAAAAGTAGAGCGATGGAATTTAACATGGTGGGAAACTATCACGTTACCTGTTATCCCATCTTCCACCCTATAAGTCCTGTGTCCCTCCCCATATCCTAGAAAGGTACCTGCTGCTCCTTGGTCCCCAAATTTCCCAGTGACCCTATTCTGCAGAAACACAGCTTGAAAGCCAAAAGGAAAGAGTCAATTAAGCTTTGGGGGTTTCTTAAACCATAATTCAAAAGGGGATAAGAAGTTTATAGATTTACATCCCTTCCTATTTTCAAGATATACTGCGGTGTTACAGTCTTTGGCCCAGTATTCCTGACCAAGACCGCTATGTTTGAGTAGGCATCTAGCCTTGTTGACGGTAGTCCTGTTACCTCTTTTGGCTAGAGGGTTGTGTTCAGGAGTATATGGGGCGGTAGTCAGGTTTTGATGCCGTTTCAAGAGTAGAATTTGTTTAAGGTTTGATTTTTGAATTCTGTCCCATTATCTGAGACCAAGTACGTGATTTGTTCTCCTGACTTGTTTAGAATTTGTTCAAATAGATCTTGAATGATGAGGATTGTATTGGATTTCTTCATGAGGAAGTGGATCCACACATAATGTGAGTATCCGTCAACAACTCGTAGAAAGTATTGTTTTCCAGACTTCAAAATAGGGTTGATTGGCCCACACAAATCAAGGTGGACATATTCTAGCCTTCTTTTGGGTGTAGGGAATTGACTCAGGAATGGATCCTTATGTCTTTTACTCAAGTTGCAGTCAATGCATTCAAATGGTTTAAGGCTCAGCAGTGGATACATTTTTCTGAGATATTTGAAGGAAGGGTGACCGGCAGCCCTGTGAAGAATCAGGGTTTGTGAGTCTACTTCTGGTTGAGTGGCTACCATGCTGGTTGGGATTTCTTGACAGGCAATCAAGTTTCCTGAGAAGTAAGACCCACTAACATAGTTCTGTTGTTGTTGTCAACTACTTTAAAGGAGTCTTTACCGTCTGGTTTAATAGAATGGCCAGATTTGAGGAACGTTGATTGACTGATTAGGTTGGCCAACAGTTTAGGGACAAGGAGAGAGTTTTGTAGGTGTAGTACCATGTGAGGAAGATCCAGTCAAGCGGTACCAATACTGATCACCTCCACGGTGGACCCGTTGGCTTGATACACTACTGTGTTGTGTTCTTTGATGTCGGTAAAGTAAGTTTTAGAATTGAACATTGGAGAAGATGCGCCAGAGTCTAGGATAAGGTCTCCTGAGTTGATTCCGAATGCTGACAAAAGCACTTTTTCAATCTTCTCCTTTCCTCTGCTTTTCTTTTGTAGTTCCCAGCAATCGGTCTCCTTATGAGCGGTGAGAGGATTGTGTTCACCATTTCGACATTTGGGGTAATCATCATTTTGGTGGGTTGGTCTTTGAGATGATGCAGCAAGCGCTCTGGATGTGGCAGACTCCAGAGATGCTTTATTTTGTTGAATATAGAGTTGAAGTTCTTCAATAGTGTGTTTCAAAGAAGGAATGAATTTTTCGATTTCACACTTTTTGATGATTAATTCACCGGCTAATTTGTAGTCCTCTGGTAGGTTGATTAACAACCAGATGGAAATAACCAAATCAAGGATTTTGGACGGCTTGGTTTTATTGTCATCAATTAGGCTGCATAAAATTTGAGCATTTTCAAAGAGGATGGTAAGGTCTGCCTCGAGTTTGTCAGACGTTAAGACAGTCGAGAAAATTTTATTGAGATATGTCGACTGGTTTTGAATCGTTTTTGGTTGGTAGAAATCCTCCAGTAATTCCTAGAAACAACATGGATTGTCCCTGAGTCGCTAGCAAACTGGGATACTAATTTCACATCCATGTTGGTAAGGTGAGTTCTTTGATTTGTTGGTTGTCAGATGATTGAGGAGTCTTTTCGAAGAACAAGGATGGTTAGTTTAGTATCATTCAGAGGACCGGTCTCATAATCTGTGAAAAATTATAATCAAAGATAACCTTTGATGTGTGTGATGTTAGTTATGGAGTCCTGGGATGATAGCGGGGAGGAGGAACAGCAGACCTGGGAGATTGGGAAACAGAAGTGATGAGGAAAGAGAAAAGAGAAGAACACCTCGAGAAAGAATAACAGGAAATACAACTAGAATAACATAAGCCCCTTGTTACATCATCATTAACCCCTTTCCATCTCTTGACCCTTTATTCTCTTCCACCTCTTATTCTCCTAGTTCTAGCATGATGTTTTCATTTGCAAGCTGTGAAATGAAGGAATCAGGGGATGTGGAAGGTATTGATTTGATTTTCAGAGTTAGATCAACAGTGGGCCCACTACGCTAACAATAGCTGTAGTGTAGCGTAATGTTAGCTTTTGTCGCTACGCTAACACAAAGTTACTGTTAGCTGAAGATTTTGTCAGCTAACGCTAAAACAAATTTGTTAAAAAAGGAAATAGCGGGTAGCGTAGCGTTAGCAACATCAAAAAAAAAGTTAACGCTACAGAAATTTCCTGTTAGCTGATTTTTAGCGGTGTTAGCTGGAACAAACGCTACACTAACTGTAAGCATAGTGTTCTTTTCAGCTACGCTACCTGTTAGCGTAGCGCTCTTTTCAGCTACGCTAACTGTCAGCGTAGCACTCTTTTCAGCTACACTAACTGTTAGCGAAGTGCCCTTCTGCAGTGCACTAACTGTTAGTTTAGCGCTACAGTAACTGTTAGTTTAGTGCTATACTTGTGGGAGTATAGCAATCATTTCTTTTCTTGAGGCATTTATTCTTTCAAATTAATATTTTCATTAATCCTGTTGAAGCATTTATTTTCCAGCTTTACTTGCTTTCTTTGAGTTAATTAAGCATTTCTTCTCATTCTCTGATGGGCATTCTGATTACTGTTCTGGGCAATTTCCATATGAGCAAGATGTGTTATTCAATTTAAATTTGTCCAGGCAGTAACCATATTTCCCAAAGCAATGAAAGAAATGCATATCCAAACATTGGAAAGAGAAAAAATGGAAAAGAAACAAACATTTTTTTTTTTGAAAAAAAAAAGAAAATTAACAATAGAAATTAAAAAAAAGGACAAACACAAATCAGCTGTTTTGATTGATGTAGTTGCACAAGTACAGGATTTAAAACAGCATTTTGATTGATTTACTTGTGAAAGTTGAGATTTTTGATCACTTGACTTGCACAAGTACAGGATCTATAATTGGGCAGAGTGGACCAGCTTTGACCTCAGACAGTGGAATTTATCACTCCTGCTATTCCTACTCACCAATGAGGGTGACACTGATTAGGCATGTTGCAGTTACTTGCAGTATAGCAGGAGTGATAAATTCCACTGTCTGAGGTCAAAGCTGGTCCATTCTGCCCAATTATTGATCCTGTACTTGTGCAAGTCAAGAAATCAAAAATCTCAACTTTCACAAGTAAATCAATCAAAAATGCTATTTTAACTCCTGTACTTGTGCAACTACAGCAATCAAAACATATTATTTCTGTTTTTTTTTTTTTAATTTCTATTGTTTTTTTTCTTTTTTTTTTTCAAAAAAACAATTGTTTGTTTCTCTTCCATTTTTTATCTTTCCAATGTTTGGATATGCATTTCTGTCATTGCTTTGGGAAATATGGTTACTGCCTGGACAAATTTCAATTGAATGACACATCTTGCTCATATGGAAATTGCCCAGAACAGTGATCAATATGTCTATCAGAGAATGAGAAGAAATGCTTATTTAACTCAAAGGAAGCGAGTAAAGCTGGAAAAGAAATTCTTCAACAGGATTCATGAACATATTAATTTAAAATAATCACACCCTCAATGCAAGGCAATTTGGGCAAGGGAAAAACTTTCAACATTCCCACATCATTTTCTTTGCCCAAGCACATCACCACAACTATTTGTAAAACAAGCAGGGATGTAATCCACCCAAAAAAATATGTTCAGACTGTTCACTCAGCTGGCTGTGGGCCAACACTTTGCACTATTTGAGCATATTGTAGTGGGAAAAAATTAAGCTAACAGCTAACATTTAGCAGGAAAAAATTCAGCTAACAGCTAAAATTTAGTGGGAAAAAATCAGCTAACAGCTAGCATTTAGCGGGAAACAATTCAGCTAAAAGCTAACATTTAGTGTAGCGTAGCGTAGATCTGATGCCGCTACACTAATGGGAACTGCAATATGTGTTAGCGTAAAAAAAATTACGCTGTTAGCGTAGCGGTTATTTTCCAAAGCTAAAACTACAAAAAACTTGGCTGAAAGATTTCTGGCTACGCTAACTGTTAGCTTAGCGGAGTGTAGCGTCAGCTAACACTACAAATTTTCTGGCAAAAAAAATAACTGCTACGCTAACAGTTAGAGGTCAAACAGCGTAGCGGCCCACTGTTGGTAGATGCATCAGTAATTTCCTCTTTACCTGGGGTGACAGTAGAAGCACTTATTTTGTTATGAGTGAGGTAAAAAATTTCATCTCAACCTTGTTTTCTATTTTCTTATTGTTGCTGTATTTACCATCTTCAGGGTTGATGCTCTGACAGATGAAGGATAAAATAAACATCATCAGCCTTGTTTGCCTTTCTTCCGCTACACTAGCCTTCTTTGCTCTTCTTTGGATTGTATCCATGGCAAGCAAGATCCCGTTCCACCAAATTTGGCAGGTATTTTTATTTCTTTTTTCTTTTTGGAAATTAGTTTTTTCATGCTTAGGTCCCCAGTCAGCTGGTTTGTGGTTTGTTGTTTTTCTTGTTTCAGGGCCACTCGCAGCCTGTCCTTAGTGCTTTGTCTTAGCACTTTTCTCATTTCTCATTCTCTCAATATTTTTCTTTTTTCTTTTTTCTTCTTTCTTTTTTCTTTTTTCTTTTTTCTTTTTTCTTTTTTCTTTTTTCTTTTTTCTTTTTTCTTTTTTCTTTTTTCTTTTTTCTTTTTTCTTTTTTCTTTTTTCTTTTTTCTTTTTTCTTTTTTCTTTTTTCTTTTTTCTTTTTTCTTTTTTCTTTTTTCTTTTTTCTTTTTTCTTTTTTCTTTTTTCTTTTTTCTTTTTTCTTTTTTCTTTTTTCTTTTTTCTTTTTTCTTTTTTCTTTTTTCTTTTTTCTTTTTTTTTTTTCTTTTTTCTTTTTTCTTTTTTCTTTTTTCTTTTTTCTTTTTTCTTTTTTCTTTTTTCTTTTTTCTTTTTTCTTTTTTCTTTTTTCTTTTTTCTTTTTTTTTTCTTTTTTCTTTTTTCTTTTTTCTTTCTTTTTTTCCTTCTTTTTCCAGTCTGATTTTTCAATTCTGCTTGTTTCTCTCTGTTTTTTTTTGTTTCAAGTTTTTAAAACTCACATATCTCTATTAAACAGTATTTACCATGTCTATGTAACACTATATCATTAAGTCAAATTGCAGTGAATGCTGAGAAGAATACAAAAAACAGCTTTTGTTTGGTTTTCTCCAATGATCAAACCCCCACATCCTGCCCTGTAGAACTGATAGGCACAGAGGGTACCTTCAACAGAGACCACAAGTGTAAGACATGTTGAATCTACATCCCAGTTCCTTCCTCATTTGTGACACAAGTGTGATACCTCACTGTAATTTTCACTCATAACCTAACTCAAAAAGTACCGGTCACTCCTCTCCTCTTTCTTCACTTCTCTCATCACTCATCCATCTCAAAGTCACTCATCAAATCATCAAACATCAACAAATCTCAGACCAACTCAACTCAAGAAACTCTTGGTGAAGCTTTAGCATTGGACAGCCTTCACTAGCTTCCAACTTTGTGAGAAATGCAATCATTGCATTTCATTCCTTTTTAGAATCTCATTGCTAACTCCTGTTCATATTATTCTTAGTCTCTTCTTAGTCTTTTTATCCTGTTCATCTCATAAAAAACATCACCATTCACTTTAGACCTATATTATTTAGGGTTTGTTTCTCACTCATCACATCTCATAAAAATCTTGACTCACTAATGTTCTTTCTCTAATTTATTCAGTTCATCTACAAGCATAGTCTTGTCTCTATCATCTTAAAACTTATATTAGATATTACACCAATTTAGAAGGGTTTGTCTCTTATTGTCTATTCTCTCAAACATAATTCTTAGTCTAATCTCTTGTTCTAGTTTCTGGTTGTTTTTTTTATCAAGTAATTTAAAAAACAGTCATAGGTCCTTTACAATTAACAGTCAAAACCGAAAATACCACTTGCATTCAACAAATAAAAAAAGACCAGAATTCCCTAATATAGAACAGCCATTTCAAAATGGACTCAGTTAATCAATTGGTTCTCAAGACAGTCATTGAGGGAATTCCTCTGCTCGAGATGGATAACTACACTCACTGGAGACAAAGAGTTTTCAACTTTCTGGATGTAGTCAAACTCAAGAATGCCTTAATGTTGGATTCAATCAAACTATCTGATGAAGAAAATCATTTTCTCAAGGCCACTCTAGTTGTGAAACTTGAGTTGAACGTTCAAGCTAATTTAGTTGATGCAAATAACAAGGACAACTCAAAACTCATATGGTTGTCAATTGTGAAGTTTTTTTGCTTCAAATCAAGCATCAAACAAGTCAAGAGTTTTTCAATTGTTCCTTCGAGCTCCATACACTCCAAACAATGTATCTGGATTCATCACATCAATGAAAAACTTTCAGTCACAACTCATCAAAGTCGGCTGGAACTTCACAGACAATGCCATTGGTCACATGGTCATCAATAAATTCCCTAGCAACATGAATGATAGTGTTCATCAAATAACTCATTCAGACAAGGAACCAAATATTGAAATGGTCTGTGAACACCTGCAAGTACACGAGTACAACTTAGAGGATTGTACGAGTGAAAATGGTACTAAATCCAATCTGATTACTCTGTACACTGACGACTTGAAGAGATGTCGTAGAGGGGCGCATAATCCTGAAGCGAATCACACAAAAGAAAACTGTTGGATTATATACCCTGAAAAACTTCCGGGTCATTTTCAAAAGAAACCCTCTTCAAAATCCAAGTCCTTGGTCAGTAGCTTTCACTTGTCACTGTCCAAGTCACCACATCTGTTCATTCTAGATTCCAGATCCTTTGCTCACATGACTTCAAATTGCAATCTCTTTCACACTCTAGAATTCAAAGAATTAGGCTGCGTACAAACGAGCTCCTCTCTAGACCAACTAAAGATTGAAGGAATAGGATTGATTTGTCTTAAAAACGAATATGGTGAAATCTTTCTAAAAAAATTTCTGTTTATTCCAAATCTGTTTGTAAATCTACTATCAGTTTGATGTCTTATCCTAGACGACTACATTGTGCAATTTCATAAAAAATTGTTTGATATTCGTAAAAATGATGAAATGAAAATGAGCAGTCATTACATCGGAAATCTTTCCAGCCTGGAATTTGATCTGTTGAATCACTTGAGTCACTTTTCCTTGGCTGAATGTATTCACAAGTCACTCGGACATGTCATTTATCACCAAATAAGAAAGAAGCTTGGAATTCCTCTTAAGTTGTTAAACAATTGTGAATCATGTGCAGTAGCAAAAATAACTAAGGCTTCATTCAAATCAACACACAAACCTGCATCAAGACCATTTGAGGAATTACACTTCAATCTCATAGGTCCAATATGGCCTCAATACTGGGACGGAAATAAATATATTCTGATGGTGGTTGACAGTTGCACACGATTTTGTGCTGCTATTCCAATCAAAGCAAAAAGCGACTCTCCAGATACTATCTCATACTTGGTAGATGTTGAAGCCAAGCAATTTGGATACTATCTGTGTACTTTTCATTCTGATCGAGGTACTGAGTTCCTAAACTCCAATCTGAAGGATTACTGCTTGTCTTACTTAATCAAGCAACAAACGTCTGACGCGTATACCCCACAACAAAACGGTCTGGCGGAGCGTTTCAACAGAACCATATTAGAGTCAATGGGGACAATTTTAGAAGACTTGGTTATTGAAAGGAAATATTGGAGTGAGATAGCAAAAGTCAGCTCACTGACTTTGAATCAAATTCCTACACATTGATAAAACAAGTCACCTTTTGAAGCGTTCAAAAACCGTTTTCTTCCCCTGAGCTACTTCTATCCTGTTGGTAATTGGATGTCTTATTTGATTCTTCCAGAACAGTCTCATTCAAAACTGAAACCAAAGGGGAAATTAGGGCGACTTATTGGATACAACAACGAATTGAGATCTTACCGCGTTCTTTTGGATGAAGGGAAAATCATAGAAACAAAAAACGTCAACTTTCTAGAATACTCGACCCCAGAACAAACCACTTCTGACTGGGATATCACTGTTGAAGATGAAGATGGTTTGAATGTGGAGACGGGTGCACATGAGAATGTAGCCTATTCAGCCTCAAACAACAGTGATCAAGAGGTTACTGATAGTCTGAATCCTGATATCAAGTCTGGAAGAGTACTCCGTGAACGTACTTCTCTAATCAAACCAATGAAATACTCCTATTTAACTTCAGATCCAAGAATGTACAAGGGTGCAATTAAATCTCCAAACGGTGACAAATGGTTAGAAGCAGCAAACAAAGAACTCACTAATATCAAACATCATGAGGTCTGGGAAGACATGTTTGACACTCCTGCTTCCTTCCTTCAAACACTGTGGATCTTCAAAACCAAACCGGCTACCCTCTCAGCGAAAGAAAGAAAAAAGGCGAGGTTGTGTATTCAAGGCTATCTTCAAGTCGAAGGGGAAGACTATGAGAATACATTTGCTCCAACGGGTAAATTTACCACTCTACTTGTTGTTCTCATGTTTGCTATTGATAAGAGTCTACCAATTCAACAATTTGACGTCAAGAGTGCATTTCTGTACGCTCCGCTCAAAGAAGAACTATACATTAAGACGCCTGAAGGATCTTCAAGAAATGCTCCTTTTCTTTGACTAAAGAAGTCCTTGTATGGACTCAAACAAGCACCTGAAAATTGGTACAACACTCTTACAATGTGGTTCAAGGAAATCAAATACATTCAATGCACTTCCGATCCGTGCCTGTATATTCATCAAGACAAAAACTCGTTTATATTTTTTCATGTTGAAGATTTAATCGTTGTCAGGAATGTAGACACTTTTGAAGAATTATTCATGCATCGGTTCCCCAACTCAAGTCCTCATCAACCCAATACACTACTTGGAATGGATGTCGATATAACCAAAGATTCAATCTCACTGTCTCTAGAAAAGCTGATAGAGAAGGGATTAGATATGTTGGGATTAGCTGACTGTAAAGCTGTAAAAACTCCTCTCTCTGTGTTGGTTCAACTTAAACCAGCAAGTGAGGAAGAAATAATCAAATTCGCTAAACTGAACGTTAACTATCAATCATTTACAGGAATTCTGAACTACCTCTCATGCCGCACTAGAAACAATCTAGCCCCAGCCATTTCCATCCTCTCAAGGTACAACAATGATCCAGGAATCAACCAATGGAAAGAGCTGATTCATTGTTGGAAGTACATCAAAGGCACTCAACACCTACACCTGACGCTTTGACCAAGCCTTGGCGGTCCTAATTCCATACAACATTATACTGATGCCACTTGGGCCGACGAAATTGAAACTCGTCTTTTGCGCAGTGGCTCAATCTGTTTCTGAAAGCAATGCCCAGTATCGTGGAACAGCAAGAGACAATGAAATATTGCCCTATCATCTACAGAAGCCAAGTTAAATGCTCTATCAGACGGCGTACAAGAAAATAAGTGGATAAAATTCTTGGTGGAAGAACTGTGGAATGAAGATCTAGAACCCTCAAATTTTCACATTGATAATCAAGGACTAGACAAAAAAATAAAGAACTTTGGCTCAAATTCGAAGACCAAGCATTTGGAAATTAAGATTAAATGGTTGAGGATTCTTAGGGATGATAATGAAATCAATGTCATGCTGATACCATCAGAAGAGATGATAGCCATACTCTGAAAAATTCAAGCAACATTGAATCCCTTCACAGACTGCGCAAGAAATGCTTCCTACATTGGGTTTCAATTAGGCTTCAAACTATGAGTATCACTATAAAACTGGTTGAAGAGTATTCTTAATCTGAATAAACCTCCATTTTCCTCACATATATGTTGGTTAGACCCTCTGTTGACAATATCAACTCCATAGATTTTCAGAATTTCCAGCAACAGAAACCTGCATGAGATGTGGATTGCTGTTGTACACAATAGATATTTCTCAGGGGAGAGTGTATATTGATTGTTGGAAATGGGGTTTAAAATAAAACTAAATGCAAGAGGTTGATGTAATCCACATAGGATAATAGATTTATAACAGGAAAGATAGCCAAGAGAATGCAACAGGAAAGGGAAAAGTGAAAGACACAGGAATGTGGCACATAAACAATTAACTAGATAATATGGAATACAGGTAACTCAGATTGAGAGTGGATTCTTTTTCTTTTTCTTTTTCTTTTTCTTTTTCTTTTTCTTTTTCTTTTTCTTTTTCTTTTTCTTTTTCTTTTTCTTTTTCTTTTTCTTTTTCTTTTTCTTTTTCTTTTTCTTTTTCTTTTCTTTTTCTTTTTCTTTTTCTTTTTCTTTTTCTTTTTCTTTTTCTTTTTCTTTTTCTTTTTCTTTTTCTTTTTCTTTTTCTTTTTCTTTTTCTTTTTCTTTTTCTTTTTCTTTTTCTTTTTCTTTTTCTTTTTCTTTTTCTTTTTCTTTTTCTTTTTCTTTTTCTTTTTCTTTTTCTTTTTCTTTTTCTTTTTCTTTTTCTTTTTCTTTTTCTTTTTCTTTTTCTTTTTCTTTTTCTTTTTCTTTTTCTTTTTCTTTTTCTTTTTCTTTTTCTTTTTCTTTTTCTTTTTCTTTTTCTTTTTCTTTTTCTTTTTCTTTTTCTTTTCCTTTTTATTCTTCTTCTTATATTATCTTTATTCCTGGTTGTCACACATACCTCATATACACACTGCAATAAGATTTAATATTGTATTTGTTTTTTTTGAAAATTTTCTAAAATTTAAATCTTATCATCTAGTGTTGGTTGTCTCTATGTTTACTATCCTATGTTTTCTTCTTCTTTATTTTCCTTCTAAAACTTTTATATTTTTTTGTGCACTTAGGCATTTGGATTTTGAACGGGGGTGTTGTAGTCCAGGTGTACAAACTTCACATTTGGAGTATACAGGAGTCTGTCAAGACTACACGTCGGTTGGACCGCGCAAGCGAGTAACAGATAGTGAGCACGGTCCCAGACCGCTCCTGTTCAGACCATGCATATGCTATGTGTCATCTAGACCATGCATATGCATGAGTTCCCATAAGAGGTTGCAAGCGAGTGCTGATATTGAGTTCTCCTTTCAGGACGAACCAAATCAAACCTCGACGAAGACACTCGAACGAATAAGCGAAGCAGGCAACCTGAAAGGTAAGTCGTGCTAGTCTCCCGTATGATGCTAAGGAAAAGTACTGATAATGGTCACTCATTAAACAGTAACAATCCCAGCATCAACGAGCAACCAGGTCAACCTGACTCCAGCCTCAGTAATAGGATTACTCAACCCCATAGCGAAGGTGAGTAAGCATTACTGCAGAGTCCCATGTAAAAGGAGTATCGAGTATAAGACGACTGACTGATGCTGTTGTATGTCATCAGACTCAACCAGTCAGAAACGTCTTGCCGATTGTTTCACCCTCTAGCACCGTTTCCTTTTATCATTGTAGAGTCAACTGCAACTCGCTCTTAGGTAAAGAGCATTTCATCTTTATCATTTTTTCTTCACTATCAAATATTGTCATTAGTCTATATAAGCTTGTCTAACTAAGCAATACATCTCTTAGTGTTCAGATTCTTTCAGATTTACAGTCTCGTCAGCTAGAAACAACGAAATCTCAACCATCACACTAATAGCGATTAGCTAATATGTCGACCAGGAATAACCGAGCAAGCCAACCCTCTACCTCAGCAACTCCCGCTGCCACTAACTCCTCTACCACCATGGGAAACGATGAACGCGATAACATCAAATGCCCCACGTTCACTGGGGACAACTTCCCAATCTGGCAGCGAAAGGTCAAAGCATATCTCTCGGTTAAAAAGCTCCTGAAGTGCATCGAAGATCCGATTCCAGACCATGCAGATGAAGACACCATGCAAGACTACGCTCGAGCTGCGAACATTCTTGGAGGGCACGTCGCAGATGACATATACAACCATGTCATCACTGATGAAAACGTCTTGGATGCCTTCACCATCTGGTCCGAGCTCAGAACCGAATACGCCTCCTCCTCAGTCATGGCGATATACCACGTTTGGTGCAAATGGGAGAACATCCAATACAACAATGACATCCCAACTTACATAACCCAACTCGAAACCGTCTTGGCAGAATTCGCGGCAATGGGTCTTGATCTTCCTCCCATGATCCTGAGCTGTGCTATAATATCCAGGATCACGAAGAAGCGACCAGCACTGATGGAATCCCTGATCAGCAACGCGGAACTACTGTCCAAACCAAAGCTAATCATCGCCAAACTCAGGGACATTGCCCATCACGATGCCGCAAATACTCCAAGTATTCGAACTTACCCTTCTGGAAACGACAATCTCACTGTGTTGCATACAAACACTGGCGGTGGTCGCAACTCCAGAGGAACAATTCAAAGGAAAAGACAGTATGCTCCCTGTCGTAACGGTACGCACAACTCAGCAGCCAACCACTCGGAGGAAAACTGCTGGACTTTGCATCCTGAATTACACAAGAAGACCAGACCTCCAGCTGCAAACCTAGCGACTGCTACCGAAGACGAAGCCGCACCGAATTCGTTGTCTCGACCTGCATTCAGTTACTTAACGGGTATGAAGGATCAGTCCGCCGAAGCCAAGTTCGTACTGGATTCAGGTGCGAGTCACCACATGCTCAACAGCATTGACGATTTTGCGACAACTACTCCTGTAAGAATGGGGATCATCACCGGTAATGAAGACGACCAACATGAAATGTTTGCCGTTGCTCAAGGTGATGCTACCCTAACCTTCAACAATGGATCGTCTATACTATTAAAAGACGCCTTATACGTACCGAAGCTTGCCTGCAACCTTATATCCTTCGTCCAGTTGATGGATAAAACGGTGTTCATGAAATCGGTGAAGAATGGCTTCAAATTGAAGATCGACAATCAACATACTCTTGAGGTCGATACATCAAATATGATCTTCGAAATCACAGGCCTACGTAGTGCTCCAAAGCCTCACACAGCTTTTGCAGCAGAAGCCGCACCAGTCTCAAAGAACGCAGGACTTGCCGATTACGTTATGTGGCATCGACGTCTCGGTCATGCAGGTAAGAAGAGAATTGAGGTAATCATGAAAAGGTCATTTCCTCATGAGGCCATCAGATCATGCGACGCCTGCATGAAAGGAAAAATCACTTGACTACCCTTCACAAGTCACTTCAAGCCAGTTACTCTACCCTTGCAAGCCGTTCATGCCGATCTGGTAGGCCCAATCTCACCTGCTACCAACCCCGGTGCTCGATATTTCCTCACACTGGTTGATCAATACTCGGGCTACATTCACACCGAGATAATGAAGAACAAGAGTGATGCAACACAACGAATTCTGGATTACAAAATCTTCTTCGAGAAGCAAACGGGCCACCCTCTCAAGAAACTGATTACTGACGGTGGTGGCGAATTCATCAACAAAACGCTGAGTGAAATCTTGAAGGAGGCAGGAGTGCAGCATAATGTTTCGCCTCCTTACACGCCTCAGCACAACGGGTTCGCAGAGCGGGCTAATCGAACTATTATCGAGATGACAAGAACGTTCATGATGCAGGCAAACGCTGCACCGGAATGGTGGGGAGAAGCAGTGAAGACGGCGACTGCCACATCCAACTGCCTACCTTCCATGTCTAGAAGCAGAGCTTCACCAATTGAGTTGATATTCAAGATGTAACAAAATCTCCTGTTCCTACGTCCTTTCGGCTGCAGAGCGTGGTTGGTCAAACCAAAGGCAAATAGACAGGAGAAGTTTTCCTCAATCGCTTGGGAAGGAGTTCTTCTAGGTTATGAAAACGATTTCTCGGCGTACAAGGTCTACAAGTCAGAAACAAAGACGATTGTGACAACCAAGCATGTCCACTTCGATGAAGGCAATTTTCCCAGCTGCCCGGCCATCAACAAAAGCATGGGCTGCTACAATGTGAACAAGATACCGTCCTTTGTGAACGACCAAAATCTCCCGTTTTCGGAAGTCGAGGATCTTGAGACTGAGATTGGATCTAGAATACCAACCGAGGAACTGAATGAAGATGAAGAGGAAGAGGCCAGCATCAATCACATTCTTGAAGGTCTTCTGCCCGGCCCGCGACAAAACCTAGCAAACGAGGAAGAGGAAGAAATTGTTGATGATTTAGCGACGGATACTCAAGCAACAACTCCTATCCCAAGTTTGGAACCCAGACGGCTGAACATCATAGGGCCAAGACACCCAACGATCATACGTAGTGAAATTGATCCCGCCAACATTCGCAACTACCCAAGACGTCAAGTTTACCATACAACTGCGTCACGAGACCCAGCGAACCACAAGCAAGCGATGAAATCATGTGATTCACTGCTTTGGAAGGAAGCTGAGCTGAAGGAAATTGCGAACATGAACAAGCACGCGGTATGGATACAGCGCCCAAGGAATAAAATGGACGTCCCAATCCCTGCAACGTGGGCATATCGAAAGAAGCTTGGAGCAGATAATCAGGTCATTGAATTCAAAGCTAGAATTTGTGCTCAAGGCTTTCGACAAACCTACGGCATCAATTTCAAAGCTAAGTATGCTCCTACCGGAAAACCTAGCTCGCTGCGACTGCTCCTATCCTACACTGTGAACACGGGTCTGAAGATACATCAATTGGATGTACGAAGCGCCTTCCTCACCTGCCCGCTGGAAGACAAGGTTACGCTGATTCCGCCTCCAGGACTAGACTGTCCTCACAACACAGTACTAGAACTGAGGAAAGCCATTTATGGCCTAAGGCAGGCACCACTTCTCTGGTACAACAGACTCGCAAACTACATGAAAAAGATTGGCTTCTTGATCTCGATCGCCGATCCGTGTGTATTTTATCGTCAGAACGTTCCACACAAAGCCGACGTCCATGTATTTGCACATGTAGACGATCTGGTCATCATCAGCAATCACCCTGAAGAATTCAAGCTTGAGATGGAGGCAGAGTTCCAAATCAAGTACATGGGTGATGCAACCTTTCTTCTGGGTATGAATCTGACTCACATGGAGGACTCACTGCGCATTGACCAATCACAATTCATTGAACGAAAGTTGGAGGAGTTTGGCTTCAGTCAGCTCAATCGAGCTTCCTGTCCTCTCAACCCAAAATCCTACCTCCGCAAGGCAACCCCAGAGGAGGTCCTAGTCTTCAAACGAACTGGTATCAACTACCGGGCGCTGGTAGGATCCCTCAATTACTTGAGTGTTCTTACCAGACCCGACATTGCATATGCAGTCAGCTCTCTGTCACAGTACCTGGAAAACCCGGGCATGTTGCATTACCAGGCAGCCACGCAGGTCTATCGGTATCTTGCAGGAACGGTCTCACTCGGTCTAGTGTTCCAACGTGACACAAACGTCAAGCTAAGGGCTTTCGTCGACGCGGACTGGGGGAACTGTCCTGACACTCGACGCTCAGCAACCGGCTTTGTTGTCTTAGCCGGCTCGCATCTTCTAGCGTGGAAGTCGTTGAAGCAGTCAACTGTGTCCTTGTCGACCACCGAGGCCGAGTACAAAGCACTCTCAGACCTTGGCCGCGAGCTCGCTTGGTTCACCAATCTGTTAGAAGAAATTGATCTCAACATCAAAACCAAGAAGATAGAAGTCCATGTCGATAACCAAGGCGCCATCGACCTAGCCAAAAGTGAAACATCACAGAACAACTTCAGAACGAAGCACATGGCAATTCGACTTCACTTCGTTCGCGAATTGATAATGGCAAAGATCATTCATCTAGCCTACATCAAATCAGCAAGCAATCCAGCCGATTTCCTGACGAAGCCGGTTGGAAGAGTCACCATCCAACGAGCATTGAAGATCATTCAAGTCCAACCAACCCTGAATACTGCTTCAAGCATGAATCCTCGAAGCACGGTGGGCTGTCAAGACTACACGTTGGTTGGACCGCGCAAGCGAGTAACAGATAGTGAGCACGGTCCCAGACCGCTCCTGTTCAGACCATGCATATGCTATGTGTCATCTAGACCATGCATATGCATGAGTTCCCATAAGAGGTTGCAAGCGAGTGCTGATATTGAGTTCTCCTTTCAGGACGAACCAAATCAAACCTCGACGAAGACACTCGAACGAATAAGCGAAGCAGGCAACCTGAAAGGTAAGTCGTGCTAGTCTCCCGTATGATGCTAAGGAAAAGTACTGATAATGGTCACTCATTAAACAGTAACAATCCCAGCATCAACGAGCAACCAGGTCAACCTGACTCCAGCCTCAGTAATAGGATTACTCAACCCCATAGCGAAGGTGAGTAAGCATTACTGCAGAGTCCCATGTAAAAGGAGTATCGAGTATAAGACGACTGACTGATGCTGTTGTATGTCATCAGACTCAACCAGTCAGAAACGTCTTGCCGATTGTTTCACCCTCTAGCACCGTTTCCTTTTATCATTGTAGAGTCAACTGCAACTCGCTCTTAGGTAAAGAGCATTTCATCTTTATCATTTTTTCTTCACTATCAAATATTGTCATTAGGCTATATAAGCTTGTCTAACTAAGCAATACATCTCTTAGTGTTCAGATTCTTTCAGAGTCAAGAGGTGGAGTCAGCAGAGCATTAAATATCAAGGGGTTTTTTTTCCTCTTTAATTTCAACACATCCTATTTCTGCTAAGGTCAGGATACCTCTGATAAAAGTGCAAGCTGAAAATTTTATGGTTTTGGTATTTAGGTCAGTAATTGATATTGGGAAAAGAAAAAAACACCAAGGAGTGCATGCAGAGGGTTGATTACTCAAAAAGATAGTCTAAAAATTCTTAAATCATAAGGTTTAAAATTTAAAGAGAAGATAAAAATATCTGCACAATGTATTTAGTATCTTAGGTGCTGTAGGTTTTTTAATTCTTTTTTTTTCAAATTTCAGCTCCCAAATGTTCTTTTGAATGGAACACGTGGCTTCATTCTAAAATCTTGAAAATGATCCATATTTTCACATATCAAATTGATCATAATTTGTGTAAAATTCAGGTCATTCAAGAATAAAGATTTCCATTCATGTGGATAATTATCTCTGAACCAAGATTGCATTAAAAAAATTGAGATGTGGGGAAGCTTGGAAAAGCATTTATTTAATGTGAAGAATCTTAATATGCAATTTTGGACTGCTCCAAATTTTGAAAAGTCCAATGGTGGTTTCACCTCGTCTTCAACTATTCCAAAAATGGGGAGACCTCCCTTTGAATTTGGTTTTAATAACTGACCTTCAATCCAATCCAGGTATGAGCTATTTGCATCTCTCAATGAACTGTTGTTTAACAGTTTTTCCACTACATAATCCATCAGGAGCCCACAACAGAGCATAGAATATCCTATTAGGCTTCCAACCTTCCTAGAAAACTTTCCAGGTCGCAAGAGATTGGGTAAAACATTTGAGACTCTGACTACTTGTAAATCTTGATCTCTGTTTTGGAGTGTAATTAAATAAATTGGAAGATTCTCAAATTTCCTTCTTTTTTTATATTCATAATTAGATTTTTCAATGTAATAAAAGGACATAACACTGTTGAATATATGGATAGCTTTTTCTCCAAATGGGGTGATTCCAGCAGTATATTTCTGTGGAATTATTTCTGGGGGTATCTCTTCCACATCAACTAAGAATATCTCTTCAACCAGGGATTGATTAATTCTGATTATTCCATTCTTCTCCTTTCCCTGAAACTGAATTTCATTCCTTATGATTCTTTCTATAAGATCAAGATTCACCTTTCCATCAGAGCATATGAGTAACTTCATGACTTGAGGACTATATTGATTCAGTAATAATAGTATAGTATTGACAGCTAGCTCAAAAATGCTGAGCTTTGGAATCTGTCTTTTAGATATATATGTTATAAAATCTATTTGAAATTCATGGAATGAACTTGGATCTATTTTATCATTTTCTGTCTTGATGAAACCTAAAGCAGGAAGACTAAGTTCAGGATTAAATATTTCCTTCATTAATGACTCAACCAAGTGCATATTTGAAGAAAATATCTCTGCCACTGAAGGAGAATTTTGGGAAAATTCTCTTAGAATACCTGTATCAAGAAAAACAAGAAAATTGATCAACAATTTTGAGCGAGTGAAAAATTCCTTTTTTGGCACAAATATGTTGCTTGATTCATAAACAGGTCTTATGTAAGGGCCATATTGAACTGCTGAAAGTTTTTCAATTTCTATGTTTTTCATCATTTTAGAGCGCACATTATTATAAGGATTCAGTGCCAGACTAGAATATCTCTCATCAAGAACCTTCATGAATTCATGTAAATTGGGGTTTTCAATAAATTTTCTTGATATATTACAGGAAAACGTTGTTGCTAGTTTATGGATGTCATCTTTTTGAATCATTCTGTCTGAATTTGAAATCAATCCTTTGCTTGCAATAGGCCAATTATTATGTGAGTTATTTTCCATTGCAACTTTTTCATGTGGATGATTCTGAGAAGATGTTCCTAGTTCAACACATTCTTGTTGGTGCACCAAATGTGTACCAGGTGTCTCAGGAAATAATTCTGAGGAAACATTGTGTTCTACAGGGAAAAAAACTCCACTTGGAATTAAGATCCATAGCTTGATTATCATCATGTATCTTAGAATATTCAGCTTACCCTTATCTTTCAATTTAGGCTCTGGAAGCTTTTTTTCTGTTACTGGATTGAAATCCTCCAAAACTGAAACAAAGCTATCTCTACTTGCTTCATAGTTTTCACTTGGTGAACCCGTGGTCAAATATGATCCAGAAGTTAATCCCATGAAATCTAACCCAAAGACCACAAACCAACTGATGATCAAAATGAGGGCCCCAGCTTGAAAAATCTCCACATCTCCAAAATTAATATCTGCTCACCTCTAGTTTGATGGTTTTTACCTGGCCTCACAAGATGTTCCATTACTGGTGATTGTGAATTAATCAGATGATTATCAGCAAAGATTGAATTTCGTTTTTCATTTTCCAATAGATAAAGTTCATGAGTTGGTTGCTTTGAGGCTGAAATAGAAATAACATTTTTAAAGTCAGTGGGCAGATTGAAGGTCATTGGGGGATGATTTGTGAGAAGACACAAGATCTTGCCATAATTTCCAGGTTGCTGTAACAATTCAAATGGAATAGTTCCATTATCTTCAATATCCCAGCTTTCCCTCTCTAAAAATTTCTCTCCCATATTGATTTTATTTGGAGGAGTTTCACTCGGCATACCAAGTTGCAAGAAATGGCTGCCATCTATTTTCAATCTTTTATTCTTGATTCCTGGTCCAAATTTCTCTGAAAATTCCATACAGCCTGTGGAATGAAGAATAACAAATTGAATGATAATCCATAGGGTCAAATTCAGGTGGATGCCTTTCTGATTTTTTTCAATCATATTTTTGGTAGTTAAGGAATACAATGGAAATTTTCTTCTTCTTTTGAAAACTGGTTTCTTGGTTTCTTGGGACAATTACTGTTCATTGTAGGACAAATTATTTGGCTGAATATTTAAGATAATTGGGGGGTGAGTATATCCAAAACTGTAACAGGTATCATCAGTGGGTCATTCATGTTGAAGTTTGTCAAAACATGTCAGGACATCATCTACAGAGATTGAAATAAAACTAACTGTAGACAGTGATTTTGATCATGAATACGAAATGCTTCAGTCATGATTTTCATCATGAATAAAATATGCTTCAGTCGTTTATATTGTTGAAACCTTTAGGCTCTTGAATCATCAAATAGACTTTAGTAATTGTGAAACAACATTGGGGTTGTCAAACATCGAAAATCAGAAATTAGAAAACAGCCGATTATGCAGAACAAAATTCATCAGTGGGTTTCAATGGTTTTTTGGTGAAATGCCAAAAAGATTTAAGACTCCTTCAAGCCACCAATCACACAATGTTCGGTTCGGTCAGACTTCATACCTCAGACTCTCCTTAGCTTCACAACCGCATGCAAGACCAGATGCCGACGAAATATAAAATTATTTGGAAGCCAATCAGATTTTTTTAAAAACAAAAAAAAGACGATTTGAATGAGCTCAAAGAAATGATAGCTCAGTTCACACTGCCTTATTAATCATGTCATCGAACCCCAAAGAATCTCACATCTTTATCCTCTAGAACTTAGTCATGGGTTCTTTGTTTTAACAGCTAGCTACGTCCTACGCGTCTCGAGACAAGGGAAAGTTAGATTAGTCATATGGTTTACCACCATGTCTCTGAAAACGAAAGCCAAGATTGTGGAAATGTCACCCAACTTGTCCTTGCTTGATGTACGAGGATGTATAAACGTACTAGAATACAAAGGTTTGATTCCATACACTGATCTCTATCCTAAAATCTCTCACTCACTGAAAATAGAAATCATTCTCATCGATCGTTCTGGGTTGTTTGTGCTGGTGGGAAGGTTTGGGACTTTCAGATTCAAAAGTCGTCTATCGTCGATATGCTTCTCTCTTCTTCGTGACCGGAATTGGACCTCATGATATAGAACTAGTAACACTTGAAATCAACCACCGATACGTCGGAGTACTTCACCACTATTCGGAAACGTTCGTCGATTCTTTCCTCTTGATCAAATCTCGTCCCGTCCGATAATCCTTGGATTCCATCTCCTGACGTTCACCTTCCTCATAGGGCAGGTCGAATCCCTCATGACTGATGATCTGAGGTCTGCAAATGAAAAGATTATGAAGAACTAAGATATATTCATTTCAGTAATCAGAAACTTAATGATAGTAACAATAGCCAGTAGTTCTACCCAAGAGCAACAAGCGATTCTATCCTGTAATGAGTAGGAGACGATAGAGATAGAGAACAAGAAGATGATGCGGTTGTCGAATACAAGTGATGGTAGTAGTTCACTGCCAGCATAATTGCCTAGGATGAAGCATCCCAGTTAAACTGGGATGCACTCAACCAATTTAAACTTGGTTGACATCAACTGATGAAATGTGAATCCAAGGGATCCCCCTTGGTTTTGTTTTTCATTGGTTGAGCTCAACCTACTGTAATTTGGTTTTTTGCATCCTAGTTTAACTGGGATGGACTCAACCTAGGCAAATATGCTGGCAGTGGTTGTTGTAGCTCGGCTACGTAATCTTAGTAAAGACAAGGGCAAAGCCCCCAAATTTGGGGATTCAAGGTGAATTTTATTTAGAGTGGGTTTTTTTTTTGGAGGGGGAAAATTACCAAAAATAATTATGGTGTAATTGCATAAATTCCAATTGAAAAAAGCAAATGAAAAAGAAAAAGAAAATGCAAATGCAAATGAAAATGAAAATGAAAATGAAAATGAAAATGAAAATGAAAATGAAAATGAAAATGAAAATGAAAATGAAAATGAAAATGAAAATGAAAATGAAAATGAAAATGAAAATGAAAATGAAAATGAAAATGAAAATGAAAATGAAAATGAAAATGAAAATGAAAATGAAAATGAAAATGAAAATGAAAATGAAAATGAAAATGAAAATGAAAATGAAAATGAAAATGAAAATGAAAATGAAAATGAAAATGAAAATGAAAATGAAAATGAAAATGAAAAAGTAAAAAAAAAACAGGCCAAATAGAAACAAACAAAAATATATCACTGTGAATGAACACGTGAGAGAACCTCTTTGTAAACAATGTTTGAAGTTTGGTATGAAGGAGGGCCAGATTCTGGCTGAGGGATTACAACCTTTGTTGTGTGACTGGACTTACTTTGAGAAAGAGCAACATACAGTTGCCCATGACTAAAAACAGGTTCAAGAAGCACAATACCAACATTTCCGATGGTCTGACCCTGAGACATGTTGATTGTGAGACAGAAAGCAAGATTAACAGGAAACTGGGTGCGTATTAGCTTGAAGGGGAGTCCAGTCTCTTCAGGGTCAGATATAAATGGGATGCAAGGTATGGCAACCAATTCACCAATTCTGTTTCCTGAAGCCACTTTTGCAAACATTACTGAAGGACTGAAGTTTTCAACAATCAATCTGGTTCCATTGCAAAGACCAATTGTTTGATCCAGGTTCCTTAGCATGATAATTGGCATACCCCGCTTTATTTGAAGGAGGTGAGGGGGAAATCCAGATAGGTTTATGCTATTAATATACTCAGGCAAGTAAATGATGAGCTAAACTGAGGGTGAGTTGAGCAGTGATTAGAGTGGATTATATTGCATTAGTTATAAGGAAATGAATGAGACATGATAATGAAAACAGAGAAAGATAAAAGAGAAAATGAGTTATACATACCTCAGGGTGAGTTGAGCAGTGATTAGAGTGGATGAAGAAAAGACTCAAATCACTGTCAGTTCCTCAGGTAGGTATAGGACCCAATGTGTGACATATCAGTGACAGGTATGCAACAGACCAAGAGAGGGCTAGATGCTAGCTCAACAGTAAAGACCTTGAGTATCGTCCTCTACTGAATCATGACTGGTGTAAGAAATAAGTTCAGATGGGATGTGACTCAAGACCTTTGAATTGATTTGATTGACAGATTTGTTCTTGCAGCAGAGGAGTTCCCGGTCTGTAAAATAATTGGGATGGGAGAATGAAGTGCTGATATTTGGAAAGATTTTGTCTATCAGCAAATCAAGATTTTGGTCATCTGAACCACCAAGGACCACCATTGAGTGAGGTAAATTGATTCTGTTGGAATTGTGAGTGAGCCCCTGACCATTTCCAATGGATAAGAGAAAATTCTGAAACTGAGGATCACCAGCAGCACACATGTTGACTGAGAGGTGAATTATGTTGTGTCAAAAGTTAATCCAGCAGTGAGAGTTTACAATGCTTGCGTTGACTATCTGAGGGGGTGACCCTTTCTTAACAACAGGTAAAACCTGACGGAAGTCCCCTCCCAGTACCATGACCTTGCCACCAAAGGGAAGGTTTGAATACATAAGGTCTTGAAGCAACCTATCCACCAATTCAAGTGCATGCCTATGAGTCATGGGTGCTTCATCCCATATGATTAATTTTGCTTTCTTGAGGACATCAGCTTTATGAGAATTTTTGGCAATTGATGAAACTGAATTTTGTGACAGTTTAGGAGGAATCCCAAAAGTGAGATGAGCAGTCCTACCATGGGGCATGTTCATTGCTGCTATACCTGTTCAATAAAAAATTAACAATGATTAGAATGTCAGGAAAATATGGAAGTAATAGTTTAAAAGGCAAGCATACCACTTCCAGCACATGCAACAGCTATTCTTCTTGTTGATCTCACATTTGCAAGTAGACAGTTGTATAGAAATGTTTTCCCAGAACCACCAGGCCCATCAATGAAGAAGCAAGCTGGAATTTCAGAATGACATGCAAGAAGGATTCTCTCAAAAGCTAGTTTTTGCTGGGAGTTGAGAAGGTCTGCATTGCTGAGTTCATGCTGAGGTACATCAAAGCTTGATTCCTCTTCATGCAACATCCAATTTTGATTGAGGTTATTTTGGCCAACTGAGGGATCATACCTTGGAAGATCAGGAAACGAAAGGTCCACACGAAGGAGACCATTCTTCAGGAGAATTGGATTGATTGCTTCAATGATTTTATTTGTCATCCATGAATCATCCCGATAGCCTTGATGAACCCAGTCTTCAGTCATCCAATTGAAAGAAAAATCCCACAACCTCAGGGGGTCTGAGGGTTGAAATGCTGCTAAAAGGATTCCAAATAATTTTCTCAAGTGATATGGTGACATGTGGACATTTGCTTCTTCCATTGTATGTTCCAAGTAGTTATCATTTTGCAAAAGAACTCGAGCCAAAGCTGCCACTCAAAAGCTGGGATACAGCTGACCCTGAAATGTGCGGAGATCCTCAAAAGAAGTAGGGCCTGTTACATTATTCAGGAGCAACCTCATATGCCATCTTTCTGGATCTGAGGGGTAAACTGCATATATTCTTCCTATTGCATAACCACGTTGGCGTGGTCTCCATTCCGCATATTTCAGAAGTTGAGCATCTGAATCAATCCAATTTCTTTCAAAGAATGCTGTAAGCATTGTTCTGGTGTTAGCACCTCTTTCAATTACCTCATGCAGGGGCTCATCTTGTGAAAACATAATATTATGCTGGTTGGGTAGGTGTATATCCAAGTGGTTCACAGAAGGATATGTTGCAGATAACTTGAAAGAGAATATACGCCAGCATGACTCTGAAGCTGCAATCCAACGGGAATCACGGAATTGATTGACTTCATCAAAACTTCTGCCCACATCCAAGACAATCTTGTCATGCCCCTTGTAAACATATTTGTACAGATATTTGACAGCTGAAATCTCTGCACAGATCTCCACGTTGATGTGACATTGGTACTTTGCAGATAGGTAGGGACTATATGGAACAACCCATCTGTTGTCAATGTGTAAATCAGAGTTTCCCCTCCTTATTGTCACAGCTTGACCTGGCCTTCTCCAATATTGTGGGTATTAATTTTCAGTGATGACAGTTTCCTCACAGAAAGGCTTTGGAAATCTCTTTGAACAAAACCCATCAACCATACATGGGGAATTTGGGTTGTATGGTCCACAGGGGCCATGAATCATGTGGCGAGTTACTGATTTGTAAAGTAATGGCTGTGATAGTGGATCTTCAGGGATTTCAGCTTTGACCAATTGATTGATCTCATGGGTTGTCCGAGGTATGTCATTTGGATCAAGAATAAGTAAGATGTGGGCATGGGGTAGCCCCCTCTTCTGAAATTCAATGATGTGGGTGCGACCCAAGGGTTTCCCAAAAATACCGTGCTTGAACAGTTCATCACAGATTTTCTTCAAGCGTGCATTGAATATGCGAGCTGTTAAATCAGGTCGGTCTTGTGCTAACTGACCTGGAAGCAAATTATCCTTGATCTCAGGCCATTCTGGGTTGCAGGTGACGGTTATAAAGAGGTTGGGCTTTCCCATGGACTGAACTAAAGCCATGGCATCCTGAAACCTTGCCTTCATATCACGTGGTCCGCCAATGAAGGATGTAGGCAGCACTATACGGCGGCCTGTGTGAATATGCTGTCAGTAAAATGTTTGTGTGCAAAGAGTAAATAAGTCATGTACCTGTATCATTTCCCAATTGGACTCCATGCTCATAAGCATCAACCACACCATAGTATTGCTCCACACGGAAGTTACGTTGATTCAATAAAATGTAAAGCAATCTTTCTGATTCAATCTTTACATATTGGTCGGTGCAGTACTGTTGGAAGAGGCGGCCAGCCCAATGAATGAGGGAGTGATTTGGGTTGCAATATGCCAAACGATATGTGTAATACTTCATTGCAGTAGCCTGTGGCACCTGCTGCTTTAGCTCAGGACACCAACCAAGATCACCTGTTGGATGTAAAAGTACATAATGGAGTGGATCATATTTGTTGTCAAGTTCAGAAATCCTTGAAAGTGATCCACCTCAGTATTTGATGGTGACCTTGCGAGTGCTATGAGATGAAGGGTTATTTCCTTTAAAATAAAGCATTTCAGAATGAATTTTTGTTGAATGATAATTATTAGCAAAACAAAAAAAATACCTTCGACCCAAATTGCAGCAATCTGGTCACCCCTTGGGAGGTTGTAAACCCTTTGGTCCACATTTTTTGCATTTGTTGTCAAGTGTATGGAGCGTGAAGGTGAAATATCTGATGCAAGGGATTCAAATTGCCAAATCAGAGGATTGCGTTCATGCAGAATTGATTGGATATTTCTCATTAAAATCGGTGAAAGATGTTGACCTTTGAATTGTAATAGATATAAATTTGTAGGAATTTTGGATGCTCTTGTGTGAGTGGGAGTAAGCTTCCAATCCTGTGATGGATTGTACCCTTGACTTTGAAAGTGTAAACTCCTCAACCTTGGTTTTGCAAGGCTGTTCTGGTCTCTGTGTTGAGTCCCAATGAAGTAAAAGCAAAGTTGCTGTTGATGAGGCAAATGTTTTCAATGAGTTGCCTTCCTTCCTGTGTGCGGGATTGAGTGGCCTCTTGGAACATACGGAGCAACTCAGGTGGTGGTGGTGAGGGAGGAAGATTTATACTTCCATTACGGCAGCAAAGAGAATTTGTTTCACCTACAAACAGGATGGCCTGGCACTTGGGACATCTTCTTGGTTGTCTCATAGAGTAAGCCCTGAAACCTGGTGGCTCCCTCCAGCCCCAAGCAGCAGGCCTGTTGTGCGCAATGTTATGTGGGTGTGATTGCCTTGTTTCTGAAAAATTAATGTCTGGATTGGATAAATTTTGGGGTGCTTCATTTCCTAATCTGATTTGATCAAGACCATCCTCATTGTCTATATTGGCAGGATGAGAAGTTTCAAACCCAGCATGAGACATTTGGTGGTTGACGTGGTCCACAATGTTTTGTAGATCAATTTCTGGAAGCTCATCACCCCAGTTTCTTGGTACATCAACAGGTGAGAGGCTTGGAGAATAAAGGTTATCACCCAGACCCTGGGGGGATTTTGAGTGTTTTCTATGATGAGAATGAGCGGATCCAAGGGGATGTCCAAGTGATAGTGAGTTATGAATGTTGCGGTGATGGCTTTGTGAGTGGCTTCTGTGATGATTTTGAGAAGAAAGAGGAGCAACCCCAAGTGAAATTGGGTGATGTGTTTGGTGGTGAATGTTGTGATGGGATTGTGATTGGCTTCTCTGATGGGTTCTCTGATGGCTGTTCTGATGAGACTCGTAAGAAACAGAGGGCTCAAGTGATTGTGAGTGCCGTCTTTGTAACTGGAAGTTGGCAGGGTTGGATTGTGAGTAGCCTATTAAACGAGATTGAGAAGAAGGAGGCGGAAGTCCACATGAGCTTTGGCTCAGAATTTTGGTCACATGTGGGTGTGAAGGGGAATCATACAACATTGGTCTTTGATGTTGAGATTCATGATGATGCAAAGGGTGATATTGGTGGAGAGTGGGATGCAGAAGGCGGTGGTTTGATGATTGTGAATGGAACCTTGGGGATTGGTTGTTGAAATAGTTGTTGTGAATTATGTTTGGAGGAAGGTTTTAATTATATAAGTTTTTGTAATGATTCACATTTCCATCAGCAGTAAGTCTCTGGGTGTGATACCATCTTGATTGCCGCTGTCGGTTAGCAGTTCTTCCCTGTTCCTGTCTTTCAGTTTCATAAGCTCTTCCCCAGTAATCAAAATTGAAGCTCATTCTTAAAGAAATATAAGTTTTGTAAAGAAAATGACCAAGATTTAGTATAATTTTTTTTTGATGTTGTTTGTTGAATATTGTAATTTTTGTAATGAAAATTTTGGAATGGATAATGAAGCTTTTGGGTGTGGCAAAAAAAAGGAAGGAAAAAAAATGATTTGTTGAAAAGAAATAACATTGTGATTTAAATTATATTTTTGGAGGGAGAAGTTTTTGGGTGTGGCAACAAAAAGGGAAAAAAAATGATTTTTTGAAAAATAATAATTTTGTGTTTTATAATTTTTTTGGAGGGGGAATTTAACAATATACATAGTGATTTCACCAATGAGTCCTACTTGCATGGTTCAGAAAAAGGGTGGGTGTTCTCAGCGAGGAGGAGGAGACAATGTATGTAACACCCCTTCGCTGCAATGGATGTCAATGACACCTCTTCGCTGGGGAGGTGACATCGCAACCGATGAGTCCAATTGAGGCCAATGAGTCCCCAGCGAGGAGGACAGGTGACACGGATCGACGTCGATCCGTTAGGATGCATCAGTTCATGTGTCATGCATCCTAACGGGTCGACGCCGACCCGTTAGGATGCATCAATACAACCTGTACACTCAGGTACAGGTTGTGTTTGGCTCCAGGAGGCTATTTTTTTGTTTTATAGTAGATTACTCCTCACTACACTGTACGTCATGAATGACGTACAGGATGGTCTCGACAAGACGTCAGACTTTCCCATGTCTTTCCTTTTCCCATTTCCTCTCTTGTCATTACATAATGTGTACTATAAATACCATGTATTTACAGCCACATTATGGCTTTCCTTCCTCATGCAATCTACCACTTAACTTGCCATCCTCATACCACATACTTGTGCCTCTACAGTAGTTAGCTGCATAGATGAATGATACATGAAGATAAAGATAAGCCATTATGTTAGCACTTCTCTTTTCTATGTTATTATTGTTTTCTGACTCTGTCTATTCTAACATATCTATTTATGAATCAAGAACACTATAATCCTTCAGGTTATAGCTTTACAGCACTACAGTGCAGGTTGGCACCTGTGTACCCTACACCAAGGACGCAAAAGTTCAAGTCATTTCAATCATCTTTTGAAATGACTTCAAATACCCTGCCTGCAGGGGGAGACGTCGCGGACCTTGGTCGTCAGCTTTTTCGAATTGCATTCAAAGTGATTCTTCAAAATAACTTGGAGGTAAATTCGGAGTCAATTCAAATTCAGCCCACCTTCAAAATGACTCTGAACCGACTGATCAAATAGATTTTGAATAAATTTTGGAGTTGCTTCGAAGTCATGCCAATTTGAAATGAATTCAAATGTGCTTTGAGGAATATTCAAATTGGATTCAAAGCCTTGTTGGGGAGCTGCGAGCTAACCACATGTTAACCTCGCGACTTATCCTCACTTTGAATAATATTTGATTTTTTTTCTCATCCTCACTTTGAATGATATTTGGTTTTTTTTTCTTGTCTAGTGTTGTTGGGCTCACTTTGAATATTATTGGGGGTTTTTTGTTTTGATTTTGTGCTTAATTACTGTCATAATAATTATTTAGTAGCCTAATATTACAAAGATAATAGTGAGAGAGAGAGAGATAGAAAGGGAGAGAGAAAGAGATATAGAGAGATAAAGATAGAGAGAGAGGAGAGAGAGAGAGAGAGCCATGGTTGGATGGCTCATACTAATAGGTTTGAGTTGGGAGTCTCAACCAAGGTACTAACGAATGTGGCAACGTCTTCTTTGGACGGCGGTAGTTGATTGGCCTTGGGAACGTCATGGATAGTCTTGTGGATGTCCCAGTTCTGCAGCTCCTTGTTTTAGACAAGCTTGAAGTATGCAACCTTGTAAACCCTGGGCTTTCTTCTCAAGTGGCCAAGTTGGTTGTCAATATTGTCCCACAAAGATCCCTGCTTGTTAGTTTGTTGCCTGGGGTTTTGGATCCTATTGACGTTTGCCATGAAGGGCAGGAACACAAGTCAAAGCTTGGCGCCTTGCATGATTTGCGGGTCAGAATGGATGCTTTCTGGACTGACTTGTTTGAATGTTGGCTGAAAGGCGGAGAAGACACCGGCAATGAGGTCTTGAAGGCTTGGAACTAGGTCCAGTGGTCCTTCCTGTTCAAGCAGGCCTTGAGGATGTTCAACAGGACCGCCTTCTTGCCTTTGATGGTCTCAAGAACAAGCTTGTCAAACTGGGCCTTGGCCGGCCCATTGTCATAGTTGGATGGCAGATGGGCTGTCCAAAACATTTGGGTTTTCACCAAGGCATTCCTGTTTGGATAAGAGGGGATCAGTCATCCTCATGTCCACCTGGATTGTTACCTAGGGTATCTATCTAACCTGGAGCCGCAAGTAAGGTGACTTGGATACTTGCAATCTTCTTGCAGCCCAGCTGCCATACAACTCAAGACTTTCCTTGAGTAGGATTTGATGTATTGTCTTGCGTAGCCAGTTTTTGAAGCCAGATTTGTACTTGTGGTGGAAGGATTCTTGCACAGGGGGTGGGTCCAATTCATTGGATGTTGGGTTCATTTGATTTGCTGGGAGGCCTAGCCCATTGTGAAGGGCTAGGAGTAACACAGTGGTGTTCCGGCTTTCTTGGCTCATCTGCAAAGAGATTCAGCTGGGTCAGTCGCATTGCTAATATGATGATGAGATGATGAGATGATGACTTTACCTGAAAGAGGGGCTGTTCCCGTTGGATGAGGTCATCACTGAGTCCAAATGTACCTTGGATCACTTGAAGGGTGGCCTGTATAGGGTTAATATCTACCTGCGCAGTGGGCCTAGAGTTGTGAGTGAATCCGGATGAGCGGGACATTTGAGAGCCATTCAACCTTGGCTCTGAGCCCGGTGCTGAGCTCACTGCCAGCGTAATTGCCTAGGTTGAGTTCATCCCAGTTAAACTAGGATGCAAAAAAACCAATTTAAAGTAGGTTGACCTCAACCAATGAAATATAAAACCAAGGGGGGTCCCTTGGATTTATATTTCATCAGTTGATTTCAACCAGGTTTAAATTGGTTGAGTGCATCCCAGTTTAACTGGGATGACTTCATCCTAGGCAATTATGCTGGCAGTGGCTTTTTTCCATTGGGTTGTTGGTCTTATGGGTGGACAGGTGTCCGCATGGGCCTGGTGTGGGTTGGACTGTTGGAAAAGTTAGATCAATCAAGTGCGGCGGGGGTCATTGCATGAGGGCTTTCTGTTGAGTTGGAGAGCTTTCACTGTTTCATTTCTATCTCTCCATTTGTGTGATACATACATGTCACTTCTTTTCTCACATTTCACTTCAGTTTCACATGTCCCTGTAGTATACTGGAGGCAGCAGGCGTGGAAGGATTTCCTTTTCCTCATCCTTGCACCATCATCAAACACTCCTTGGCGTCGTGCCTGCTGTCTCCAGGTCTGTTCTCATTTCTCTTGATCTTTCCTCTTTCCTTCTTCTTTCTCTCTTTCTCTCTCTCCTTGTTTTGCTATCTGAAACATGCAATATATCCTTCCACCATCATCAAACACTGCCTGCTGTCTCCAGGTCTATCTGTTTAGATCATCAGGTTATGAGCACCAGCTAGCGTACAGCTTCCTGCAGCACCGCTAGGCATGTAAAATATAGGCATATTGAGTGTTTCTCATCAGTAGTCCTTGTTGGCCAGGAGGATTTCCTCCTGGCCGGACGAGGTTGTATAGCCTTGTTGGCCAGGAGGAAATCCTCCTGGCCGACCAGGCTATACAGCCTTGTTGGCCAGGAGGATTCCCTCCTGGCCAACAAAGCCCACTCCCACGGGGGTGGGTGTGCGGGACTGTTGGCGTGCGCCAGGGGCGTGCATTTATCAATGCCCATTCTTTCAGCCTTAGAGTCATCACAGCTGACCTAAAGCTTACCTTATCCCCTTTTCTCCCAATAAATAATGAACAATAGCCTCATATCTTTTTATCCTTAATCTTAAGCATTATTCTGACTTCAAATTCTGTTTCCGCATGAAATTTTGACTATAGTGTTCACTGAACTCTTTGTAATTGCTCAACTCCTTCATAGAGTAATTAAATAAATAATTCTACGCCACAACTGGTTGAGCAAGTGAAACAAGCCCAGCCAACCACATCTACATGTTAGATTACAAAAGCAAACCTTGAAAATTTTCAAAGTTGGTGTATCCCCCGTTGCAGGCAGGATACACAAACTAAAGACACCCAGAACCACCAACTCAGACATTCAAGGATTCAGCAAGTTACAGCTCACCACTCTAACCAACAAAAGGCCTCTTCCACCCAGTACTTCAAGTATTGTCAGTCAGTCCCCTTTTTGAAACTTGTTTCTCTGACAGTAGTCCTTCTCTGTCTTCCCCTTATCTTTCCCCTCTTCCCTTTTCCTTCCTCCTTCAATCAAGAGATCAGATCAATTCTTTAACAGGTTACCCTTTTAGAACCTTGACTACAAGTCTAAAAATCAGGACAGATTAGTTTACTAATTCTGTTGTCCCTCCACTGTTTCCTTAGTGTGTGAGGAGGCTGTTGCGCTTCTAAAGACTCTGGCACAGCTTAGCCAACTTTTCCAGGTTGAGCTCATTGATCTTCATAAGAGCACTCTAAACAATCAAACAAACTATAAAAAGATCAATCATTCCTCTTTCCTTCTTCCCTTCTTCTTTTCTCTACTAGTTGTATCTCCTATCCTTGAAATACAACCAGTAGTGCCCTCCAAACCTTGTGTCCTGTTGTCACTTTAGAGACCCAGGCTCACATGTTCTCATGACAGCTTGGAAACCCAAAGTGGTTCCCAGGCCGTCATCCAAACGGCTTGCAGGAGTTGGAAAAAAGTACCATCTTTCTGCTCCTCCATAGAGCTCCAGTGAGCAGGAGGAGGGGCAAGCAGTTGATGAGCTCAATTGCCCAATCATCAACGGGCTCAACTTGCCGATCTTCACTGGGGGGGTTAATTGCAAAAGGACTGTTGAGGTGTAGTCCTTCTATCCTGAATGCCACCAGCCATTTATACAGTCATAAAGATATAATCTTGAAAGTCAGTCAGACTCATCAGGCATTCTCTGCTTCCCTCGCGGTTAGATAGACATGTTTGCCTTTTTTGCTGCTCCGCGGTTTGATCCCGCTCTTTTTTGGAGCATACCCAGGGCAGCGTTCAGTTATCATCAAGGCAGATACACACCGTGTGAAAGCCGCCTGGGCATTTGTCTTCCAGGCATCTTTGGTTCTCACTCAAAGTCAAGGAGTTCTCTGCCGGGAACCTGGGTGACACCTCAAAACACACCTTGCGGACAAACTCCTATGCTAATGAATAGGATTTTGACGGCTTCCAGGCACCTAAACTGAAGATTTGGAGGCGCCCAAATGGATCTGTGGTGTATGTGAATGTATAAATATATGAATGAATCCACAACTTGACATCACATGGTCTGCCTGGTTCTGGAGGATTATAATTTTAATTCATCAGCCTGCGTTCCAGCTTCTTGACTGCAGGATGGTTTAGCTTACCAATCCTTTCAGCTAGGTTTCTAACTGGACCCCTCACTTCTGTATTCTCACACAAATTGGATCTGGGTATGTTTCTATTATAACATTGCTAAAGAGATTTTAACCAAAACCAGACTATACAAAAGGAAATTAGAACAAAGAAAAACTAAGAAATGAAGCTTGATAGAAAGAAGAATTTTGATCATACCACAAGGACAATTGAGAAAAGTTAGGGTACCAGATGGCGACGATGGAGATAAATAAAGCTTTTGGAAGATACTGGAGAAGAATGTGAAATGAAGTTTGAGTAAGGAGGCATCAAGCAGAAAGAGAAAAAAGGAAAAAGGGAGAGCCGAGAAAAAAAGAAATACAAACTGGTAGAGAATTGATTTGAGATGATTTTATCAGCGAGATGAGAAAGGAAGGGAGTACTGGACTGGGATCTTGAGGTGGAACAATAGAAGGTGAGAAGTCAATGTCTTTTCTCCCTGGAGATGAGAAAAAATCCCTTTACATTATGCCGAAAGTCCTGATGAAGTCCTAAATTCTTGATGAGAGTTGATTCGAATTAATCTTGACGAAAGAGGGCTTAAACTATGGCGAATGGCTTTTCAACAGTTTCTTTCTTTTTTCTTTTTTGAATTTAGTTTTTTCATTATTGCTTGGTATTTCATCCTTCAGGTCCCCAGCCAATTTGTGGGTAGTGTTTTTTCTTTCTTTTTTTGGTTCAGGGCCACTTACACTGCCAGCATAATTGCCTAGGTTGAGTTAATCCCAGTTAAACTAGGATGCAAACAACCAATTTAAAGTAGGTTGACCTCAACCAATGAAATATAAAACCAAGGGGGGTCCCTTGGATTTATATTTCATCAGTTTGTTTCAACCAAGTTTAAATTGGTTGAGTGCATCCCAATTTAACTGGGATGACTTCATCCTAGGCAATTATGCTGGCAGTGTTACATCCCTTCCTTGGATTGGTTTCTCAGTACTTTTCTCTTTTCTCATTTGATCCATATTGAGTGAGAGTTGAGTTTGAAACAGAAGGAGAAAACTGAATGAAGAAAAAGAATTAAATAGAAACTGTACAAGAAGTTCTTTAATCTTAACTACATTGGGTTTCAATTAGGCTTCAAACTATGAATATCACTATAAAACTGGTTGAAGAGTATTTGTCAGCGGTGGGTTACTCTGGGGTGATTAAAATCCACTCAATGGAAATTTTCTGGAATTGACCAGTGGCAGCAGCTCCAAGTTGTAGATGGAGTTGAATATGGTCCAAGAGTTTACGCCCAGCCGGTGATAAGTTTGAGAGGTTTAGGCGTGAGGATCCAGACAGTGATATGTAGATATGAATGGGTCAAGCAAGCTATGACGTAGTGATTTGTTGATGTATCTTCAAGCTCAAGAGAAATGAGTAAATAAAATGGTGGTATTATTATCTTCTCTTATGAAAGTCTGGGGATCAAGAGAGTTCAGAGGGTACAACTTTATGTGAGGCTTGCTGAGGTTGACTAAATACAAGCATATGTAAAGTGTGTTAATAATGAAATGAGTGAAATAAATGTGAAACTTAAGGAAAATGCAGATGGTGTGGTAAAATAAAAATTTGGCCAGTCTAGGGGTGACTATGTTTTACTTGCCAGCTGAAAGTATTCTTAACCGGAATAAACCTCCATTTTCCTCACATATATTTTGGTTAGACCCTCTGTTGTCAATATCAACTCCATGGATTTTGAGACTTTCCAGCAACAGAAACCTGTGTGAGATTTGGATTTCTGTGGTGCACAATGGCCATTTCTTAGGGGAGTGTGTGTCAGCCTCTGTACACAAGGTTCAAAATATAAAGATAAAGAGCAAAGAAGCTCTGGGATGATTTATAGAAGGGTAATTCTAATGTTGATATGAGGAATGAGAGGTTTTAATAAGAGGAAGATAACTAATTATATTAAATAAATTTAATATAATTAAAAAAAATATGAGGGGCCTGATAAATCAGGGGTGGTTTAATCCCTCAAAGGTATTTTGCAAGCAGAGGATTTAAGGACCTGAAAACACTGGGGCCTGTAAAAAGGGGTGGTTTAAATCCCAACAAAAGATGGTGGAGAATATCAAGAGAAAGGTTTATTTACTTACTAGCAAAAAAATACCTGAACAATATATGTACTTGTTGATCACACTTGTCAGAGTTTAAGTGCTCTGTATTGTGTACAATTTGAATATTCTTTTATTTATTTGTTCTGGGGGCGCTGCAAGAGCTTCTTGTGTAATCCCTGTCATGCAGGCTCTTTGGGAATGCATGACTTCAGAGATCTGTCAACAGACATTTTCCCACTAAGGATGTATTATATTTATTTTGAACAGTAGTTCAATTCTTATTTTTCAGAGGTGCTCATGTTTTTTCCTTCCCTTTTTTCGTGGTATTTGCTCCTCTGACTCATCCTTAGTGTGGCTTGTATGTAATTTAATAATATAAATAATAAAGTCTTGTCACTATTATTGTATATGTATTTAAATTACATCATTTCTATTATATGTATTTCTATTATACTGTTCTTATTTAAATACATTATTATTTCGTGTTTTTGTGTATGTATTTTATTATTTTCATTCTATGTATTAATATCTAATAATTGTTTCAGCACTTAGTAGTAATATTCTTTTAGATTGTTTTACTACCAGCATTTTTAAGTTTTCTGGAGTACTTTTGCTGAAGTAACCTAGGTTATTTTACGCGCTCTTTAATATTATGTAATGATATTTTCACTTATCTAAATATTTATTAAGATATTCATTGTTTTATATTTATTATTGTATTTATCTATTTATTATTATGTTGCTATGTAATAATGTATTTATTAGTTACATATCAATTTTTTATGTTGTTTTATCTTATTATTATTCAGTTATTACCTTTTATCAAATGAGTAATAATAGGGGGTATCAAATATGACCAAATCCACCATTAAAACCAGTCAATTAGGTTTTTCCACTAAATTTGACTTTTGAGAATTCTGAAACATTTTATATAGATATCCATGGTTTTTGAAAATGGTGGATTTTCAAAACCAGTTGATTAGATAATGGTGGATTTGGTCATATTTGATACCCCCTAATATATTTTTTATTTTATTTTATATTTTGTTCTAGTCAGGTTGTCTCTGAACTAGTAGCAAGCTGACAGTGTGCATATTGATTGTTTGAAATGGGGTTTAAAATACACCTCAATGCAAGAGGTTGCTTTAATCCAAACAGGTAAAACATTTATAACAGGCAAGATAGCCAAGAGACAGCAACTGGACAGGGACAGGCACAGGCACAGGAATGTGGCACATAATAATCTACTAGATAAAATGGGACACAGGTAACTCAGATTGAGATTTGATAGAGGATTAGAAGGGGAATTTCAACAGGAACACATATGCATAAAAAAGAATTACCTGTTTTCTGTATTTTTTTCCTCTTTCTCTCTTTCTCCTTTTTCTCCTTTTTCTCCTTTTTCTCCTTTTTCTCCTTTTTCTCCTTTTTCTCCTTTTTCTTCTTGTTCTTATGTTATCTTTGTTCATGGTTGTTTCAAATACCTCATATTATTTTGAAAATTGTCTAAGATTCAAACTTTATCATCTTTAGGTTGTCTCTATGTTTTCTATCCTATGTTGTCTTCTTCTGTAGTTTCCTTCTATAAATTATATTTTTTTTGTGTACTTAGGCATTTGGAGTTTGGAGGGGGGTTTTGTAGTCCAGGTGTACAAACCTCACATTGGGGGTATACAGGAGTCAAGAGGTGGAGTAAGCAGAGCAATACAGACCAAGGGTTTTTTTTTCCTCTTTACTTTCAACACATCATATTTCTGCTAAGGTCAGGATACCTCTGATACAAGTGCAAGCTGAAAATTTTATGGTTTTGGTGTTTAGTTGAGTAATTGATATTGGGAAAAGAAAAAAAAAACAAGGAGTGCATGCAGAGTGTTTATTACTCAGAAAGATAGTCTAATAATTCGTAGATCATCAGGTTTAAAATTGAAAGCAAAAACAAAAATATCTGCAAGATGTATTGATCATCTTAGTTACTGTTGGTTATTTAGTTGTAGTTGTTGAAATCTCAGCTCCCAAATTTTCTTTTGAATGGAACATGTGGTTTCTTTCTAAAATCTTCAAAATGATCCATATTTTCACATATCAAACTGATCATAATTTTTGTAAAATTTGTGTCATTTAAGAATAAAGTTTTCCATTCATTTGGATAATTATTTCTGAACCAAAATTTAATCAAGAAAATTGAGATGTGGGTAAGTTTGGAAAAGGAGTCATTTAATGCAAAGAATTTGATTATGAAATTTTGGACTGCTCCAAATTTTGAAAAGTCAAGTGGTGGTGTGACCTCATGTTTAACTTCTCCAAAAATTGGGAGGCCTTCCTTTGAATTTGGTTTTAATAACTGATCTTCAATCCAATCCAGATAAGAGATTTTTGGGTCACTTGATAAACCCTTTTGGACTAGTTGTTCCAACACATAATTTATCAGGAGACTACAACAGAGCATAGAATATCCCATGAGGCTTTCAACCTTCTTGGAAAATAGTTCAGCTCGGAAGAGATTGGGTAAAACATTTGAGACTCTGACTACTTGTAAATCTTGATCTCCAATTTGAAATTTAATTAAATAAATTGGAAGATTCTCAAATTTGCTTCTGTTTGGAGGTTCAAAGGGATATTTTTTACTGTAATAAAAGTACATAACACTATTGACTATTTGGGTAGCTTTTTCTCCAAATGGGGTGATTCCACCAGTGTATTTCTGTGGAATTATTCCTGGGGGTACCTCTTTCACATCAACTGAGAAGATTTCTTCAACAAGGGATTGATTAAATCCAATTATTCCATTCTTCTCCTTTCTCTTTAACTGAATTTCATTCCTTATAATTCTTTCTAAAATATCAAAATTAACTTTTCCCTCAGAGCCTATGAGTAACTTCATGACTTGAGGCCTATATTGATTCAGTAATAATAGTATAGTATTGACAGCCAACTCAAAAATTCTGAGCTTTGGAACCTTCCTTTTAGATAAATATGTTATAAAATCTACTTGAAATTCATGGAATGAACTTTCATCTATTTTATCACTTTCTGTCTTGATGATACCTAAAGCAGGTAGACTAAGTTCAGGATTAAATATTTCCTTCACTACTGACTCAATCAAGTGCATATTTGAAGAAAATATCTCTGCCACTGAAGGGGAATTTTTTGAAAAACCTCTTAGAATAGCTGTGTCAAGAAAAGCAAGAAAATCAATCAACATTCTTGAGCGAAGGAGAAAATAATTTTTTGTCAAAAATATGTTTGTTGATTCATGAACAGGTTGTATGTAACCGGCATACTGAACTGCTGAAAGTGTTCCAATTTTTTTCTTTTTCATCATTTTACAGTGAAAATTATTATCAGGATTCAGTGAAAAACTAGGATATCCCTCTTCAAGAACCTTCATGAACTCATGCAAATTGGAGCTTGCCATAAATTTTCTTGATATATCAGACAAAAACAGTTGTGCTAGTTTCTGGATTTCATCTTTTTCAATCATTCTGTTTGAATTTGAAATGAATCCTTTCCTTACAATAGGAGGATTATTATTTGAGTCATTTTCCCTCCCAAATTTTTCATGTGGATTATTGTGAGAAGCTGTGCCTAATTCAACACATTCTTGTTGGTGCACAAAGTTTGTATCAGCTGCCTTGGGACATAATGGTGAGGAAACATTTTGTTCTGAAGATAAAAAAAAAACACCCAGTTGGAATCAAAATCCATAGATTTATTATCATCATTTATATGAAACAGTCAGCTTACCCTGATCTTGAAAGTTAGGCTCTGGAAGATTTTCATGTTTTCCTACATTCAAATCCTCTGAAACCAAAAAAAATCTTTCTCTACTTCCTTGATGGTGTTCATTTTGTGGACCTGGGGTTAAATGTGATCCACAACTGAATCCCATAAAATCTAAACCAAAAAAAACACCAAAAAAGAAAATCAACTGATGATCAAAATGAGGACCCCAGACTGAAAAATCTCCACCTCTCCACAATTAATATCTGCTCACACATATTTTGATGGTTTTCACCTGGCCTCACAAGATTTTCCATTAGTGGTGATTGTGAATTAATCAGATGATGTTTAGCAAAAATTGAATGTCTATTTTCATTTTCCAATAGATAAAACCCATTATTTGGTTCCTTTGAGACTGAAATACACATAATATTTCTAAAGTCAGTTGGCAGATTGAAGGTCAATGGGGGGTTGATTTGTGAGAAAGTTAAAACATCTTGCCAGAATTTCCAGGATGATGGAACAATTCAAGTTGAATACTTCCATGATCTTCAGTACCCCAGTTTTCCCTTTCTAACAGATTCTCTCCCATGTTAATTCCATTTGGGGGAGTTTCACTTGGCATACCAAGTTGAAATAAATGGCTGCTATCCATTTTCAATCTTTGATTCTTCATGCCTGGTGGTTCACATTTCTTTGGAAATTCCATACAGCCTGTGAAATGAAGAAAAAATAATTGAATAATAATCCATAGGGTCAAATTCAGGTGGATACCTTTCTGATTTTTTTCAATCATGTTTTTGGTAGATAAGGAATATTACTATGGAAATTTTCTTCTTCTTTTGAAAACTGGTTTCTTGGGACAATTACTGTTCATTGTGGGACAAATTTTTTGGCTGAATATTTAAGATAATTGTGGGGTGAGTTTATCCAATACTGTAACAGGTATCATCAGTGGATCATTAATCTTGGAGTTTGTCAAACATGTCAGGACATCATCTACAGGTATTGAAATAAAAATAACTGTAGACAAGGATTTTCATCATGAATAAAGTATAGTTGAGTCATTTATATTGTTGAAACATTCAGGCTGTTGAATCATCAAATAGACTTGAGTAGTCAAATTTGTGAAACAATCTTGGGGTTATCAAACTAAAAAAATCAGAAATTAGAAAACAGGTGATTATGCAGAACAAAATTCATCAGTGTGTTTCAATAGTTTTCTGGAGAAATACCAACATGTTCAAAGAATTTAGGATTCTTTCAAGCCATCAATTACACAATGTTTGGTTTGGTCAGACTTCATACCTCAGACTGTCCTTAGCTTCACAACCAATTGTAAGACCAGATGCCGATGGGATATACAATTATTAGGAAGCCAATCAGGATTTTCTTTTTTTTTAAAAAAATGATCTGAATGAGCCTAAAGAAATGACAGCTGAGTTCACACTGCCTTCTTAACCATCTCATTGAACTCCAAAGAGTCTCACATCTTCATGCTCAAGAACTTAGTGGGGTCTTTTTTCCAACAGCTTAGCTACTCATCCCAAGACAAGGGAAAGTTAGATAAGCCAAATGGTTTACCACCATGTCTCTGAAAACAAAAGCCAAGATTTTTCAGATTTCACCCAAATTGTCCTTGCTTGACATACAAGGTGTCAAGACTACAAGCCTGAGGGAGCACACAAGTGCGTGAAAAGGGATAACCCTAACCAATATAGTGAGCACAGTCATTGACCGCTCCTTCTTAGACCATGCATATGCATGTGTCCCAATAGTCAGGTTACAGCAAGTGCTGACCTAGATCTTACCCTCCTAGCACAAGCCATGTCAGACATTGACAAAGAGCAAAACCAGGACAAGCAAAGCGGACTACCTGAAAGGTAAGTAACGCTAGCATTATTGAGAGATGTTGAGATTATCACTAATCATGGTCATACAATTAATCAGGATCAATCTCAACATTTCCAATCAACCAAGCCTTACCGGTCCCAGCCTCAGTACGAGCATCACTCACCCTAACAGCAGAGGTGAGTAATTTCGCTGCAGAGTCCACAGAATAGCTCCTAAGCGCATGACTGATGTCTAAATGTGTTGTAACCATTAGACTCAGTTAACCAGAAGCGCCTAGTCAATCACATCAGAATCTAGCACCCATTACCCGTTATAAAAGAGTTGACAATGTCTTGCTCTTAGGTAATGGGCATTTTCCTTCTTACATTCATTTCACACTATCTTGTCTATGGTTGTTTTTGTTGTAGCACATTACGTAAATAGTCATTTACATAAAGCTACAGAGTAACCAGTGTTACAATCTCGACTGCTACTCTTATTTCTTCCTCACATGTCAAGACCATCAGTGTCATTCCATAATCACATACTATAAAACCCATGTATTTACAGTATGATTATGTCTTCTTCCTTATGCAATCCATTTCTACTTGTTTATGACATTTCAGGTTATGAGCCATTCTTCACTTATTATTTTTCATCTTCGAGTAAAAATACCATAATTAGTGTTTTCAACATTTTTTTCATTGTAATTACCCAGTGCAGCAACCTCGTAGATTCCAGTGTATCGTTTAAACAGGACAGTGGTCCGTGTCTTTATTTCTTTAGTGTTTCTTTTTTTCAAAAAGTATTTCCGTGGTGTTTTTCTTAACTGGTGCAGCCGCTTTCATCAACATAGTGCAGTTTTCACTCCCAAACAAAATCTTGCTTATCCTCAGGTGTCCGGTTGCTCCAGTCACTCTAGCCACTCCTCCTTTCACCGACCCTCCCATTGACCACCAAATGGAATCAACTCTGATTTGGGACGCTACCTCTTGGATGTCTTCTTTGGTTTTGAAGGCTGACGGAAACAATTTCCGTGTTTGGCTTGGGAACTGACGGAGGTGGCTTTCAGCTACTTACGAGACAACAAATTTTTTATCCAAGATTGGCGCAGTCATTCTCTATCACGGGCGGCGCAAGGTATTTTGCTGGGTTCTGTGGACCCAACCATCCGCTTTGAACTGTATGACTACACCCAATGTGACAAGATGTTGGCGGCCATCAAGTCCCGTTTTAGAACCATCAGCCGGACGGCTCAACTATTTGATTGGAATGATCTTTTCCACCTCCCAACTGCTTCCAAAACAAGTGCTAATGAGCTTGCTAACATTTACCATTTGCTTTTTGAGGATTTCATAGCATCTGGTGTTTCCCTTTCCCGCAATGGTGTCTTGGGTTTAATTCTTCAAAAATCCATTCCCCACGGTACCAAGCTTCGGAACAATTTCAATCAACAGGTTGATACAGAACTTTCCCAAAATCAAAATGTCACCCCTTGCTTTGACCGTCTGGTTGATCTTCTATCTTCCAGCCGGGCAAGAATCAACATTCAGAATCTGGACCGTAACCGCCAGACGCCCGCTGTTGCATTTTTGGCCAATGTCTCCACTCACCGGGCTGCTTTGATTGAGAGCTTTCCCGGAAATGTTTATGGTTTAGCTGGGCGTCCCAAGGTTCCTTGTGGCAGGACCTGTTTCCGGTGCGGCTCATTATCTCATGAGATCGCTGAATGCCCCAACAACAATGGGCCTTGCCGGCCTGCTCAATTAAATAACCCAATCAATCCTCATCCATCCCACTTGCAAGCTCACTATCCAATCATCACTCCCCCGGCGGGTTATTTACATCCGGTGTGGTGATCCATTCCACATCATTACTATAATTTCCAAGACTAATTACCACTAATAAATCACATTTACTTACAAATAAATACTCATAAATCCCAATACTTACACATATCCTTCATTATTATTTCATAATCAAATTCTACACCCCATTTTAACCCTAGTCTCTCACTCCAACCACTCTCAAATTCCTTCTAGTTCCAGAGCTACAGGCAAGCTTAGAATATCCAGCAAGATACAGTATAAAAGAAAGTTATAGTACAAGTACATAAATTAGTTATATATTTCATATCCAAGGTACATCATACATAATAAAGAATACATAACCTCTATACTTACTACATAACAAACACTACATCATAATCTACTCTAAATAGCCTCCACTTTCTCATTACTCAACTGTCATGATTTTCCTTTCCCACCAATTAGTTGTCATAGCTTTGTTGTTTCCTTTCTCAAGCCTGATGGCTCATCTTCTCTCTCAGATATATAAGGACACCTGTTCCTCCCTCTTGTTCCCTTATGGACCCCATAGCTTACTAAATTACCCCCTACATATACCAACATTACAGATCCCATATAATTAGTATACATAACTTAGTAGAGTTACCATCACTCTTAGAAATATATAAATATACATACCAGCTTGAACCTCAATATAAGAAGACTGTCCCCTGTCTTGCTTGACCCACTTTGACTCCATAGCTACCAACCCTGCCCCACATTATACTTTATAGATATATACTTTCTACCACTCACAATCCCCTTCCATTCCTCCCACCTTATAGGTGTAGTAGCTAAGCTCATCAGTACTAGTCATCTAAGAATAAATAGAAATCAGCCACACCTTTATTTTTATTCTTAGTGTTACACTCATTCCCCCTCAGCATTGGTCAGGAAGGCAGCTTTACCCCAGCACCCTTGGTATAACTTACATTAATACTAGTGTAGTCATCCATTTCCCTTCCAAGATCTATTCTGTCCCTTGAGTAGTTCCACACCGGTTCGCTCTTTTTCCCCTCCAATCAATCAGACACCCATGAAAAGCCCTGCCGACTCCTACCGCCCAAAATACAAGCACGATCAATCTCGTCCCACTGCTCGCCTTGCCGAGCCTGACAGTCTGGGTGACCAGCCCATGATTGAATCAATGGAGTATGAACATCCCGGCTCTCCGCCCCCTGAGGCCCAACACGTTGAATTTGCCCCTTCCTCCCCCGAGGCCCTGTTCAATACAGGTGCCACGCACCACCTTACCGGTGATAAGTCAGCCTTGCGTGATTTTAGATTACTGCCAAACCGTATTCCTCTAAAAGTTGCAACTAACGGTGCTTGTCATTTCATAACAGCAGTAGGGACTATGACTTTTCCTGGTCCAAACTCAACTCCCATCCTTCTTAAAAACGTCTTGTTTTGCTCCGCCACCACAAACACTTTGATCTCTCCCGCAGCGCTGCGTCTGTCTGGTTTCACCATGACTTACGACTGCCACGACAATTCCTTCAACATTTTTCTTGGCCGTTTCCAATGGGCCCGATGTGTTCTGGATCCCATCAGCCGCAAATGGCGTTTCCCTTTGCCTTTCCACCATTCTCCTCCCCCGTTTGTTCCAACCTGTGTCACTCGTGCTCCCCAAGTTTGTGTATATAGTCCTACCGTGTTTCCTACCGTGTTTCCTCCCAGTGTCCCCCCCGTTGTATCTATGCCGGCCCTACTTTCTTTTTTGTCTGTCCCTGAGCAACAGTCCCCTTTGGCCTATACCGTACCAGACATGCCCCGTTGTTCCCCCCAAGTGCCCCAAATCACCCCCAATGAGAAAGCATTACTGTTGCTTCATTGTTGTTTGGGACACATTAGTCTCTGTGTCATCCGTAGGATGATTAAATTGAAAGTAGGTCTCGGCTTGCCAGATAGCCTTCCCCCTGGCCAAATCCGGTGTTCCACCTGTATCCTGTCCAAAAACATCCACAAGCAAACATTGGGTTCTACTCAGCGTGTCTTTTTACCAATGGATCTTTTGAATTTTGACCTCATCGGTCCTTTTGAAGTAATGGGTGAGGGTGGTGGCCGGTACATTCTTAGCATCAAAGATCTGGGTTCCGGCTATGGCGAAATAAAGATTCTGTCCACTAAATCTGAAGCCGCGGCAGTGCTCATTGCGACTATCAAACGTTTGGAATGCCAGACAGGGAAGAAACTCAAAGCTGTTCGTTCTGACAACAGAGGAGAATTCACCAGCTCCATCCTGGTAAAAAATTTTAAAACCCAAGGAATACAAGCTGAGCGTGCTATAGCTTATCATCATTACCAGAACGGGAGCATTGAGCGTTTCAATCACACTCTCCAGGACATGGGTAGAACATTACTACTGGGAAGTGGTCTACCTAAATTGTTTTGGCCATTCTCGTTTGTTTGGGCTTTTTTTCTTCTTAACCAAGTCCCTAACGGGGCTAGTGGTTACATTTCTCCTTATGAGAAACTGTTTGGTCATAAACCTCAGCTGGACATCACCCAAGTTTTTGGTGACTGGGCCTACGTTGTGGTATTCCAAACCCTGCTTCAAGTATCATGCAGGATTATATTCTTTCATTATCTTTCAGAATCTAAAATAGTAGCAATATAAGGGCATAATTGAAATCTAGGGTAAATTTAATCTATAAGTCACCCATTTATGTTAGGGTTTTGCACGGCTAAATCAAAAGTTATACAGTTAAAAAGAATTATAGTGAATAATAAGTACATAGTATATATATAAAAGTAGTATATAGTTTAGTGTCTGGTCACAAGACGCAGCACATGATCTGTGGCACAGTCTAAGTACATAACCTCACTAGCAGAAATAGCTCACTTTAGGTCACAAGACACAGCACATGATCTGTGGCACAGTCTAAGTACATAAGCATGAAGGCAGCGTAGAAGAAGAGACTCCACCAGCATAAATACCTCAATCAGACATCCCACCAGCAAAAAACCCTCACATTTTACTATATAAAGGGGAGCTTGTTCCCTCCCAGAAAAAAAAATCATCCCAGTAGCATCCCACTTGGATCCCACGCCCCATCATCTAGCTAGCAAACTAAATAAAATTACTCATCCACATATAAATAGTGTGATCTTAATCAGGTGACCCACAACAAAATCTTTCATATCAGTTTAAAATACACAAAAGAAACAAAAGGAAAATTGTGCTCTTTTAACCAAAGGTTAAGGAAGAGGGTACAACACTTTGAATATTTCACATTATACCAAAAACATATTTTTACTCATTTCCTCAGACTACATCTGAAAAGAAATAAATAAATCATAAACATATAAATACTTGTTTCCTCATCAATTCCTACAAAACCTTGTATTCCATTTACCACAACTTTCTGTAACAATCCATCTACTATCTACGCCCCTGATCCCTTCATCAAGCTCATTGCTGATTATTTGTAAGTTGAAATTAGATCTTTTGTCTGATAAGAGATTACTACATAAATAGTTCTCTTAAAGAAAACAAAAAGAAAGTTATCAGCCACAACAATAAATAAAATTGTTGTATTAACTCTTGTAGTAAATAGAGGGGCAGGTCTTTCAAACCACCCTTAACAGTTGTAATAAATTCATACATACCTGAAATACTATAACTGCTATTTCCCCCTCACAGAACTACCCCCGTCCCAAAAGGAGTTCTCACAACGTACATGTTCCAGCTGAAAAACGACGTAAGCTTGACAAGCAAGCAACATTAGGTCGTGTAGTGTCTTTCCTGCCCAATTTGAAAGGTTGGTGCTTCTGGATCCCAGCATCACGTTCCTTTATAAACTCGGCTATAGCAACTTTTGAACAGACTGCTCCTGGTACCCTCATACCGCTGACATGACCAGTCTTCATCTGGGTGATTTCCGCGACAAGAAGTTAGCGGCCGAACAAGATCTTCTGGTGGATTCCATTGTGCTTATGATTCCTGAGTTTTGCGTTTCAGGTACTCCTGCTACTTACCGGCAGGTGCTAAAAAACCCCGACCACGCCAAATGGCTATCTGCCATCCAGGCGGAGCTACTGAACCTGCAGCAATTGGAAGTCTGGGAGGTAAGACCTGTCCCCTCAGGTACCAAGATTCTATCGGCAAAATGGGTGTTTACCAAGAAAGTCAAGGCAGATGGTACCGTTGACCGATTCAAAGCCCGGTACGTGGCAAGAGGTTACGCACAGGTTGCGGGTTTACAGTATTGAAAGATGTTTTCCCCCACGGCTACGTTCAGTTCTTTACGTTTACTCCTTTCGATGGCCGCTGAGAAGAACTGGGCGGTCCACTCCTTTGATTTTGTCGCGGCCTACCTCACTTCCCCCATAGATGACGAATTATGGGTTCAACCCCCCAAAGGCTTTACCGTCCCTGCCGGTTCTGCTTGTTTTTTGAAGAAAGCGCTCTATGGCACCAAGCAGGCCGCCAGGTGCTGGTGGCGCCATCTATCTTCCACCCTTGGTTCTCTGGGGTATAAGGCGTCGAGGTATGATTCCAGCGTTTACATCCTGGAATCTTTGGCTGGTCACGGCACAATCTGGATTCACATTGACGATGGGGTCGTCACTGCTCCGTCTGATGCTATATTAGCTAAATTAGAACGGGACTTGGCCTCTTGCCTCCAAATCAAATGGGAGAATGGTCTCAGCAACATTGTAGGTTTATCCGTGACACGGGACAGTAAGGGTTTTTCCCTCTCTCAACCAAAACTTATAAACAAGATTCTAGAGGAACATTGGGATGGGGTTTTGGTGTCAAAAACGCCCCTGCCTACTGGAAATTTGCCCACAGCAAACAACGATACCATTTGCATTGACCCATCAAGCTACCTATCCATTATAGGAATGCTTAGCTACCTTACTGTAGGGAAACGTCCTGACCTGAGTTTTTCTGTCAATTTCTTGGCTCGTTTTGCTAAATTGCCTTCTGCAACCCACTGGTCTTGCCTAAGACATCTAATCAACTACATTGCACAAACTAGGTCCCAAGCCCTGGATCTTCACCCCAATAGACGCAGCCCACAACTTCTTGGCTATGTGGACGCGAACTGGGGGGGTGAATTTTCTTGATCAACTTATGGTCTTATTATTTTTCATTTTGGCTGCCCCATAGTTTGGGTATCGAAGCGCCTGGCAACTGTCGCGTCTTCTATGGCCCATGCGGAGTACATGGCGCTGGGACATTGTACCAAACAGGTACTATGGATCAGTAATTTACTTTTCGACTTATATGGCAACTGGATCACCGGGCAAATCAAATGCGACGGTGAAAATCTGCTCCAACAATTCTTCTAATAAACACGTGAAACATACGGACAGGGAGTTTTACATCACTAACCAGGTGTTCTTTAACAAACAAATCAACGTCTCCTGGGTCCCGACGAAGGAGCAATTTTCAGATATCTTCACTAAGAATCTGAGCCCCTCTATCCACAAATCACAACGCGTGGTTGTTCAAACTGGAGTCTTGTCGAGTGGGGGGGTGTTGTAGCACATTAAGTAAATAGTCATTTACATAAAGCTACAGAGTAACCAGTGTTACAATCTCGACTGCTACTCTTATTTCTTCCTCACATATCAGTGTCATTACATAATCACATACTATAAAACCCATGTATTTACAGTATGATTATGTCTTCTTCCTTATGCAATCCATTTCTACTCGTTTATGACATTTCAGTTTTCTATTCTATTATCTCATAGCACTTATCTAACATGTAATACAACTCTTAGTCTTATCAAATTTTTTAGATTTACAGTCTCGAACGACAGCACCCACAAACACCTCTGAAACACTAAGAGCAACTCGTTATGCCAAACAGAATGTCTCAGGAAAATCCACCTCCGGCTCCCGCTGCCTCCAACAATACCACTACCCACAGTGATGAGTGCAACCACATCAAATATCCAACATTTGATGGTGACAACTTCCCAATCTGGAAGCAAAAGGTCAAGACATACCTATCCGTGAAGGGCTTACTCAAGTGCATTGAAAATCCCATGGATGATGACGCCTCAGACAACACCATGCAAGAATATGCCCAAGCTGCGCACATTCTAGGAGGCCACCTCGCCGACAACATCTACAATCACATCCTAACCAATGAGAACATACGGGACTCCTTTGAAATCTGGTCTGAACTTTGAGCTGAATATGCATCCTCCTCAGTCATGGCTATCTACCATGTTCGGTGCAAGTGGGAGGAGATCCAATACAACAATGACATAGCAAATTATATAACCCAGCTCAAATCAGTCTTGGTCGAATTTGCCACCATAGGCTTGGATATACCTCCAACTATCCTCACCTGTGCCATCATTGCTAGGATTTCAAAGAAACACCCTGCTTTAATGGAATCTCTAATCAGCGATGCCAAACTGCTGTCAAAAACAAAGTTGATAATTGCCAAACTCAGAGATATTGCTCTTCATGACGCCGTAACTGCATCAAGCAATCAAAGCCACTCATCTGGGGACAATAGCTTAACTGCCTTGAACACCAACACCTCTGGAAATCACAACTTCAGGGGATCTGTTCAAAAAAAGCGTTGCTATGCCCCATGTTGCAACAGTACCCACAAACCAGAAGCAAATACTCAGAGGCAAACTGCTGGACCCTTCACCCTGAGTTTTACAAGAGGGGTAACACCCCAGCAGCCAACTTTAACACTACTGCTGTGGAAGACAACACCTCATCAAGCACACTAGCTTGACCGGCATTCAGCTAGATGACTGAAGCCAACAACTCTCTGGCCGGGACAAAATTTGTCCTGGATTCAGGCGCCAGTCATCATATGCTAAACTCCCTTGATGCCTTTTCAAACACCTCCCCTGTTTGTATGAGCATCACTACCGGCAACAACAATGATCAACATGAATTATTTGCTGTGGCTTGTTGAAATTCTACTCTTTGATTCCATAACGGCACTGTGATTGTGCTGAAGGATGCTATATACGTCCCAAAGCTCACCCGTAACCTGGTGTCATTTGTACAGCTAATGAAGAAATTGGCTGTAATTAGTTCGGTGCGCAATTGTCTAGAGTTGAACATCAACTATCTTCACACTCTTGAAGTTGATAATGTTGAGTGTTCCTTCTTCTGTTCCTCCCAAAAATCCCCAAAATTAACTCCTTTATTTTGATCTTCTTATATCAACTTGAATTAGACCAGTCTGCAACATTTATACTAAGTTTTACTGTAATTACAAACTCTTAGTTCCATTGTTTGATTATTCTCTTTCCTGATTCATTTTTTTATATTACAAATTGATTAGTTTGAATTAACACCTCAAATTATTTGTGAATTATAAAAACATTTTTTCTTGATTAATTTGTCTGGCTTGTCTAAAAGATAATGAGATGCCTGTCTAGTGACTTACTTACAAGAACTTGTTTTTTCTGTCTCTCAAATTTTATTCATTATCAGTTATTCATTATTGTTCTTACAACCACAGTTTGTACTCTTGTATTTAGTCTATTTAAGTCATAGTCTGATCACAGTAAAAACACCATCAGTTCTCCTCAAAAAACAAGTCCCCACCTTTTGAGTCTCCCAGAGTCTGTCCACAAAATCCCTTCCTCTTTTCATTTCTCCAAAAATCTAACAGATACATCTAATCTCATCTTTGAGATAACCTGTCTACGAGGCCCAACTTCATCTCATACAGCACTTATGACTGAAGTCGTCAATCAGCCCAATCTAAATGACTATGTTATGTGGCACCAAAAACTTGGTCATGCGTGCAAGAAACAGATTGAGGTAATTGTGAAGAGATCTTTTCCTCATGAGGCCAGCAAGTCATGTGAAGCGTGTATGAAAGGGAAGGTTACTCTTTGACCCTTTCTCAGCCACTTCAAGCCGGTATCTTCACCTCTGCGGGCTGTTCACGCAGATCAAGTTGGTCCGATCTCTCCGGTTACCAACTGTGTTTCTCAATACTTCCTTACCTTACTGGATCAGTACTCCGGATACATTCATATGGAAATCTTGAAGAACAAGAGTGATTCAACACAGGCAATTCTAAACTACAAGACCTTCTTTGAAAAGCAGATGGTCCAACTACTCAAGAAACTCATAACCAATGGCGGAGGAAATTTTTTCAATAATACTCTAAGTGCTTTGCTGAATGATGCTGGAGTGCAGCACAATGTGTTGCCTCCATAGACACCGCAGCACAACGGGTTCGCCAAGACAGCCAATCAAACAATCATCAAAATGACTAGCACCATGATGATGCAGGCTGGTGCCGCACCAGAATGGTGGGGGGAGGCAGTCAAGATGGCAACCGCAATGGCCAACTGTCTACCTTCTCTGTTGAAAAGCAGAGCTTCCCCAATAGAGCTCATGTTCAAAGTGAAACCAAATCTTTCCTTCCTGAGGCCGTTTGGCTGCAAGGCATGGCTAGTTAAGCCAAAAGCAAACAGGGAAGAGAAATTCTCGGCAATTCCATGGGAGGGTGTACTACTAGGATACAACAGTGACTACTCGTCATATAGGGTCTATAGCACCAAATTGAAGACAATTGTAACCACGAAACATGTTCACTTTGATGAGTCATCCTTTCCCAACTGCCCTGCAATGTGAAAAAGTGTAGGGGCCCAAGGCTTAAATAAGCTGCCATTGTTCATCCATGTAGAGGCTCTTCCATTTGCGGAAGTCAATGATCTTGAGACCAAGCTTGCAACAAGGCCTTGTGATCCGGCCCTGAAAAATGAAGAAGAAGAAGAAGAGGAAATCAATCAAATCTTGGAGAAGCTACTTCCGGGACCTAGGCATGATCCTGATAGAGACAAGTCTGATGAACCAGAATGCCCAAATAATAAGGCTTTTGACCCCAAACCGGAGGTGTTTTTACCTCCAGAACCCAGACGCTTGACTGTAATCCGCCCAAGGCATCCCACTCTGATCCAAAGTGACATTGATCCAAACAATATCAGGAACTAGAAAAGAAGACAGCTATTCCATACTATGGTTATTTCAGATCCTAAAAACCACAAGAAAGCTATTTCCTCACCTGAAGCATTGATGTGGAAAGAAGCCAAGCTCAAGGAAGTCGCAAACATGCAGCAACATGAGGTGTGGATTCAACAACCCCAAAATAAAGAAGACACTCCAATTCCAGCTACCTGGGCTTATCAGAAGAAGCTTGGTTCCAACAACCAGGTCACTGAGTTCAAAGCTTGAATTTGTTCCCAGGGTTTTTGGTAGACCTGCAGTATCAACTTTGAGGCCAGATACACTCCCAGTGGAAGACCTAGCTTGCTGAGGCTGTTGCTTTCACATGCTATCAACCACGGGCTGAAGATACACCAGCTGGACGTCAGAAGTGCCTTTCTGACCTGTCTGCTAGAATTCAAGGTTACCTTGATCCTGCCACCAGGTCTTGAGTGCCCTTCAAACTCAGTCTTGGAGCTGAAGAAAGCCATCTACGGCTTACGCCAGGCTCCACTCCTTTGGGACAATTGGCTAGCCGGCTATCTGAAGAAGATAGGTTTTCAGACCTCTGTGGCTGATCCCTGTGTCTTCTATTGGTTGAATGCAGCAAAAAGGGAAAACATTCATGTATTTGTACATGTGGATGACCTGGGTATCATTGGCAACAACCCAGAAGAATTGAAAGCCAAAATGGAGGCTGAATTTAAAATCTAATACATGGGAGAAGCGCAATTCCTGCTAGGATTGAACCTGAATCATGAAGGGGAATCTCTGCGCATAGATCAATCTCAATTCATCCAAAGCAAGCTGGAAGAATTTGGATTGGACAAACTACATCCGGCCTTGTGTCCTCTCAACCCAAAGGCCTATCTGCGTAAGGCAACCACAACCTTGTCTGCCAGGAGGATTTCCTCCCAGCCAATGAGGTTCTATAACCTTGTTGGCCAGGAGGAAATCCTCCTGGCCAATGAGGTTATAAAACCTTGTTGGACGGGAGGAAATCCTCCCGGCCAAAAAGGCTCACTCCCACGGGGGTGGGTGTGCTGCACTGTTGGTGTGCCGGCCAAACATGCCAACATAGTTGGTGTGTTTTCCGGGCACGCCAAGGATTGGCCATGGGCAGGCCAAACCTTGGCATGCCCGCCAAACACACCAACCCAAAATGGCATGCAAGCAAAACACACCATTTTGGGTTGGCATGGGCGTGCGTTTATCAATGCCCTTGTTTTTGAATGTCCTGTGCATACTGCCAAATTGATGGTCACTGGTTCTCTGACTGTAGAGAATAATGGAAAGATGTAGCACTGAAGAATATCTCCCCATCACCAGCTGAATAAGCCTCTAAAGATTTTCAATACATCCCACAAAGAGGCTCAGAAAATCATGTCCAGGAAGTCAAATTTCCAAATATGACAGAAGGGGTCCTACTCAATTCAGGTGCCTCAGCCCATGTGAGTGGGAATTCCAACCTGTTTGAAGCCACTCAAAATCTGAAAACTCCACAAATGTTTTATCTGGCTGTTACCGCATGTAATGTGTCTGTCACAGATGTTGGGAGGTTCAGGATTCAGACACCGGCAGGTGAGATAGTGATTGGTAATGTGTTCTAGGTACCTGGTGTAGATGGAATTATACTATCAAAGGGTCGCCTAATTGAAGCTGATTGGTGTTTGGTGTATAAGGGGATGGAGGAACAGCTGTTTGATCATTGTACCAACTCATATTCAACTGTCTTTCACAACTTCCATGTTTCATTAGATACCTCTCCTACCTGTCCTTGTTTAAATAAAATAACCCAATCCCCCTTGTTTGACCTGTACAACTGGCACATGAGACTAGGACATGCGCCGGATGAGGTTGTGGAACTGTACCTCAAAAAAGACTTCCCAGATGTCAATATGAAGTTCTCGCCATTCTTCTGTGATTGTTGTGCATGATCTAAAAGCACAGAAAGAAAATCAATTGGTTTTGAGTTGGCCATCCAACGCAAGGAGCCACTTAATTCCATGGTCAAGAATGTTGCAGGACCATTTGAGCAGGAAGTATATGGGATGAAGTATTGTGTAGCCCTCAGAGACCATGCCAGCACCTTCTCTTTTGTCAGTCTGATAGCTGCAAAAACAGATGTACCAGATAAGATTATGTTGTGGGTCACTCACCTTCATAACTTCTTCAAGTGGTACCCAAAATACATCAGATGCAATAATGCCCTGGAGTACATTCAGGTAATACAACAACAACTAAAGGATGTTGGTGTGAAACTTGCACCCACTGCACCCTACACGCCCCAGCAAAATAGTGAGGCCAAATTGTTGAATCAAAAATTGGTGACATGGCTGGTACCATGCTCCATGAAAGTGGCCTTCCCAGAAGCTTCTGGGGTTATGTGTGGTTCCTGGCAGGTCACATGCACAACAGGATGCTTAACTCATGTACCACCGGAAAGTCACCAGTCAAGCTGTTCTATGGTGTTATCCCCAACCCAAATGTGCTATATCTGTTTGGGGCAAAAGTGTTGATCCACATCCCCACCGAGCGCAGGAAGAAGTTATACAAGCAGGTGCAGGAAGCAGTACTGATTGTTCATCCAGATTCTGGAGCAGGTTGTCTATTCTTCTCACACCAAGAACAACAAGCTGTCCATGTGAATACAGTACCTGACATGTACCACGTAACTGCAAATATTATTAATTATTATTATCTCTAATAATAATTACTATTCTTATTTATTCTTATTACTATTTATTAATATTATTCCTTTAAATAACTTCAAGTAATATTAATTATCATTATCTTTAATAATAATTACTATTCTTTAGTTATTATTATTATTATTCATTCATTATTATTACATTATTATTACTATTATTAAAGTACATTAATTACAATAATTAACATAAATACTTTAATAATACATTCATTAATAACCCATAAATAATTCTGGTTATTCTATGTACTCTTGTTATACAAGACACGTAACTTGTAGGCCCTTTGCCCTCCTTTCACGTGAAATATCCAGAGTAACAGATGTCACTCTTTCCCCTCTGATTACGCCCACATTCCTTAACATTGGAATATTTCACGCATAAGATATGTACTTTTATATCTTATTAATGAAAAGAACTTATTAATAATATAATAATTAATACTTATAAGATGTACCAATAATACATGACATCATCATAAGTTAATAACTTTATTAATATTAATAACAGATCAATTAATATAAATTTCATGATGTGATCCAATCCCCCTAAGGACTACTGATCAAAGATGTGTCCCATAACACAGCCTTAGTAGAAATCACATCATAAACATTAACAGATCCTCTCAAAAGTATCTGTCTTCCCCCTGAAGCTCCACAGTACCTCCCAGGTCATGGAAGCGCTCACAATCTCCCCAAGAGGAGATATTACAATATATAAACAGCTTGTAAACATCTGTTTATGCCCCAGAGAATATTTAGAACACCTTAGCACAGTACATACCACAGAGTTATTTACCTTGCTTAGTTCCCCATTCTCCACCAATACCCCAATTCTGGATAATCTATAGTCTAATACTGTTATTACCTCAAGAATTGGCCACAACCTACCTTCAATAAGGTAGAAACCACAAACCCAAGTTGAGTCTCTCCTTGGATGCCTATTAATACTTTGTATTGATTTGGATGTGCCTAATTAGAGCAATTAGAGAAAGCCTCTCAGACAAGACTCACTGATTGAGGATTATCCTTTTTACAGGAAATTTTAACCAACCAAAACCACTTTAAACCATCAACCTACCTTAGTTACAACCCTTAACCGCGGTTAGTTTCACACCCCGTCCAGCTCCTAAAACTCCGACAAATGCCATCCCCCTTTGCCCAACAGCAGCAATTGAGAGGCGTAGGGCAACAACACAAAACACCATGGACTCCCTTTTCGGATACGACAGAACAAACGGCCAAGTGAAGCTTACCAAAAGGCAAGTAAACAAAGTGCTAGCTGCCGCATGGCAACACCTAGCAAGGCCATCTGACAGGACATTCTTTCAGAGTGGGAGGTGCCACACTCTGTAATGCGCTCAGAGTCAAGGTGGAGGAAATCCAATCACTGGGCAGGTGGACCTCCAATTGTTACCTTAGATACATCAAAAACCTCTCATACGCAGAGGTGGTACTTGCCTTATCTATCTTAGAGCTACCGTCCCTCTGAAATTAACTAGGCAAACCACATTGATTCTGGACAACACTCCACGGCAGAGAGGGGCAGGCACCAAGGCTCAGGCTAATGTAGAGTCTGAGTCATGGGTGGGGTGCCTACCCATTTTTCCCCCCGGCAGTGGGAGCAGAGAGAGTACTCCGGGCCTAGACCCACCCTAGGAGAACCCTAGGGGGTGAGGGTTAGGGCCCTTTTCCCATACCGGACGAGCCTGAGATCCGCCAGGATAGCAAGATCTGGGCTAGTCCACAGACAGGAAAGGAGTGGGGGGCCTAAGAAGACCCCCCCCCTTTCATGTCAGAGAGCACTGCCCCCTACCAACGCAAGCACAGTGGACCCTAGTTATCATGTATTTAGTTTACACTCCACACATCCTGATCTCCTTTTCTCTTCCTCATCAAGATAGGAGACTGGACCCGGACATGTGGAGAGCGTACCATCTGTCGGGCTGTTATCAACAGGACCCTGAGTTCTATTATATATAACCATAATCTGACCCAACACAGTGTTCTTCCCTCCCCCAACACCTCTAGATATCACAATAAACCATTATTAGCATCATTGTTTCAAACACCACTGGAGTTAAAGAAGGCAAACTACACTTCTGGCACTTTGATATTCCAACCAATGCTGCAGTTGATCAGGTGCTTTGTTGTAATGTATCCAAAAAACTGAGAAAAACACGATGGAATTTTGAACCTTGCTTATGTAGAGACACAGAGGTGTATTCTTAGATTGCATAAGGAGGAAAGCCATAATGTGGCTGTAAATACGTAGTATTCATAGGTCACATTATGTAGAGGAGAGAAAAGGAATGACATGGGAAAGTCTGACGTCTCGTCGAGACCTTTGTATACGTCGTTCATGACGTATGCTGTAGTGAGGAGTAATCTTGACTAAGATTACGTAGCCGAGCTACAACAGCTACCGACACCGGTCTCGATGATCGACAGGCATGCTTACCGACGGGGACCTTACTTATGTAACGTCACCGGCTTTGCTTGTCAACAGCGTCCTTACCTATCGGTTCCTTCAACAGTTCAGAACCAGGTTTAAATGCCTCTCGTCGCCATCGGGCGCCTGGTCGCTAGTTGTCGAGATACGTAGGAGGCGGTAGTCTTAGCTTCCCAGACAAAGGTGTTTTGCTAAATCGGACTTCGCCAATCGGTGCCGGCTGTCGAGTTTGCATGGGAGGTTGTATTGAGTGTATAGGCTGGCAATGACACTCTTTACCAATTCGGTTGTGTACCATTGGGCCTTCCAGCCCCCATCCCAAAAACCCATTTCCCTGCGGAATCTGTATAAAGTCTGGGTGATTATCTGCCGGTTCGGAAGATGCAATACCAGATATCTCATCATCCCCAACTCAACTGAGGTCACTTTTCAACTATCTAAAACTAGTAGGCGGCATCTTGAGCTTAAAAAACAGACAGCTGGTGCATCGTCTGGGCATGTGACAGCGGGTTTTGTGTCAGGTGGTCGTCGAGCTGAGATTAATGTGACCAAAAATAGCACAATTGGACAGTAAACCAACATGATCGTCGGCAGGTAGGATGCGACTGATGAGGACTGTTAGGTAAGAGGCACAGCACAGCAAGAGAAGATCTGGGTTTTTGGTTAAGCTCAAGATGCCGACTAGTTTTAGATAGTTGAAAAGTGACCTCAGTTCAGTTGGGGATGATGAGATATCTGGTATTGCATCTTCCGAACCGGCAGATAATCACCCAGACTTTATACAGATTCCGCAGGGAAATGGGTTTTTGGGATGGGGGCTGGAAGGCCCAATGGTACACAACCGAATTGGTAAAGAGTGTCAATAGGCTGGCAATGACACTCTTTACCAATTCGGTTGTGTACCATTGGGCCTTCCAGCCCCCATCCCAAAAACCCATTTCCCTGCGGAATCTGTATAAAGTCTGGGTGATTATCTGCCGGTTTGGAAGATGCAATACCAGATATCTCATCATCCCCAACTCAACTGAGGTCACTTTTCAACTATCTAAAACTAGTAGGAGGCATCTTGAGCTTAACCAAAAACCCAGATCTTCTCTTGCTGTGCTGTGCCTCTTACCTAACAGTCCTCATCAGTCCCATCCTACCTGCCGACGATCATGTTGGTTTACTGTCCAATTGTGCTATTTTTGGTCACATTAATCTCAGCTCGACGACCACCTGATACAAAACCCGCTGTCACATGCCCAGACGATGCACCAGCTGTCTGTTTTTCACCCGCTAACTATAATAACAAAGACTCAAAGGTAACAGTTGTCCCAGGTGTGTATGTATTTCCTCATCGCTGCTATGATAATGAATGTGATTGTTTAAGCTGATGTGAAATTGTGTGTACTGGTTATTCAATCTTAAAGTAAAATTTGCACCAAAGGATGGCTGTTCTAAATCCAAAAAAGCAGATGATTTAAACGATTTCTGGCGTACACGATGCTGTCTTAAAACAAAGTTGGACAATTTAAATGTGAGTATGTGTAGCCACATCATTCTTTTTTAAACTTAAAAATATGATGGGACTCACCAAAAGCTTTCAATTCTTGCAACTTACACAAATCAGCCCCCATACAACACACAAACCATATTCAACATACCTAAGACAATGCTAGTCACTAGTACAGACATGAATAATCCCCCACCCAGAGGTTCAACCCCAGCACCAGACTGTTTTTGAATTTTTTGCTTTGGGATTTATAGTTTCATAGTTGATTTCAAGTACAAAGTGTAACAAATGGTTTCATGTGATCCAACAATCATCTGGCTCCCTCTTCCTACTGGCTACTAAACTAAAAGCTCTACCGTATATCCCACCTAGGATATCTGGTAAAAAAACCTAGGATATCCGATTGTTTCTCTTTTGTTTTTTGAGTTTTTGTTTCCCTGCAAGGGTCTTCTTTCATACATACTATGTACATAGGCAGTCTAGCGCTGAACATACAACTGAAATAGTTTCACAATAAACTTCATTACTAACGGTGTGGGGCTTGTATTGTAACCAAGCACACTGAGAAACAATGTCATCAACACATACAAGTACATGTTTCTCATCTTCTTTTACCTGGTGTAAAGCAACATTGAGTGGATAATTTTTCCAGCTTCCTGAAAAGATTTGTGTGACAATGAATGCATCAAGGTATAGATCAGGGTAGACAGGGTTAGGTTTGGACAGTGGTTGCATGTCCTAAACTATGTAGCTATATTAGGTTTCACTTTCCCGCTTTGAGTTTCAATGTTGTATCAGCTCTGATTTGAATTTAAAACCTGTATTTATCATGTGATCAATAAATTTTTAAATCAAATAATCAAATTTCCGTCCAAATGTCTATTTCTGTTTTAATTTAGTAAGGTTCTATACCATGAGAATTCTTGTCATAATTTCATGATGGGCACTTTTCTGGCTCTGCATTCAATTATTTGACAAGAAAATATCCAGGGAAATGTGACAGCACTTATTGTTTTTCCTGTGATTAGAGAGCTTGTCAGTGCTTTTTAATTGTACAAGGTTCTCTTGAGTTATTTGAAGTTATCTAATGTTTGATTACTCCCTTGTTTTGTTTATTTGCTTCATTATATATTTTTTTAACTTGTAAAGAATGTATATGTATGAGTTAACAATATTCTGAAGACCATAAAATAGTGTGATATTTATGTCAAATGTTATTTAACATTTTATTTATGTGTTTAAAGGATAATTCAATAGTTTATTTTATTCATTATCCTGTATTCTGAGGATTCCCTCATACTAGAATACTGTTATATTACATATGTTTATACCTACTAACTATTTTTAGCACTTAGTTGTGGTATTCTTTATATTAATTTTAGGGCATTAATAAAGAAACCTGGTTTTTCCGCGTTTACACCCGGTTTTCTGCGCAGCTGCGGCTGCGCGGGGCACCTGGTTTTCCGCGCAGGCACCTGGTGTTTTTTTAATTTTTAATTTTTAATTTTTATGCAAATAGCATATGGAGGGCGGCATTTGATGCGTGTGACCTCCCTGATCATCCTCATTCAATATTTTATTTAAAACAAATAAAATAAATATGTAAAACAAGTAAAATAAGGGCATTAATAATAAACCCCGGTCTTTCCGCGTTTACACCCGGTTTTACGCAGCGGCAACGTCCAAATTGCAGCGCAGTACACCCGGTTTTCCGCATTTACACCCAGTTTTTTTATTTAATTTTTTGGGGGCGGATTTTCATTATTTTTCGAGATTTTAAATTTATTTATTATACTTAAAGGGGTGTAGAACTATATGGTAATTTTTATTTTGCAAAAAAACTATGCCTTCTATTTTGTTTGGCCAATCCACCCGGTTTTTTTTTAATTTAATTTTTTGCGGGCGGATTTTCATTATTTTTCAAAGTTTTAAGTTTATTTATCATACTTACAGGGGTTTAGAATTTAATGGTAATTTTTATTTTGCAAAAAAACCATGTCTTCTATTTTTTTTGGCCAATCCACCCGGTTTTTTCATAAAAAATCCTCACAGCTTAATTTCCAGGATTTCTCAACATTCTTAAAATTTTTTAAAGCACTTCAAGGGGTGTAGAATTTAATGTGACTAACAGTCTTTCTTTTAAATCACTTGTTGGAATTTTATGATTTTTGGACTCAATTTATTTCCAAACACCTTCACGTCTGTCTTTCAAGATATTCAGGGAGTTTTTAAATGGATTCATACACTTTAGAGGGTGAAGAATTCATTGGAAACAAATACTGATTATAAAATTAACTTCTTGTCAGATTTCATGACAAAGAAATGGAAATACAATGATACACAGAGGTATGGTACATTGCATGATGCTTTGCAGTGTTACTGGTTGTTTATTACATTTATTATTTATTCATAAATTATTGACTTTATTACATTTATTATTTATTCATAAATTATTAACTTGCAATTATGTCTCTTGCTTTTAATTTATTTATTTATTTTATTCATTTCATTCATTCCATTTATTTTATTTTGTTTTGTTTTGTTTATTTTACTTGTTTTACTTATTTATTTTATTTGTTTGAAATGAAATATTGAATGAGGATGATTGGGGAGGTTGCGTTATTCATAAATCATTAACTTGCAATTATGTCTCTTGCTTTTAATTGATTATTTTATTTTATTCATTTCATTCATTCTTATTTGTTTAATTTTGTCTATTTTACTTGTTTTACTTATTTAAAATGCTGCCCTCCATAATTTTATTTTGTTTTATTTTGTTTATTTTCCTTGTTTTAATTGTTTATTTCATTTGTTTTAAATAAAATATTTAATGAGGATGATTGGGGAGGTCACAGGCATCAAATGCCGCCCTCCACGTGCTATTTGCTTAAATATTAAAAATCAAAAAAAACCGGGTGCACTGCGCAGCCGCAGCTGCACAGAAAACCGGGTGTAAACGCGGAAAAACTGGGTTTTTTTTTAATGCCCTAAAATAAACAAAATAAAATAAAATTATGGAGGGGGGCATTTGATGCGCGCAACCTCCCCAATCATCCTCATTCAAAATTTTATTTAAAAAAAATAAAATACATAAGTAAAACAAGTAAAATAAACAAAACAAAATAAAATAAAATAAAATAAAATAAAATAAAATAGAATAAATGAAGGGCATTAATAAAAAAACCCAGTTTTTCCGCGTTTACACCCGGTTTTACGCAGCGGCAACGTAAAATTTGCTGCGGAGTACGCCCGGTTTTCTGCGTTTACACCCGGTTTTTTCAATTATTTTTTTGCGGGCTGGAATTTTAAGGTTTTTCAAAATTTTAAAATTGCTAAACATACTTCTTGGCGTGTAGAATTTTATGGTATTTTTTTATCTTTCCAAAAAAACAACATCTTCTATTTTATTTTGCCCATACACCCGGTTTTTTCAGAAAAAAATCCCCACAGCTCAATTTTCAGGATTTCTCAAAGTTTTAAATCTTTTTTTCAAAGCAATTCAAGGGGTGTAGAATTTAATGCAACAAACAGTTCATTTTAAAATTTACTGGTTTCTTTTTTATGATTTTTGGACAGAACTTATTTGTAAATACCTTCACGGCTGTCTTTTAAGATATTTAGGGAGTTTTTAAATGGTTTCATACACTTTAGAGGGTGAAGAATTCATTGGAAAGAAATACTGATCATAAAATTGACTGGTTATCACAATTAAATGGAATTGTTATCAGAATAAAATGGAAATATAGGAAAATAGACAAATAACTATTCAACATCAACAATCTTATTAATTCTGGCAGATCTTCTTGTTGGAGGGAAAAGAACTTTTTCCCCAAGGTCCAAATTGGGCTGAATCCACTCTTTCCACAACAGAGCTTCCTCTTCAGCCCAATGTTGCCAATATGGATCAATCCTAGGGGAAGGCCATATTTCAGCCTTAAACGTGAAGCTGATGAGATGGAGAAGACTGGGAATGAGTATGAGACATATGGGAGAGTGGGTGGTGGGTGGAGAAGAGAGAGGGAGATAAATGGTGGGCATTAGACCAGAAAACAAGACCACAGGTATTTTATAAGTGTCAGCCATCAAGTATCCATGAGCAGGGAAGGTCATCCAATACTTCAGTGGGGCCTGTCCTTTTCCATCCCAAGAGAGTGCATCAATTAGATCCTTGTGGTTGGCGCCCATATGTTCTTTTAGCATCTTATGGTTTGAATAGACAGGGGTTTGATTTGAGTTCTTCTTTCATTTCCTTGCGAATTTTCATCCATTCGTCTGAGGAACGTCCCATGCTGACCGCAGCGGCTCAAAATCCACAATTCCCATTGCCTTTGACATTGGTAATTGTAGAGAGATGTTGGATGGCTTCTTTGGGATGAATGTTGTCTTTGTACTTGTACTGAAGGATAATTTGGGAAAAGATTAATTGTATATAAAATGGAACACTAAATAAAAGGAAATTACTAACCAAATCAACAGCCACATTATTGTAAGTACTCCAACTGAGTGCCTCAGACATATAGGTGTCAGGATTAGAGATTGAGCTGGCAGTCATTGAGGTCTATGAAAGGGGTAACCAATAAGAAGCTCAGAAGTAAAGATCTCTTCAAAAAAAATTAGTAAAACTCACATCAAAAGGCCTATAAGCATCATTTTCTGCCAAAGTGTATTCATATGTCTTGGTCCTTTTAACTGATTCAAATTTCACCTGTTTAAGTATTTTTCCAGACCTCTGATGTATCAAAAAATCATTTAACTTCAGTATAATGTACTCAAGATGGAAATAAAAACACTTACAGTCTTCAAATTTCCTCCTTCATGTTCTGAGCCCTTTTGAAAGATATCATCCACCTCTGGAAGCTCTCCACTTGATTCAGACTCCTCCTGACTTTCCTCTTCTGTTGACACAGCCTAGAAAACACAAGGAGAAAGAATTAGATGTGATATTTGAGTGAAGAATGAAGATGAATCATTACCTCGGATTCCTCAGATTCATCCATCTTCTTAGGCCTACCACGTCCTTTTGTCTTGGCCAAAGGTTCCTACAAGTTCACAAGAAATCAATAACCAAAGACAAACAGACAAGAGATAAATGAATAAATACCTTGTGTTCTGTCACCTGCTTCCTTGGCCTTCCTCTTCCTTTCTTCTCCAATTCTGTGTATTCATAGCCTGAAGGATCCCTTTTTGTTGAAGTAGTTGATTTGTGTTTCCTTTTGGCGCCCTTTGGTCTTCCTCGTCCTTGGTGATCCTTGCTAAAGAGAGGTTCCTGGATGGCCACTGTGGTGTAGTTCCCTTGAAAGAGCTTCTTGATTTCGCCAATGTAGAATTTTTGCTCGCCAGGTTGAAACGTTTGGAATTCCTTAAAGAGATCTGTTAAGAATATTTCCTCGTTGTTTTCTTTGGTGGGAAGTAGACCCTCACTTGATCCATCGTTGTTGTCCTCTTCAATGAATGTCTGCTCATAAATGGAGGCAAAAAACAAATTAGAACTATAAAACTATGAAAGAGAAACAGAAACCAGGAAATTATATTAGCCAACTCACTTCAAGATCCTTTTTAACATGCCACTGAGAATGGAAATTGCAATGGGTGAATTTGCTGCCAAGTCCTTTTGCTTCGTGAACTTGATGGATGCAAGGGATTCCCATGTGAGAAGAGTAGTTTCCAGTGCAAGTGGAAGTTGGCGGTTTAGAAATGTGGTGAGAATGGATGATCTTGAGGGAATAGTGGGAGATGGTGCCATTTAGATCACCAACACAAGGGGGGAGGCCAGTGAGGAGCTTGTAGGAGTGCTGAGATGATTCAATGTACCATTTGTGAAGTTGATTGGTCAGAGCTTGGTGGATTTGTTTGACAACAGCAGCAAAGGAGGCAGTGGAAGAGTTGATGAATTGTTTGATGTACGCGTGAAGACCTTTGACTCTAGAGGTGATAGTGTTACCGAAGTGGGGTTTCTTGTTGACAAAACAGGCTACAATTTTTTCTTTGCAAGGGAGGATGTTGGAGATGATGTAGTTGGCGGTTGGTGGATTCCAAGTCATAGACAGCTGAGTGAAGTTCTTGTGATAGTCTGAAACAGTTTTGGAATGGAGTAACTGATTCCAATGGTTTCAAAAGGTGGACCATTCTTCTTCAGAGTTGAAATGTTTGTAGCAGTTGGACTGGATATTCTTCATAATTTGCCAGGAGCAGAGGAGATGTGAGGCATTTGGGAAGACGTGTTCAATTGCTTTGATTAGGGCGGCCTCGTTGTCGGTGACTAGTACAGATGGAGATTGATTGTCCATTGAGATGCAAAGCTGATCCAAGGCCCAAGAGTAGTTGGCTATCTTCTCAGCAGAAAGGAAACATAAAGCCAAGGAAAAAGATTTGTTTGAGGAGTTAATACCAACGATGTGAAGAAGGGGCATTTTAAACTTGTTGGTTTTGTAGGTGCAGTCAAGGAGGAGAGTGGTGGGAAATTGTTTTGCCAAGTCAAGGGATTTCGGATGAGCAAAGAACAAAGAGGTCATGTGGCCTTCGGAGGTATCAATTGTGTGGTAGAATTCATGATGGCGGATTTCATGAACAAGAGCTTCAATTGGGGTATGTCCTTCAAGTTGGGTGGATCTCAAGAGATTACGGTGATTGTAGATGGTATTGAGGGTGACAGAAGAGGGGAGATTGGTGTCTTGCAATAACGCAGTCTTAATAGTTAATGGTCGAACTCCAGAATGGGTTAATTGGGTGACAGTGGTTTTTTGTTCTTTGGTTGATTGGTGATGGACGGCATGGATGGAAGGATCTTCAGAAGCTGGGTGGTTGTGGCTAGGATCTTTGATCTTGATTTGGAAGTAGCCTTTCTTCTTATAGAAGTTTCCAGTAAGTTTGAAAGGACAGGAAATCTTCTTGGTCTTCCCCAATTGAGTACCATCTTTGGTCTGAAAAACCCCAGATCTGTCACATTGATAAGTGCATCTGTTCTCCCCATTTTCAGTGGAGGAACTGACTTAGAGCATCCACAATTGTCTCAATCAGTTGGCTCAATAAGCTAACTTTATCAAGATGATGCCCCACTCGTGCACTTGATTGCGCTTAGCAACTGTTTATTCTCTAGGATTCTTGATAGAGGTCCATAGATTTATGGACCTCTGTTGAGCTCAACAAGGTAAGTCATTCCTACTTTCACAGGTCAATTTTTATTGAACCTTCCCCCCAACCAACCCCCCAACTTCTCCCCACTCATTAGCTCCCACTCTGGGTAGTGCTCCTCTGCAACATGAGTTATCAACTCAAGTTGCAGATGAGCACAAGTGTGGGACTGGCTTGATAACCCAGCAATAGAGCTGGTTTATTGAGCCGTGAAGTGGGGACACTCTTGACAAAATAACTGTTGAGCTTGCTAAGAGCTCCACAGCTGTCAAAAAGTTAGAAAAACAATTGTGGATGCTCTTACAGAAAGCCAAAAAAAACAAAAACACAAAACACAAATTTATTAGAAAACAAAATTTATCTGTTTGCCAATTTTTTCATCTTCTTATAAGTACAATCCTAATTTTGATTACAATCCTAATTTTGATTGATGAGGGTTGTTCATTTTTTTTTCAGGGCCAAAAAAATATCAGCAAAAAAAAAACAAGTGTAAAAAACACAGATGCAGGGGGAAACAATGTAGCCAGAAAAACCATGTATGTAAAAAAAACCCCAGGTAAGTTGATTACCCCCTATACATATGTGGGTGTCTTAATTTGTTGAATGACAATATTAATTGAAGAGCATCATGGAAAACCAATAAAAAAATAGAATAAACTTAAGTTATAATAATAAAAAGAAGAAAAATACATACAGAGAGTTATTTAATAAATTGCTTCAACAAGTAGTTAAATTAACAGCCACTTATCAAGGAGAAGAAGAAAAAAAAATGCCTTTTTTGTGTCAAAAGAAAGAAAGAAAAAAAAAAGTCAAAAATAATAGTCACTAGTCGCAAATAGAGGTATTCTTTTGGGGTTCTAAATGACTAAAAAAAAAGACAACTAAACAAGAGTGTGTTTTTTTTGGCTTGTTTTTTTCGCGTGACTGACTACTTTTAACGAAGTGGAATGAAGAGGAGTTTTGATTATCTACAACCAACAAGGGTTTTCTTTCAAACAAAAAACTTATGATGTTTGTTTGCAGAATCGATTGTGGATTTTATTTGTTTATTTAGGCGACGGATGTGGAGCTGAGAATGCAGAGGAGTTTCTCGGATGATTAGTTAACAGAACAGGGATGAGGATACCGGAGGAGCGGAGCTCGACTTACCGTCGCAAAGTAGCACCAGTGGCTCGGGCTTGATGGGAGCTTACTCGATGTAGCTCGTTTGGATCGATCGTAGCACCTTTCTTGAGCCCAACCCGGCGTTGAGCTCTCTTGATCCAGGTAGCATGATTCGAGTATACTAGATTGAGCTCGGAACCGGTTAGCACTGACAACCAAAACCGATAGCGCGACTAGACATAACTCACATGACTCGTGGCGAGATGCAGTCCGTGTGAGAGGAATACCGGTGGCCTCGTCGACCAGCTTGAGACTCTGAGGTTTAACGCCTCGTTTGGCGTTCCAAGCACGGATACCATATTTAACAGAAAATTTGATAATATCTGTTGTGGCAAAAAGTCAGTAAAAAATAACTATAATGCGCGGCCCAACAGAGAGGAAGGAAGGACGGACCCATGGGAAGGAACCAAATGATATTCCAGATCCATACAATTCCAATCCATCCTCCCGAGATACCTTCGACTTGAGTGAACCCCCAGTTTCCATAAGCAGCAATGATAGAACTGACTAGTTGCGCAAGACAAAATGCACCCATGAGGGCAAACGATGGTCTCTCCATAAAAAAGAAACCGTGTGATCGGGTAATAAAGATTAACGCTTGGGAGATTTGAGCAACTTGAAGATAAATGATCATGTGAAGCTTGAAGTCATTGATATCACCGATCGTATCAACACCAAATCTGTCGGGAAAGAAAGTTGTTTCTCGGATAACAACAACTAATATAATCGTCGACAAGGCGAGATACAACCCGTAAAACGTTGCAAAGATGACTGAAAGAAATACAAGGATCGATCTCAGTCAGACCAAGATTGGCAAGACGCTCCAGAAGCTAATGAGAGAGAGAGAAGACTGACAAATTTCGGCGAGGTCCCAGTGATCAGGTGACATGCTTGGTAAGACGCGATCGACAGATAAAGTCATGATCGTTCCGTCGTTTAGTAGAGCGATGATCAGAACCATGAAAGGGGGGAAGTCAAACTTGTAGGCAAAGACCAAGATTGCAAAACCGACCACGATTCGAATGGTGACTGCACAAGCATAGATAGAGTAGTTGCGCATCCGCTGGAAGATGATTCGAGATTGACGGATTGCGTGAACGATGGTCGACAGACCAGGCTCAGTGAGTACAATGTCAGCTGCTCCTCTAGCCGCGTCAGTGGCACCTTCGACTGCAATACCAACGTTAGCACGGGAAAGCTAAAGGGTATAAAAAGAACGCGATCGATCAATGATGGAGGTTGAAGCCGAGCAGTTGAAAGGGAGTTCTTACAGCGGGAGCGTCGTTGGCACCATCACCAGTCATCGCACACAGGTGACCGAGACCTTGCAAGCGCTTAACGATCTCATACTTGTGCTCAGGGAACACACCCGCAAAACCGTCGGCATCTATACAACAGAAAACTCGCATGAGGGGAGGATTGAATGTATGTATGCCTTAGAGAAACCAAAAAAAAAAAAAAAAAAATCCGACCTAGGATCATCTCATCAAGGGTCAAGTGTTTGCCGCCGGGTTCAGGACCATCTTTCAGGACTTTAGCCGGGTACATGTGATCACCGAGACCCAAACGACGACCGGTTTCTTTGGCAATAGCAAGTTGATCACCGGTCACCATCTTAACCCGTACTCCCAGTAACATGGCATCATCAATGGTCTGTTGAGTGTCATCACGCGGCGGGTCGAAAATCGCCAATAAACCAACAAGTTCGAATCCGTTCCCTGGTGCATCTTTGTCATTGGATGGGACATCTTCAAAAGCAACGGCCAGAGCACGTAATCCTCGCCTGGCAAACTCTTCGACATCGGCTTCCAGTTGGTTCTCAACATCTTCGGTCTTGTTACGGGAGCATAGTTCGATGATGACACCAGTCATTCCCTTGCTGACACGTTTCATTTTGCCGGTAGCTTCTTCTAGGTAAGTTATTTCGGTGCGCTTATCGACTGGATTGAATGGCTTGAAGTCCAGTAGCTTGATCCCCGCCCGAGCCGGTCCGCTTCCGACGGTTCCGACCACGCAAGTATCAATGGCATCCTGATTCTCCGTTCTTGAAGCGTAGGCAGCCAGGAGACAAACAGCATCCACGTCGTATTCGCCGTAGGTCTTCACAGTGGATTTGTCGATTGTAAGCTTGTTGGTGGTCAAGGTACCCGTCTTATCTGAACAAAGTATGGTAACGCCTGCTAGCTCTTCAATGGCGGTAATTCGAGTGACGATAGCTTTGTACTTGGCTAATTGCTGAGCGCCGACGGCCAGGGTGACAGATAGAACGGTGGGCATGGCAATAGGAATACCACCGATGAGGAGCACGAGTAAGTTATTGATCCCACGACGATACCTGTATCTGAATCCGGCGTACATGACCAGTATTTCTGGGAGGCATTAAAAGTAAAAGAAGGATCAACCGTCAGCGGTGGATGATCGTTGGCGGACAGTCTGACTTACCAATAACAATGAAGATTCCAATCGAAACCAGACAGAACGTTCCGATCTGAGCCAAGATCTTTTGCAAGTGGCCAGACGAATCATCGTCTGCTCCTACGAGTGCAGCAGCCCTGCCGAAGAAGGTGTTGGGACCTATGGAAAAGGAGTTAGCTAGAAGCAGATTGCTGGGTAAGGGATCGAGGGTGGTCAGAAAGAGACCAACCGGTGGCAATCACCACTCCCTCGGCTTCTCCCTGCTTGCACGTCGACCCAGAAAAACATTGATCGCCAACCTTCTTGGTAGCTGGAAGAGATTCACCGGTCAAAGCGGCTTGGTCGATGGAAACATTGATGGCGTCGTAGAGTCGGTTATCGGCTGGGACGACGTCACCGATCTTGAAAGCTACGATATCACCAGGTACCAATTGAGACGACTCGATCTCTTTCCAGCTACCATCGCGTCTAACTTTGGCTTTCGGTGCTAGAGAATCCATCAAGGCAGCCACTGCATTACCGGCAGATCGTTCCTCGTAAAATCCAATGGCCGAGTTCTAACGGATGGATGTTCCAATATTTGTTCCATCAGTCAGTCAGTGATTTGTTTTTTTTGTTCTTTCTTCTTGTTTAGAATTGGTACTGTGCTCTATCTGATACGTACGATCAGAAGCAGTAAAACGATTCCAACGAAATCTTGCCAATCCGGAGGTTCGCCTTCACCATTGGATAAGGCGATCGCCACGATTGCTGCTGCCTCCATGACCCAAGAGAGTGGACTGAAGATGATGGATGGTCAAGGTTGGCAGCAAGTTGGAGTGTGGTATGACAGAGAGCAAGCTTACTTCCACATGAATCCAAGAAATTGTAAGAATGGATTGATTTCTTTGGTTTCGAGCTTATTGGGACCAAAGATTTCGAGCCGACGTTGTACCTCGGTTTCGGTGAGGCCTTGCTCGGTAGATCTAAGATGAAGATGGTGAGGTTTGTGGATGTGATGATGAGGTGCGGATAGGATTTGGTTTGGTTTACTGACTGTAAGAGTGCCCAGACATCATCTAGTTCGACCTGTTCAAGATCGACTTTATCCTTATCGTAGAGGTCTTCAGCCTTGAGCTGAATCAAACTCATGTCAACCAGCGCATGTACCGGTTTTTCCTCGGGTTCAAAAGTTTTATCGAATCGGCCCGGCTTCTTGGATCCATCGGAGGTTTTCTGGGTGATGGAAGTTGGATCAAGTTGTGATTGTTTTTCAGGCTGGAGTTGAGGCTCAGGATTCGGGTCGGACATGTTGAAGGGTTTTTTTGGTTAGAATTAAGATGGGGCTGTGAAGAGAAAGGGGGTAGGGGGTAGGGATAAGCTTTGGTTGGTTTTACAATAGGAGTTTAGATGTTAGGGCAGTAGTCCTGCTGAGTTGAGTTGTGGTTAAGCGAAGGGTGGGTTAAATAATTTGAGATTGACTGATTGATAATATTTATAAATAAATATGTAAATAAATAAATATGATCTTGCAAGGGATAATAATAATAATAGAGATAAGGAGGATAAATCTATTAGAAGTTCTTTGGAATATGCCAAGAGAATTGACGAGAGAGCCCAAAGGTAGATCTCTGCTCAAATCAGCCGGCCTTGGAATGTTTTTTCACGAGTTGAGAGATAATACGATAGGATGGATACATATTTAAATAAATGGATACAATACTATTTATTCTTTAAATCCAATCCAATCCCATCAAATATTTAGATAGAGAGCTAATAAGTCTGGGATGGTTGGTCGACTGCAGGGTTAAGTAAATAAATATCTCAAGCTGATGGATATATCTTCAAGGGTCGATGATGATAGTCAGACTGGTTCGACGAGCTTGGTGAACTTAGTAGATGAAAATCGATCAGCTACAGTCGGTGTGGATATAGGATGAGGGTCAAGCTTCAAGCTGAAGAAGGAGATGAGAATCGTTCGGGTTTCAAGAGGATAACTATTGGAGGTATTTATGTATCAGTCTTGATCAGCTCGAGAGACGAGAGAGAGGTTTAAGGGTCCCATTAAGAGTAGCCAATGATCTCATCGACCCAAGTCTGACCTGGTAGATGTTCAGCTGGAGTGAGTCTTGTCACTAGTGAATTTCTCAAGTTTGAATCAGGCTGGACAACAGCAACCGAAGGGTAAAAGGGGGACAAGGGGAGAGAGAGAGAGAGAGAGAGAGAGAGAGAAGGATGAGAATGAGAATGAGAATAAGAACGGATTTAGATTACCTTCTTTAAGGGTGGTGGGATCTATTCGCACACAGAGAGGAAGCTAGAAAAGTTAATCGACTGTTAAAGGAAAGTATTTAAATAAACTAATTGTACAACATACCAGTTAAACACTTCTCCTGCCTGTTTCCTTTTTCTTGCAGACTTGGTTCCAAAAAAAAAAACTTATAAATCTTATTGACCAAGTTTTTAAACACTCACTCCAGTCGCCCGTGGGGTGGGTAGACCAAGTGATATGAGAGAAGAGTCATAAAAAAAAATTATAAAAAAAAAAAAAAATCGACGACGTCAACGACAATAAAAAACGATAAAAGCAGTACAAAATACAAATTACCAACTCATTCATTCAGTAAGATATGATATGATATCAATACTTCCTTCAAATAGTCTAAAATATGTATTATTTATTCATGTACAGCTTAATAGAATTAGAGATCACTGTCTGATTTAAAATTGGATATTATGCCCGCCTTGGATCCATCGTACTTCTTCTGTCTCTCTTTGTTACCTCATAGCTAAAACTACCTATGTACAGACCAAAATCTCTACAACACATCTATCTCTCTCGAAGAAAACCTCCGGAATGAGAAACAGCAAGGGCTGTACCACCGTCATATCGTATTTATGTACATGTCGCGCGCTTGACATATTCATATCACGAGATGAATACATTATTTTTATTGAAATCACTCGAGTGTTGAGTGATTCAAATCATACATCATCGGCAGGTACTAACTAACCCTTTGGAATACTTAAACATTTGACGACACAGGTTCCTAACATGACTTAGAAGTTAAACATTCATTTAGATATTAGACTCAATCATAACCCTGTTTTCCATCCACTAATCAATTAACAATCACCATCGGACTCTGTTGGTACGAGCAACATCAACTTAATTTGATCTACCCAACTAGAACAAATCTCTTAGAATTTTTCACCCTAATATTACCTTTTTAAACAAAACCAAAAATCAATCTATTTAGTTTGTTTCACACCAAAGGTATGGGTGGTGATTTAATGGTCACTCCGTGTCACCACACAGGACCAAATTAGTAGAATAAATTTAGTAATCCATAGATCTTTCTGGCCTCAGGCAAATCTTAGTTAGTCCCCCTCTAGTTCAAACTTTCTCTTTGACACAAAACACGAAAACGTACAACCTACCAATGGGTATTTTTAATGTGCATTAGCTCTCATTTAGCTTATTATTTTTGTTTTTTTTAGAAAAATAACTACCACACATGGATATGTTGAGAAAATGAAAGTACAAGGTTGTAGGGAGTAAAAGGTTTAAGATGTATAAAAGATGGAAAGAAGAAGAAAGAGTCTTCCATTCTCAGTATCAACACACACGCATAATCAACCAACCAAAATATCAACCATCTTTCGTTTTGTCTTCTTACCGCTCATGATTTTGGTGAGAGAAGGGGGAATCCTAGAGATCCGAAGGTTTAGATTGAGCCAACGAGCTATTGAACGATTCCAAGGCGGGTAAAAGGTCAAGGGTGGCGAGACGCTCGCGATTATGAACTTGAGTTCTCAGACGCTCGAGCTCCATCTTGGCCCTACGAATCTGAAGGTGGGAGGGAGCTGATTTTCCAGGGGCTTCGACCATCGAAGCGCGGTAGGTAGCAGTCTCCAAGATCCGATTGATCCGCTCGATGGGTAGCTTGAGATGTCGAGAGAGTCGGCGGGACTCAGCTTCGTTCTGGGCCTTGATCTTCTCGGCCAACTTGCTCTCCCAGTTCGCCGTCTTGAACCGTCGAGTATGTTGGCCCGCTGTCAGCTCCCAATCGGGCACCGACAGCTCCGGGAGCGCATTAAGATTCATCCATGTTGATGAAGAAGACTTGGGTGTCGGCAATAATTCCAAAAGTCGGTCCCGATTCTTCGAGGAAGTAGAGAGCCATAGGTCGGTGTCTTCGTATTGGCTTGGATCAAGCGTGTTGGACCAAGTATCCATGGGAGATGCAAAAAGGTCTTTGCGGGCTGGATAAACAGAAAATAGACAGGATCAGAGTTGAATCCAATGGTATAGCAAGCTTAATGAAGATGATGAAGGATTTGGTAGACTCAACTCTCTCTCGAGTGGACATGTGAGGTTGACGAAGGCGAGACATCTACGCAGGAACACCAAATGAAGTTTGCTTCAGAGAGAGTCTCTATGCTAGTTTCGAGGGGTGATAGTAAAAGTACAAACCGATAATCTCCCCATTTCTCCTTCGCATTTCGATGGCCCACTGTGCCTGCATTTGTTTGAAGTGTTGGTCTCGTAGTTCCAGTCTTTTGTTGGCGTCTTGGATGTTGACCGACCAATCTGGCTGGACTGGCCAGGGAATGATTTCTTCTCCTTCACTTTGTTTGCCAGGCTTATGGATCGAGTACCGGGTACCAATTCGTGTCCAATGAATCTCCCTCCGCTTGCCTCCGTTAGGTATGATCACTGCCTCATGATCCACCTCTCGCAAATCTTCATAGTACATTCTATTGTAATATCAATCACATTCCTCATCGGTCAGAAGGTTAAAAAAAAAACTTGCTTGCTTTTTGAGAGAGCGACTGATTCAATAAGATAACCAACTCATTTGATCCTGGTGCCATCAACCGAACGGTACTGTATTCAAATTCGATTGGCACGTTCCGGACAAATTCGGGTAGTTCAGGATGACCGATTTCTTTTTCTTCTTTCTGTCATATATACATACATAAATTCATAGATAATTGTTTTGTTTAGGAGAATAAAAAAAATGTCAATCGGTATACTGAAGCTAGTAAGGAGGATGATTAAGATCAATTGATTGATGAGTTGACTTACCCAAAATTCGGGTTCAAGTAAGCCCAGCCGATTAGTAGTTCTATCAACCCAGAAAATTGTACCGATCAATCCTCTGAATTTTTTGATGCTATCAGCGATGATCACTCGATCGCCAGCGGTCAAGTTCCAGAATTTGACGCGATCCTTGAAGTGAACGAAGTAGAACTCCTTCCTGATTCCAGGGGCAGGACGAGAGGATGTACCCTTGGCAGCAGCAGGGATAGCATGATGAACGAGATGGTTGAAGTCGGTCTGTTTCTTTATTTTCCGGTTGAGCGAGCCAAGGGTGGGTGGTGCATAAGTTGTTGGCCGGGTGAACGGTGATCGGATTGGTGCTGGTTTGGGAGTTCTGAGGTAGTGGATTGGATTTGTTGGTCTCATCGTCGGCGTATGTAAATATTTAGTCGGCGGTACACATGTCGCAACCTTCCTCAGTTTTATTTCGATCTGTTTAACCCTTCCTTCATAAACCCTCTCCTGGGTTGGCCTCAGAGTTTAGGCCCCCCGACCTTAGCAAAGCGCCTTCCGTCAAACGGGACAACTTCAAGTTCTACAGAAGCAATTCTATGGCACCTGCGCGACTTCCTGGAGAAGAGAGGCAATGCACTTGAATACATATTTGTTTATTGAAATATCTACCTTTCTCAATCTCATTTATCAAGAACATGGAAATTTGGTTCAACTCGCTAGATTTCTGTGACTACTGTTTCAGGGAAAAAAAAGGAAACCAGAGCCACAAGCTGGATGGTTCCAAGAGATAATATGGAGTGTGCTACTATCCACTCGTGCAGTTTGTATTTTTAGGATAAGATGATTCAAATTTTCGCTGATTCTTGAGATTTAATTTCAATAGCACAGAAATTATTCAGGTGAAGATCTTTACTGAGACTTTTTGTGGAAGTATAGATTTCTTTCCTGGGAATCAGATAACAGAAAAAATGCAATTTGCTCCTGATCTTGGCAATGTTTTGGCATTGATAGATAATTTGATGTCTAGTCATAAAATCATTCATTCTCTCGTGCTCGCTCTGGAACAACCAACACGAAGAGATTGTGACAAAGCGGTTGGAGATTTCAACCGGCCAAAAACTTGAGATATGGGAATCTCTGTGGATGTGGAGGGAATGTTGGGGCTTTAAATGAATTTCAAAAGTCATAAATAAAAGGAAGAATTACTTTCATCTGTCGACTACATTTGGAGCTAGGCACGCAAGGTGTCGTTGTCTACAGCGTATGTATAGAAAAATAGTGGGAGAATGGATGGAGAGCCGGTTATTGTGTTTTTCCTCCAATGACCATACGGAAAAGCTCGTTGGGTTTTTCAGAGGAAAGGACCGGGGAAATATTGGTCGGAATAGTTTAGAGAGAAGTCAGGGACAAAAATTGACAAGATAGCTCGGTCTTCCAGAGATAAACCTGAATAGATGGTACTAAAAAAATTGATTGGGAGAAAGGTTCCGTGTTAGTAGCTATAGGGTTGTAACATAAAGAATATGATTGCAAGCTCACATGAATTCAGGTGGGAAAGATGGTGGATGAACTAATGTCAGCGAGGCGACGACGGCGACCGAGAATTTCTAGTTTCGCGTTTCCAGCCAGCAGTTCAATTCCATAGCAGGTGAACCGGTAAGAGTGCGTAGCGCTGGCAGTCATGATGGGGATGGCGGAAGCGAAAGCAATAGGAAGGGGGGTGTGGCATTTAGGCTTGCAAGCATATGCGCCAAAGCTGGCAGGGTGGGAGGGGATTCGTCCAGAGTCAGCCAAAGGCGATGAAACCGGGGGAAGATGGGGGGCATCCATGGCCCGAATCCCTTAGTGTGTTGAAGAGTCAGAGAGATTGTGGGCGGCCCTTTATATAACTCACAAGGCACGTTGCTGAACGCGCAGAGCCATCAGAAAATAGCAGCACACTGGCTCAGCCTTCAGTGACGCCTTTGTTGAAATTGTAAGTTAGGGGGATTGGCGCTATGAGACGCTGAGCGGGATTCAAACCCGGAAGTTTGCTGTCGCAACCGTTTGTTTGCTTAAACAAACTGGTAGAATTGTGACTGGAGATCTCGAATTGCAATTCATTGTGATCACTCGAACACCGTACGAGTGATTATCTTGGGACGTAGTAGATAATTACACAACATTACCTCTGGCTGGACTCACTCATTTTGCACTTGCTGAACTCACATTTGCCTCTGTGTGAAACCGTTTGTTGTTAATCCAGACCAGTTTATTGGGGTGCAGTTTTTATCGATCTGACTGCTGATGGGTGATTAACTAGAATACATCATTCATTCAATTGCACAGACTAGGGGATCTAAGGAAGGATTTCAGATTTTGGACCGCCGCTGCGGACCTCCTGCCGGCCACAACTTCAGGGTTGCTCGTTTGGCCCTTCAGTCTAGTTCTTAGGATCATCAGCTGAGTATCTGGAATTCCCAGGCTCTAGTGTAGAATCAACTCGGCAGATGCTGAACATTGTTACCCAGTTGGTAACTCCAGCCCAGGAACCCATAAAGCCCGCTGTATCTCTTTAGTTGGTTTGTAGGGCTCAACCTCAAGTGCATTATAGCTACTCAGACATCACCAACATTACGGCAAACTCTTCGTTTCGTAACGCTCAAGAACATTTATCAATGTTGTTCATTTCGGGATTTACTAGTCATCCCTACCAAGTAGAAGTAGGGATACGATTTGTCGCTGAAGGATTGAATTCTACATTCTACAGTTGTTAACATGGCACCACTGATAAGTTATTTAGCTCGTCAACGACTCTTTATGGTTTTCCTATTAATCTAGAGGATCTAGAGGGAGGGTCTAAACGTTGTTTGAATTTGCTGCCAAGAATATATTGAAATCAAGATTTCGCTAGCAAATAGGGTTCAGAACTGCCTCCTAAATTAGACAATTTTGAAAGAATGCAAACAACTAGAATCCATTTCTCATGATTAGACGTTGGAACAAATAGACTAATAAAGAGAAAACAAGTAGATTCTGTAATAACAAAGAGTGGATTTGTTACCTAGAAGCAGCACGAGAGTTATGCCTTGTCTGGGGATATCTGTCTGTCCTTTGGACTGGGTTCTTTGGTTGATAGTGAAAAAAGGCTTTTGCGAAAAGGGGAATGAGAAGAAATGTGGAGTTGAGTTGGAATATGTTGTGGGATTGAGTGAGATGGATTGTCGAGTGAGAAAACGAGTAAAGGAATCTTGAAGACCAGCAGCGATATGTCTGTCTCATGCAAATAGTGCAAGTCTGGTTAGTGGAACGCTAGCCTACTAATCTTCTGTTCTAAAGACCAAGCTTGACTTATGTTAGTTGTTCTGACTACTAACGTATCAATCTTCGCTTTTTGGTCCTGCACGAGTTAACTGCTTCTTTGTCTGCATGAACATAAATTCATGTTAGCTTCTGTGGTTCTGTCTACAACACCTTAGGACTCGTCTAGCTTACCAGTAGTTGTACTAGTTGAGATTCTTCCTAAGAGTGTGCTTGAGGATCTTGATCCAATTCTATCAGCGAGTGGTTCCGATGATCTGATTGGTTCTGGTCTGTCTGGATCTACTGAGTTAAGCGATACTTTTCATCAGCTTCATCTATAACCATCTAGGTTTAGGTTTAGGTCTGGACTGCAGGAGGGCTTACCTTTCCATGCAGCTGGGTCTAATCTCGGCAGCTTCCTTGGAGGCTCTTGCTGCGAGTCTATCTGGGCTATAATCTTACAGCCTGCCATGCTTCTTGTCGTCAGATGAGAAGCAGCTATATGGCCTTGATGCACTCCTATCTTTGATAGAGAGCGTCTGATGACCGAGCGGCCAAGCGCTTTGGTGAGAAAGTCTGCTGCGTTTGCCGTGGAGGTGACATATTGCAGCTTGATGAGTCGATGAGCAATGAGTTCCCTGACAAAGTGCAGTCGGATGTCCATATGTTTCGTCCGAAAGCTATTTTGGGATGTTTCGCTATTGGCGAGATCAATCGCTCCTCTGTTGTCGATCAACACGATTACATCCTTCACTTTGGACACCAGCTCGAGCTCATTAATGAGACTAGCAAACCATGCTACATCCCTCCCTAGATCTGATAATGCTTTGTACTCCGCCTCCGCGGTTGACAGCGAGACAGTAGGCTGTTTGCTGGACTTCCAGTTGATCAGGTGCGATCCCACTACAACTACAAAGCCGGTGGTTGAACGTCGAGTGTCTAGGCAGTTACCCCAATCAGCGTCCGCATACGCTCGTAGGTTGAACTCGCCTTTGGCAAACTGAAGTCCTACATGTTTCGTTCCGGCCAGATACCGAAACACCTGCACTGCCGCATAGTAGTGCTTGATGCCGGGATTCTCTAAGTGCTGCGAAAAGCGCACTTACAGCAAACGAGACGTCCGGTCGAGTCAGAACACTTAAGTAGTTAAGAGACCCCACCAGCGCCCTGTAGTTGACATGGAGTTTAGCTAGCGCTTCTATCTCCCCCACCGTGGCCTTCTTCATGGGCTCCCTCGGATTGAGAGGACACGACGCCACATGTGCTTTTTTAAGGCCAAACTCGATAAGTTTTCGGTCTATGTATTGTGTTTGATTGATTCGGAGGCCTTCACTTGTCCTTTGAATGTTCATACCGAGTAAGAATTCTGCTTCCCCGGGATATTTAATTTCGAATTCCTTTTCCATCTCAGTTCTGAAAATTTCGGGTTCACGACTGACAATCACTATGTCGTCGACGTGCGCAAAAAGCCAAGTACCCGGTTTACCTCCCGAATCCCGTCTCCAAAAGACACAAGGATCTGACAGAGACGTGTTAAATCCGATGGTCTTCAGGTATCCGGTCAGCCGCTTGTACCAGGCTAGCGGAGCCTGCTTCAGCCCGTATATGGCTTTTTTCAGTTTGAGAACCGAGTTGATAGGACAATCAAATCCCTGAGGAGGCAGCATGGTTACATCCTCCTCCAATGGGCACGTCAGAAACGCACTACACACGTCCAGCTGGTGTATCTTCAAGTTGTTGTTGACGGCAAATGACAAAAGGAGACGCAGCGAGGCTGCTTTACCCGTCGGCGCATACGTTGCCTCAAAGTGCCTCCCGTGAACTTGTCTGAAACCCTGCGCGCATATTCGTGCTTTGTACTCAAGAACCTCATTGGCTGCTCCGAGTTTCTTCCTGTATGCCCACGTTGCAGGAATAGGCTTGTCGGTCGCTTCACGTGGTCGAACAGTCCATACTTGATGTTTCATCATATTGGCGATTTCCTTCAGCTCCGCCTCCTTCCAGTGTAGGTTGTCCGGGCTCTTCATCGCTTGCTTATGAGTTTTCGGATCCACTTTGCCAGTGGCTGCGTAGGCGTGTCTTGTCCGCTTCCCTTCAATTATGTTCGCACCGTCCACCACACTGATGATTTCCTTTGACGGCGGGTTACTTGTCCAAGCATAATTTTTCCAGGTACCGGACCCGTTCGTTTCCTTCCCCGAATCGATGCAGCTTCTTCCTGTCGAACTATCCGATCGCAGCTGATGTAGCGCCTCCTCCATCTCAGTCTCCTCCACTGCTGCCCCATCAGAGTCGACTTCAGACCCGATTGCGACCTCCTCCTGAAAAGGAAGTGGCTCATCAGCTGTAAAGCTTGGGAGTTTGTTGAGCTCCTGAGCTACCGTGCTCTTTGAGAGCGCAGGACAATCAGGAAATATCGTCTCGTCAAAGTACACATGTTTCGCCGTGATGACCGCTCTATCCTCATCGCGGTATACCTTGTACGACAAAAAGTCGTTGTCGTAGCCTAGCAAGACACCTTCCCAGGAAATTGATCCGAATTTCATGGTGCGCTTCTGTTTGGGTTTAACAATCCACACCTTGCATCCGAATGGCCGGAAAAAGTTGATGTTCGGTTTGGTTTTAAACATCAACTCCAACGGAGTTGCTCTTCCTTTTGACAACGAAGGCAAGCAATTCGTCGTGGCATTGGCTGTCTTGATTGCTTCGGCCCACCATTCAGGATCTAGATTTGCCTTCATCATCAAGCATCGAGTCATGTCGATGATGGTTCTGTTTGCTCTCTCCGCCAGCCCGTTGTTTTGCGGTGTGTAAGCCGGAGCAATGTTGTGCTGAATTCCGTTCTCCTTCAGTATTTCTCCTAGAGTCCTGTTGACAAACTCTCCTCCTCCATCTGTAATTAGCTTCTTCATTGTATGACCCGTCTGCTTCTCGAAAAAGATTCTATAGTCCTCAATCGCAGCTGTTGCTTGGCTTTTCTCTTTGAGAATGGATGTGTGGATGAATCCAGTGAACTGGTCCACCAGCGTCAAAAAATACCGAGCGCCTCCATTCGTTGGTGGGGACACAGGACCAACCAAATCCCCATGCACAATCAATAGAGGCGAATCGGCATCTTTGAAGTGGCTGTTGAAGGGCACACGAGTGAGTTTTCCCGCCATACAGGCCGAGCAGCTATGCGATTTAGTCGAGTTCACATCATCTGGAATCACTGCTTTAATTCGTCCAGCGCTGGTGTGACCCAGTCGATTGTGCCATCGCTCAAAGTCAGTCATTTGGGGCTTAATCATAGTGTTGCAATTGACAACAGCGGATTGAGGATTCGGAACAACATCTTCAATTTCTAGGAGATCATTGGATATGTTTACGTTGAAGGGTTTCTCGTCGTCCATTTTCACCTTGTATGCTCCGTCAGAGTGATAAATAATTGCCTTATCTTTCAACAACTGGATCATCGATACCAGGTTCCTGGTGAGGTTTGGGACATATAGAGCTTCCTTGAGCGTGATTGTTTGTCCTGTGGCCAAGTGAAGAACTGCAGTTCCTTTGGCAACAGCTAGCAGCTCGGATGGTCCACCTCCGGTGATTATGTTGATATGTACCGTGCTCGTTGTGTTGAAGTAACTGAGTGAGTTGAGCATATGGTTGCTCGCTCCAGAATCCAAGATAGTTGTCAAGTCCCTAGGCTCCCTCGTCATCATATTGTAAGAAAATGATGGTTGGGTCATGTCGTTTGACCCTTGATGTATAGGTGACTCAATGGTGGTGAAATGGGCGGTCGTTGGTCTCTTCCCTTCTCGCAACTCCGGATGAATGGTCCAGCACTGATCTTCCGAGTGTGGTGCGGCAGGGTTGTGCTTGTTCCCGCTGCATCACACTCGTTTCTTCCATGCTGCGCTTGTTGCCAAAGCGGAGGGGGTGCTTCCCACTGATTCACCGAACTTTCTCTTAGTCGAAGCTTCATGGCGACCTATATCTCGGAGCTTCGCGATAATCTCTTTCGGTTTAGCGAGGGCTTTGAGATCGGCAAAGAGGACTTGCATAAGGATGGGTTGCTTCTTGGTGATTTTTCCTACTATGCCACATCCAATTAACTGATCCGGTACTTTCAGTCCTATGGAGCTGAACTCTGCAAGACATTCTTCCATCTGAGCGATGTAGCTGTTTAGGTCCCTATCGAATTGAATATCCAACCACTTGTTCCAAACCTGGAAGACTGAGAGCAACGAATCGGATGCGTAGATTGTCTTAATATTGTTCCATATGGAATAGGGGTCCTGGTCGTTATTATCGTTCACAACACTGGTGAATATTGAGTTAGACAATGCCTCGCTCAGGATACTACAAGTTCGGAGTGCCTTCGTTCTGGTAGCTTCGTCCAGATCTTCAGGCAAGGGCGCTCTCAAGAAGAAGTCCAAATGCCGGGGGCGAAGATGCATGAAAAGTTTCCGTTCCCAAAGATGGAAGTTGGAACCATCGAATTTTGGGACGTTGATGTGGTCCTTATCCGCACTATAGTCATCGTTACTTTTGGTTGTAGTCGCACTGGGCTCAGTAAGCATCGGTTCTGGCATGGAGCTTCCTGAAGTTACTGGTGGAGCTCGTGGGGCCATCTCGTCCTGCTTCTAGTTGTGCTTGAGGCGTATGGTAATGAGCTGTTTGAGACTGTAAATCTGAAAGAATGCAAACAACTAGAATCCATTTCTCATGATTAGACGTTGGAACAAATAGACTAATAAAGAGAAAACAAGTAGATTCTGTAATAACAAAGAGTGGATTTGTTACCTAGAAGCAGCACGAGAGTTATGCCTTGTCTGGGGATATCTGTCTGTCCTTTGGACTGGGTTCTTTGGTTGATAGTGAAAAAAGGCTTTTGCGAAAAGGGGAATGAGAAGAAATGTGGAGTTGAGTTGGAATATGTTGTGGGATTGAGTGAGATGGATTGTCGAGTGAGAAAACGAGTAAAGGAATCTTGAAGACCAGCAGCGATCTGTCTGTCTCATGCAAATAGTGCAAGTCTGGTTAGTGGAACGCTAGCCTACTAATCTTCTGTTCTAAAGACCAAGCTTGACTTATGTTAGTTGTTCTGACTACTAACGTATCAATCTTTGCTTTTCGGTCCTGCACGAGTTAACTGCTTCTTTGTCTGCATGAACATAAATTCATGTTAGCTTCTGTGGTTCTGTCTACAACACCTTAGGACTCGTCTAGCTTACCAGTAGTTGTACTAGTTGAGATTCTTCCTAAGAGTGTGCTTGAGGATCTTGATCCAATTCTATCAGCGAGTGGTTCCGATGATCTGATTGGTTCTGGTCTGTCTGGATCTACTGAGTTAAGCGATACTTTTCATCAGCTTCATCTATAACCATCTAGGTTTAGGTTTAGGTCTGGACTGCAGGAGGGCTTACCTTTCCATGCAGCTGGGTCTAATCTCGGCAGCTTCCTTGGAGGCTCTTGCTGCGAGTCTATCTGGGCTATAATCTTACAAATTTAACCGACGGGAAGTCCTCCAGTGCCAGGACGTTGGGATGTAAGCTGATTTCTAGCAGTTTATAGACATGTAAGCTTTATTGTTGATAAGACTGGAACGACCGGGGCGTCTGCCAGCCGGGTGAAAAAGAGGATCATGGATATACCTGCACTTCTTGACGCACCTGGATGAAGAATTAGAATTCCACTCGAGTGTTTTAGGTGCCCGTCGGTTTGTCTAAGGGGGATTGGGCAGAAGTCTCGGACTCTTGCAAACGAATACGGCCATGATACCACCGTCTACCTTCACGATGTTGTTTTAGTGAGTGCCCTGAGTCCATCAATCATCACACGAACGACATAGCCGGACAGCGGTGAACTCCTATCAGTCTTCACACTTTTAGGTCCAATCCAATCCTTCCTAGGGAGACTACAAGTGACAGGCTTGGGGTCTTGTGAAAAGTCAATGTTGAGTGGATTCACTGAGGAAGACTGGCTTGACTAATGCCAACATAAGACTATATACAAGAATAGTTTTAATAGAAGCATGCACCTAAACTAAGTATCCCGACACCATGTACTTACATAACTATTCATCCACATACACAACATAACGTTACAATTCCCATCCGACCAGATTTGACTCCAATGGTAGTAGTAAAAGTCAGCAGACTTTAGTTGGTTGGATATAGCAACCGCTTCGATGGCAATGAGAGGGTAAAGCAAAATCAGGGATTATTAGTTTGGATACGAAACTTTTGGTCAATCAAGATTGTCAGAAAAGGGAAAGAAATGTGGATGAATGGTTCAGAGGACATAGGTCATTGTCTCCCCAGTTGATTCACCATGAGGTGAAATTACGGAAGTTATTGCAGTTGTTTGGTATTCATCATGAAAAAAGTTTGTGCAGAAAACCGGAAGACATGCGCAGATCGATCAAGATGACTTACAGAAAATGGTCTTGAACGTCTTCTGATTTTCTTGTGGGGTCAGTCAGACCGAAGCACTTGAGTCATTTTTAGGACCAAGATGGAACTGTAGACACTTTCATTAGGCTCCTTGAAGTAGCGGAGGTTAGTGAGTATGGTTCTGCTTGCTGATTGAACGAGGTTGGTAGGAGGAGCGATTGGTGAAGGTTGGCGGCGTTGTGGTACGGGTGTGGTGTGTTCCTCCTCCTCCTCCTCGGCTTGGCCCGGCATGAAGAAGCTCTAGCGTGCTGCGGCAGGTACGGAAGATGTATGTGACTATCACAACACACTCGCCCCCTCCCCATCCCCCCTCTCGCCATTGACGCACAGTAGGAGCATCTCCACCGCAGCTGCTAAACTGGGGTGCTTTACTTTAGGGCATCTCCACCGGAGCTGCTTTATCGGGGTGCTATACTAAATGTATCACCCCTAACCCCATTGAGCAGCACCACCAGGGCTGCTAAACTTGATTTTTTTTAGCTTGGCTGCTAACTGCTATATCATCTTGATAGCAGCCCATGGGCTGAGTATCACACAGCAAAAATTTGTGAAATCTTGCCCCTCCCCCCCGGCCATTTTAATTCACACACAACTGGGACGTCTCAGTAACACCCAAAAGGTTTCACCGTTCAAAGCTATGATATATTTTAGCTTGCGGTGTGTAGAGACCCTGCCACAGGATTTCAAGACTGCAGCAAAGTCTCCCGGTGCAGCCAACTTAGCAGCTTGGATGACTTCCCGTGGTGGAGAAGGTCTAAGAAACCAGAAATAAATGAACAATCCCCCAATACCTTTCCACTTAACCTTGAGATGAAAGTTCCAGCCCAAGACTTTTAGTAAAGATTTAGACAAGCTGATATGTAGTCCTAACCAAGTGTTCTTTGGTTTTCCCTTGAAACAAAGATTTTCTAGTGATGTAAAAATCTCTGTCTGAGTGCCTGGGTCTGTTGTTATAACTTGTGCAAACTCAGACTCTTAGCCTTTCTTCATCTCATCTGGAACTGTTGTTTCCAAAACACCCAGAAAAATTTTGGATATAGGTCTTCATAAAAATCAGTTGCTGTTGTTGCTTCCACAAGCCTTGAGGTCAACAGTTTCAAGAGCTCTGAGTAGTGGTACCTTTCTCTCATTTTTCCTTGTCTCCCATCTGTTTTTTCTCTTTGCCCCATCCTCTTGCTTGCTTGCTGTGTTTTCCTTGTTTGTTTGTTTGTTTATACTCTTTCATAAGTCTTTGTTGTCTCAAGATCAGCAGTCCTCTAGGTGGATGTCTATTCTCTCTCTTTTCTTGCCTCCTGCTTGTTTCTCTTTGCATACTGAAATCTACAACTCCAGTTTGGCCTCAAATTCTCTTTTCATCAGTAGAAAACCTTATGGTAGACTGATTATTGCAGTGTGAAATTCTTACAAAATCTAATTGACAAATCCTTTAGAAATTTCTGACAACATTTTTTCAGTGGCTCCTCCCAAAGCCATATACTCTGCATAGCAGGTGGAAGAAGATACTGCAACTTTCTTTCTGACTACCTATAGCCCTGGGCTGTTCCAAAATGAAATAAGACACTGTAAGAAGGGTTTGTGAACTTGCCTCTGCACAACACATCCACAGTGAGTCTTTGCTTGTCATCAACTGTAGGAAACAGCTAAATCCTTTTTGTCTTGTGTTAGCCACATATCTAGATAGATGTTTCAAACCTTTCCAGAACATAGCACCTGAGCTTTCTGCAAACCATTTAAGATAATAAACAGCAAAACAGATGTCTGGATGAGTCCCTACTGCTAGATAGCTTAGAGGACCAATTACAGATAGATATTTTCCAGAATCCAAAACATCACCCTTGGGATACTGTCACACTGCAACTCTATGGTCTCAGCCAACCATGGCACAGTAATTTACCCTTCCATCAATCTTTGAATGCACTTCAGATTCAGACATTTCAATTACTATTTTCATGAAACTTACCCAAGGTGGACATTTGCCTTGACCAGCTCTCAGATCTAGGACCTGCCAATTCCAGTGACTTGATTCATCTTTGAAGCTATCCAATAACCCTCTTCCAGATCAGCTCAAATGAACCTTGAATGTCAGCTTGGCACTTAAACTTTCCCAATAGCCCATTGTGTCTTATGGCTCATCCTTTATAAGCATTTACATTTCATTCTACAGCTCATTTTTGATCATCACATGTCCTTCATCTTACTGATCATCTTTGGAAGTCTAAAATTGAGTACATACTCTATCATTAGTCTTTGACATATATTCCTTACCTACTCATCCATAGTAATAGATTTCTCAACAATAAATGCTCTTTTACTTGTTCATCTATTTCTCTTTTTCTTCAGTTAATCAATTTAAAATTGTGTTACATCTTCTACTGAGAATTCAGCTAAGCCATCATTCTGGTCAAGTACTAAGTCATTCTAGAAATGGTGGGCTGCTACACTATTTGACTGCTAACTGTTAGCATAGTGGTTTTTTTTTCTGGTAACAATTGGTAGTGTTAGCTGGTGCTACACTCTGCTAAAATTACAGGTAGTGTAGCAAGATAATTTGCAGCCAAATTTTTTGTAGTGTTAGCTTTGGAAAATAAATACTATGCTAACAAGTAGTGCAATTGTGTTTCCACCAACACATTTTGAAGTTCCCATTAGTGTAGCAGCATTAGATCCAAGCTATGCTACACCAAATTTTAGCTATTAGATGAATTTTTTCTTACTAAATTTTAGCTGTTAGCTGAATTTGTTTCCACTACACTATGCTCAAATAGCCAATTTTTTTGGCCTGCTAACTGTTAGTTTCACAGGTTGATCACATGGCTGCTGCATAAAAGATGACTGTATGGATTTAACAGGTAAAACTCCTGCTGCATTAATTCTGCTAGCAGAGAAATACAACTTCTTTCTTGTGTTTGAATTGAAACCAGGACCAAAATGTTAGAGCCAGTGGAGGGAAAATTTGAACATAATTTTGCAGGTGGATTAAATACCTTATTATTTTACCAATAGTTGGTGTGAGGTGGTTGGGCAAAGACAAGGATGTGGGAATGGTGTAAGTGTTTCCCTTGCAAAAATTGTCTTGTTTTGAGGATTTGATGCTTTTAAATTAGTATTTTCAGGACCCTGATGATTCAAATCAAGTCCCCAGAACAGTATTTTCCCAAAATCCATCATTTAAACCCAAAGGGATTTCAATCAAAATAAATTAGACATCAAAATAAGGAAATAATCCTAAATTTTGAGGCCAATGAAGCTCATTTTTTAGCCAGCAGGGGGGAGGGGTGAAATGGACAAATGGATGGCTCAGAAAGCCAAAGTAGATTGTCTTTTATGAGCCTGAAATCCACACTGAAAAACAATTCTTTTTTGAAAACAGAAAAAACAGAAAACCAAAGCAAAGATAGATTTTTTTGAAAAAAAAAAAACAGAAACAAGCTGTTTTGATTTCTGAACTAATGCAATAACAGCAGTTAAAGCAGCTTTTTGATAGCTTTACTTGCACAAGTACAGAAATTAAAAAAAATTAATTGACGTAGTCAGGAAAGTAAAGCAATTAAAACAGATTTTTGATTGCTGTACTTTCATGAGTACAGCAATTAAAAAATCTTTTCTGTACTTGCGCAAGTACAGCAATCACAAAGCTGTTTTAACTGATGTGCTTGAAAAATTACAGATCCTCTTTCAAAATGTACACTAAACCCCCCTTCTCCATTTCCACTGTCAATGTGTCTAAAAACCTAGCAGATTCAAATTATCAACCATCAACAGCAGACCATCCAAATTTTCCACCTACACTCACACAAATGAGCTCTAATAAACACTTCCATCTTCCAGATCTTACCCTGGAAAACTGTGTTGACTGGAGAGCAAGGTTATTTCAGATCTCTGACCAAAGGACCTAGATCAACTTCTTAAACACAAAGAAGAAAAAAAGTATGATTAGCAAGGCCAGTCTTTTGCAACAGATCCTCTTTGTACTCAATGACTACATCAAGTTCATGTGATCATGTACCCAAATCCACTCTTGTTCCTCCGTCAAAAATACTGAAAAACTGGAAACTGCTTCTCCATCAATTACACACTTCCCTTTCTGCTTCTTACCCACTTTAATCCTTCCTGTTCCTAACCTTCTTCTTCAATCACATCATCCACCCACTTCTTCCTTTCTTCCTTTCTTCCACTCTCTTCTTTCTCCACACCAACTACTTCCTCACTCCCTTCCACTCCCATACATTATCTACCCTATATCTATACCTTACCTCAATTAACTCAAAACCTCATAATCATCAAATTGTGGAAGCCTTCTCCTAGCTCAACTTTGTGAGAAATGAACAATGGTATCTCCAATTTCTTTTTATTCTTCTCCTTTTTCTTATCCTATACAAATAACTGTTTTTTGTTTCTCATTATCAGCCCTATGTCCTTCTATCATCTAAAAGTACTTTCTACTTTCATCTCTATTCTTCTGTCAGAACTTAATCATTCTTTATTGGGTGTGGCTCATTCTGATTCTTATTTTTTGTTGTTTTACATTGTTTTTCTTCCAAATTTGTTTCTATAAAATAGTTCTGGTCTTTTTTTATTTGAAATAAATTTAAGTCTCTTAATCAATCATCAGTTCCAGATCTGAACTGCCACATGGATTGCCTGTCCACCAGGACAAATGTCTTGTTACTTTTTAAAACTGACTATATATTTTTCCTGGTGATGGAATCCTTAAGGATTTCAGTTGATGCCCTTTTCATGGTTGCAGAAACTGGATAGAGAGGGATACACATATTTTTAACATGGAGACGCAGATTTCGACTTTATTCAGAGATGTTCTTTGGATTTGGGTCGCCAAATGTAGGATAGAATATCCTGGGGAGATTCTCTAAGTTTTTTCGAATAAAAAAGATGTATTAATTATATCTCCAAAAGAAAACCCAATTCAATCCGCTTCGTTAGATTAACCAGTTGAATTGTTTCATGCAGAAACGAGCAAGATCTTCAAGAGACCGCCCAAGAAAGATTCTTCCAGGGTTAATCCAGGGGAAGGGAAACAATAGTCGAAGCAATCAACAGGGCCAATGGGGCGCTGAGTGGAGATCATTGGACTGCCCACCAAGCCCGTCCTCCAAACACTAGCTTGAGATTCGAGGTCGAGAAACGGTATCCCAAACTCCGGCACAAGTTTGCTCATCAATCGGTTCTGGAAGATTGTTTGGAGGTTGTGGAACACCAATCGAGGATTCTCGAGTTTGAGATCTTCAGCTTTCGAGGACACCTTCTTCTCCCTCAGTTTCTGAGGATGATTGGCTGAAGGATAAGTAGGTCCGTTCGGGAAGAGGATTGAGAACAGCTCGGGTGGGCTTGGATGTGGTCGATGACCATCCCCTGAGGAAGACTGTTCATTCCACCATTGATCCCAGTCAAATCCTTCGCCCGGGCTTGTATGCGGGAGTCCAGCGGCGACACAATCTCCATGGATTCGCCATTCTCCCCGCCATACAATCAATCTCTCTGCCCGTCCATGACTTGTTTTGAAGCTGCCTCAAACTGAAAAGCACCTCCGGGAGCCAGATCTCTAGGACCATCTTAATCGCCAGCCTGATCAGCGAGACTGCAGCTGTCACTCCGTCTGAGGCTTCCTCTGCTAATACCGGCTCTGTCCGCCACACCTGGCTCGGTGAATGCTTTCTCAGATACTCCAAGTGCTTCAAGGGTAAGCGCTTGTTCTGGAAAAAGGCTAAGTTCATCTGTGAACGTCGTGGTAGGCCTAATGGCCTTCTGGAGAGAATTATCAAATCCGACTTGCGCACATCTGCATACCAAACTAAATAAATACGTGCATGCCCATCAATCATCGGTGTGTATATTGCATGCACATCGAAAGTGATTGACTCAAATCCTTACAATTGTTAATATCTCTGATCCCATTGTTTGGATGTAACCAAATCGGTTGAAATCGAGCATGGGTCGAGGTCGAGGAAGCCCATAATGAATCAGAGCGTCGATAGCGTAAAAAAGTACCACTTTCATCTCCAGCGGGTTTCGCGGATTGCGCTATGCGGGGAAGTGAGCCAAGGTCCCCAAGTAGAGTCTCATTGCTGAGGAAATGAGCTGATCACGAAGAAAAACAAGAACCAGTGGGATAAGTCGGAGAAAAAACCAGAAGGTAGGAGGGTAGAAGAAGAAGAAATAAATGAATGCTGCATGACAAACATTGGTTGAAAGGTTGAGGGGGTATCTTGAAGTACACATGAGCATCAAGTTCGCCAGCCTCCAATTGGCTCGAGTTACCGATCCAGCGTGGGTCTAATTGGTCTGAGCAAATATGATGTATTTTGCAATACAAGTTCCCAGCACAGGAGGCTTGTTTAGTGGTCGTCCAATCCAGAAGAAGATCGTGCAAAGCGTATTGAGAGACGTCGCCAACGATCAGCGTGTTCTTGTGCGCCAGCACACGACACAAGGCTCGCCGCGAGAGTTGCGGATCCTTATCAAGTTTTCTTGGCCGGAGAGCCTCGCAGCGCGGGGAAGGATACCAGCTGAACTTCAGGGAAGGTCGGACATCCCAGCCGTCCGGCGATACTGAGCGGTTCCCGGTTGATCGCTGCTCGTAGAACGCCCTCTCACACTTGGCTTCGAGTGGTCCTTGTTTGTGCACCGTCATCGTGTGTGGCTTGGGCCCATCTTTGGTCGGCTGCCATCGCCATTCTCCTTCTCCGGACGTACAATCCAGCCATACTTGCAGAGCTCGTCGTTCGTCGTTGCTGCGTATGTTTGTACCAGGAACACCCATGGTACCAGCTTTGAATTCTGGGCTACTGAAGATTGGATCTTCATTGATTAGAGTGAACACGGAGAGCTCGATGTCCTTGAGTGCGTTCCTGTATGCTTTATCGATCAGGTGGCCCGGGCGGATTCCTCCGCCTAATTGCGGTGGTCGGTCGGAAGCAGAAAGCTTGATTGGAGGTGGGGAGAGATGGACATGACGGAGCGAAGGGTGGAAGTTTTGTGTGGATAAGCTGGAAGAGTCACTTGGTGGGTTCCCCAACCATCCCAGAATCGAACTAGCATCAGTACCTTGGTGGTAGCCATGGAGAGACTGCTTATTGAAAGTGCGTAGGAGGAGAGCTAAATCCAGCTGAGGCTCGCCGAAGTAGAAGAGACAGAGGAAGAGAGCAACTGAAAAGACTGGCAAGACTATTCTCAAGAATTTCATCGATCGAAACATTTTTGTCGGGCTCACTGTTCCGTCGACGAGTACGTTCCCGTTTTTGGTTTTTTGAAAAAAACCTCCATCAAGATTTATTGTTGCGTCAGGCTCAGGCCGCTAATTAATCCAACGGCTGACCTTCCCATCTTGAGTGCTGATAAGTGAGAACCACTGTTTATCACTAATGTGCCCAATCCACTGGTAGAAGCCAAATAGATCAAGAATTCACACAGATCATTTCTAGTTGGACAGTATAACGCCTTTTACAAGCGCTTCCAAGTTTTACACACCAAAGACTAGGAGATACAACAGAGAACCAAATCCTAAAATGAAGCGTGTTGAGATCCCAAGCTAGCAACAGAATAAAATGATATGACTTTCATGAAATTACCACTTGATACCTGACATAATGTTGAGATGAACTGGAGCAGCAGACACGACGCGGGAGATAGGGTGCTGGAAAGGATGAGAAAGTTCATTTCAACTGTAATAGATAAAGAGAAAAGAGATGCCAGAGATAGAACAAGACAATCAATCATCTACGGGAGAGGGCTAACTTGACAAATCCCCTTGAGGGACCATTCCGATGGCTTGTCCATAGCTAGGGATGTACTTGGTATCCGCAATTTGGGGGTGAGCCTTTTCTAAAATTGGCTGGGCAAATTCTGATTTGCCAACTGGTCTGTGACCATACACATCACCCAAACATCACGAGTTTTTACCAAACAGCCTAGGACCCAGGGAACCTGTGAATTACGGTAACCAATGGTGTAGCATTTCTGGATATTTTTGATGATTGGATCCACTTTATATACACCTAAGTGAATCTAAAATCCTTTGGGTCACTGCCAGAATAATTGTCAACCAATTGAGGTTGGTTGATCTCAAATGATGCAACAAAAACCCAAGGGAGCACCCTTGGGTGTATATTAATTGGTTTGGTGCATCCAAGTATAAGTGATGTGTGACTTCAACCCAGGTGGCTGGTCGTAACAGTGTTTAATGTTTTTTTAGCTCAAATTTCAATTTTCACAGCTATTTGAATCATACAAATAAACCAGCAGACTTGGGTTTATTCAAGGGTATAAAATCACCATGTAGACCAAGATATTTTATGTAAAACATATCTGAATTGTAAGAATGGAGCGGCATATCAATTGGTAGGACAAGGGTACAAAGCAGGTATTGGGACTTGGGTAGACAACCAAATTAGTTCAGAAATTAGAAAATAGGGATAAGGATTTAGATTATCTCCATGGATTAATTTAAAGAAATCAACTATAAATCCCACTACAATGCATTCATTGTTTATGTTTTCTCTTGATTCTAATATCTTTATTTTTCCTTTATCGCCATAAATACACTTATTAGGGGGTATCAAACATGACCAAATCCACCATTATCTAATCAACTGGTTTTGAAAATCCAACTTTTTTAAAAACCATGGATATCATTATAAAATGTTTCAGAATTCTCAAAAGTGAAATTTTGTTGACAAACCTAATTCACTGGTTTTAATTGTGGATTTGGTCATATTTGATACCCCCTAATAATCTTATCCTATGATTAAAATTCTAAATTTTACCTTATCAAACCATTTTCATCTTTCTGAGAGCCTACCTTTAGTTTTTTTTAGCTTGTATATTCTAGAATTCCCAAATTCCCGGCATCTCCTCCTGTAGTACTCTGGTTATTACACAACTTGAATGGCCGCGGGTGGAATTTGGAATCTCTTTTGGTCCACTGTATTTTTTTGCCCTTGGAAAATTTAGATTTGAAATTGTAAAAAATTGCTATCTCCAATGGATTTCCTGCATGCCTTGGTACTCTATTCACCTAACTGGATAGCTTCAATTATAAAACAGGGTCATGATTCAATATAGAAATCAGAATTTGGCTTGCATGCCAACAGCCACCAGTTTCTGGAATTTTTCTCATAGTGACCAGCCAGCTAGTCTTTGCTTAATCAATAGAATCCATATTTGTGCTTAATCAATAGAATCCATATTTGCTGAATTGACAGAATACACGTTGAGAGGTATCAAATATGGCAAAATTCACTTTTGAAACCAGTAAATTATCCAAAAATTTATGCACTAATCTGAGGGTTCCAAAAGGAGTTAGATGAAGGACCAGCATAGTTTAAAAATTGTGGGTTTTTGAAAATCAGTCAATTATTATATAATGGCAGATTTGGCCATATTTGATACCCTTCATTGATGGTTTTTTGCATTGAACTCATTTAAATATTCAACTGAGAACAGCTTGAGCAAAACACAGAGCACCAGGAAGAATAAATAATCACTTTTCTACCAGTGACATCAGAAAGTGCAAAGGTCCCTTTTCACTTTAATATTATGTCACTTGTAGACAACTGATCATATATTTTTATTGGTGAGGCCAACTAGAGGTCCCAAATCAGGAGAAAATTGACTGCGTTGGATTTCCTTTTATCAGACCAGGTAAAATAGTGGTAACAAATGTAGCATTGCTTCTCAAGTCCTCTAAATATTCCAAATTATAATGCATTTGTTTAAAAAAAAATTAAATAACATCTGAGATGTCAAGATCTGAAAGAAACAAAAAGTTGAGGAATGTATACAGTAGTGATCTTGTGATTGCATTCAAAAATAGAGAATGTTGACCAGCGCTGCCTGAGGCTGAGGTGGCCGGCATCTGGCTTGCTCGGTTGGTGACTTCGGTTGGTGATCCTCGGTGGCCGTCCATGTCCAGGCCGCCCAGCAAGACTTGATAGTCTGATGAAGGTCTTCCGAAGCCCACGGCAGCCGGTGGTCCACGTCGAAATACACTGTAGACATTCTTGAGAAATACGGCGCCGAGGATCCAATCCGGGAGAGGGTGTTTCGGCGCCCCTTTAGATTTCATCGTCGAGCCTTCATTGATACTAAAAATTCCCGCCAAGCACTCTATCTGATTTCCATCAATCGATCCCAAGTTGATGTCAACTGGGTCAATCGGATATGTTTGGCCTCTAACACTAAGGGTAAGATTCAAGCTCGATTTGCAAGGATAAGTGTAGTACCCTACCGAATTTGATTCCAAGAAAAGATTGTACACTTAATCTAAGTCCTTGAAGTTGATATAAATACATATTTAATTGTAGACAAAAGTCAACATGAAAACTGACCTTGGTACGCACCAGTGCCTGGACGAGCCCCAGGCACTTTACTAAACAAATTTCTGACTGCTACAGCCGGGCCACCGATCAACGAAGTACCAGTATCAATTGCAGCCGAGTTACCTTCACTCCCATCAACCAACTCTCCATTTACGCTAACCGCATCCATCTTGATGGCCCAATATCCTTCATCAATAACGTCTGTAAAACTGATTTCCCCATAGTGTAGCCTTGAGTCTGTACCACCAAGCATCACAACTCCGCCTGGCTCTACATCTCTGGGAAATGGCACATCGCAAAACCGGGTCATTCCAACTGAAAAGATTGAAATATTCGCCGATTGCCAGAATGGTGGGGCTTTCATTGATGAAATTTGCTCGAAGGCCATCCCCACAATACCTACCAACATCGATTTAAGGGGAAAAATGTATTATAAAGAATCAATGACTATAACACGCGCTTTGAGCACTGGTATGTCGACAGACCTGATATTTGATCTGCTAGTAGATGTGATGAAATGTTTTTGACAATGGCAAACTTTTGGTCAACAGCAGAATATGAGCCTTGACGGACATGCTCGATTCCCACGATCCCAGAAGCAGAGCCAGAGCCATATGTGATATGGAAGCGCTCGCTAGAGTTCCTGAAGGTTGCAGAAGAATTAGAGATGTAGAACACGGCTGGTGATCCATCCCCGCCGCTTTCACTCAAGTTTGTGGCATCTCTACCTGTCATAGACATACCCATGGGAGGGAACTCGGCAGTCTCAGTCTAACAATCGAAAAAGCTGGGTCTAATATTTAAAAAGCTGACCTGCCACCCAAAGGTCTGCGGAACCCGTATCTAGTACGACGTTAAAGGTTTGCGGAGGCGTTCCAACCTGGATTTGAGAATAGTAATCCGTATCTGAATACTCATTTTTCAACGCTGTTTGCACAAGAGAGCTCATTAGTATACCAAATGTGACAGCAGTCTATCCTCAGATGGCAGAGGTTAATCAGGGCAATGCTAAGGATGGTCAAAGATGTAACTATCATGTAACTACACTTCTTTGGCTCCCATGAATCAGCTTCCACAAAAATTGATAGGTTTTGCTAGGGAGCTTACTGATTAATGAATCAAGCCCTTCAGGCGGTGACCATCGTTTTGAATGACTTCTTGGCGTCGAAGACAGGTACTTCGACTGGAAGCTTTCAGTACTCCGGAGTGCAAAGGCCTGGAGAGCCTCATGGTCTAGCTGTCTGGCTTTCTGAGCTTCGTGCTTTCGGTAAAGAGGTATGCGTAGATTGGAACCTGTCGGTACTTTCTTTGTCGATATTTCACAGGAAAGGAGGAACACCAAGCAAAACCCCCGGAAAGAAGCCACCGTTTTCATTTTTATCCACTTATTGGCCAAAGTTTGGTGATAACGGTAGGAATTATTATTGAATAATATGTGATTGAATCAGGACTCTTTGTGTCGGGTTACCAAGCAGACCACTGACCACGCAAGATCAAACTTATATTCAAGACATTGAAAAAGGATAGGAAGTGATAGCTTCCGAGATTCTGGTATAGTGGTCTTATCAGGAGCTAGGCAAACCGTCCGAGCCGAAACATTCAACACGCGTCAGAGGAGAATCGGGTGCAGCTTTACTTGTGAAGAACGGCAGCCGTTCATGGATGCGAGGTGATCAGTAATAATCAAATTGGTGTAACCATCTCGGATGAGAGGATCCTGAGTTGTCAAAACAAGAGTTCCAGAGTTAGGAAAGAAGCCAAGTAGGTGTTAGATTTGAACTGAGTCGCTTCAAGGTTGCACCGGTCAAACTCAAAAATCCGGATAATCAATTGCATAGGCTAAGCGCAACAATACCGCCAACTAATCACTCGAGGCGATAACAAGATTGCTGCTACATGGTTTGTACGGTATGAAGGCTCCGAAGAGTCAACTCACCCTTGATCGATCCTCCAGTCGGTTAGTGCCGAAGACGACAAGACCGACGTGATAGAGCCGTCAAAATCGGGAAGATCCTCCTTGCTCCCATCTAACTTCGCTTGATGCACCCACACTCTCGGGCGCACATCTTGCCCAGCCGAGACAGTCAACCTGTTTGGTCTGGTGCGAAATCTTGCGACTCGACTTGGCCGCTTCCGACGAGAGCTAGCCGTAAACCAAGCCAAGTCGACTTCAAATCCCATAGCGCCAAATGAAAGCTTGATGTGTCTATTCACAGTGCCATGAGAGAGTCATACATTCAAAGAATGGCTGGTAAATTAACTCAGACGAGGTGTGCCAGTTCACTGCTTATTTCCTCTTCACTCGAGGGCTTTTTTTATTCAATAAAACAAGCCAAGTGTTTAAAGGACATTATAATTGTTTGAAAAACAAAGAAAAACTTTACTTGAAGTAAACAAGAAAATTGATAAACATGACTATGAAAGATAGCAACGACTACAACTGAAACGCAACACACAACTTCTTTTCTTGTTATATATATATATATGTTTACTGAGGAGAACAATGAGAGAGTTCAGTCAAGCCAAAAATCAGATTTCCAGCAGAAATTGTCAAAAATGACCCCACATGTGGTCATTCAGGTGGCGTACAAAACTCAAGCCCGAGGTTGCCAGAGGAGCACAGACAGAGAATGCGATGCTGCTTAGAAAATGTGGTACGCCTGAGTGAGTGGCAAAGTAAGCGCTGCTCCAACTGTACATTCCTTACCATCGATGGCCACTCGGTAGGTTTCAGGGTCCACAGTAATATTGGGACAGAGATTGTTGAGCTTCAGATCTTTTTTCCTTACTTTCCGGCAGCCTTTGACCGCAACCAACTCCTTCTTCAGGCCGTACGAGGGCGTGATCCCAGAGGAGATTGAGACCTCAGAAACAAACGCGAGAGAAGTTTTGCCGGTCGTGCTCGGATACGATGCCCACATTGGTCTTCCGTAAGTGGGTTGAACCGTTGGAATGGACTGTTTGTGGATTGGTTTGAATTTTTGTGACAATTAGAGGTCTTCTCGAGGTCTTCTCAAGATTTTGAACCTTGTGAATTTTTAAACGTGAAAACTTACCGCGTTTGCGTCGCCCATTTGGGACCATACCACAAAGCCTCCTTTAATTATTTGTTCTGGCCTGACTCCGAAGTTCTCGGGGCTCCAAATACAAAGATCAGCAAGCTTGCCTATAGAAATGTCACCAACTTCGTGGGAAATACCATGGACAATTGCACTTGGATAGGCAGAGTAGATTTAACTGTTAAAATTGTATTTAATCGGTTTCTTCGTATTGCATGTTGAGTAAAACATTGTACTGACGGGTTGATGGTATATTTCGCGATGTAGCGCTTTACGCGATCATTGTCAGTTCCGCGAAGCTTTTCTTCCTCAGTTAAGAAGCCTTTGAAATCTTTCATTTTGGAAGCCGTCCTCCAAGTTCGACTGATAACCTCTCCAATCCTTCCCATCGCTTGAGAGTCCGAGCTTATAATTGAAAGGGCGCCAAGGTCATGCAAGACATCCTCAGCAGCAACGGTCTCGGCGCGAATACGAGATTCGGCAAACGCAATATCTTCTGGGATCGATTTGTCGAGATGATGACAAACCATCAGCATCTACAGCGCGGGAAACAATGAGTGAACTGAAGAGCAGATTCGCTTGATCAGTCTAAGTCGTAGCATTTTGCTTACGTCGAGGTGCTCATCGAGGGTATTGTTGGTAAACGGTCTGGTCGGATTTGTCGATGAAGGAAGTACATTATCTTTGCCACAAACAACAATAATGTCAGGAGCATGACCACCACCTGCACCTTCAGTATGATATCTACGTTGATCAATACATCAATAAGTTTCAGCAATAAAATTGCAAGAGGGGTACCAACGTATGTATGACCCGGTTTTTGAAGGCCTTGATTGTGTCTTCCACGAAACCTGACTCATTAAGGGCTGGTATAGATTGACAGATCAGCTGGATGAATCTCCACTTCCACTAGAAGATTTGCATACTGTCTGTGTGAATGTTGCACTTCAGAACAGGACCAAATCAGCATCTCACTATTTATAAGGATAAGATTCACGCAGTTTTGGAAGTATACCTGAATGTCATATTGTTCGCAGACTGTCAAGCAAGAATCAATCGCTCCCGGAGTGGAACCCCAATCCTAGGCAAAATGATTCATGATTGAGAAAAAAAGTAATACCATATCTCGTCAGACGGTACCAGGTTTGGAGCCACTGCCCGATTGAATTTCAAGCCTGACCTCATGTAACTTCAAGCCACCCACTCCTGAGTGGACTTGATCCAACAATCCTTCTGGCCTAGAGTCGTTTCCTTTTCCCGTCAATAAGATGTTCATGGGTATATCATCAGTTGCCAACAACATGTTCCTCTGATGAAAGAAAAAAACGTTTTGTTATCATCTTTCAGTCTGAAGTACTGATGAAGGCGGGTGAAGGTCGAAAAAAAAAAATATTAACTTCACATCGACTTACAATTAAGGTTCGGGATGGTGTACAAGTGGTTGCATTGGTTCCAGCAACAGGGCCAGTGCCACCCCCAATTAAGGTAGTAATACCGTTTGATAATGCCTCTGGACATTGCTGTGGGCATATGAACTATCCAAAAAATCTACAATGAATGATCTGAAATATTCCACACATATGCATAAAAGGTTAGCTCACATGGACGTGGGCGTCAATCGCACCTGCAGTCACGATTTTTCCCTCTCCAGCAATCACTTCAGTATTCACACCAACAACCATCCCCTCGGAGACGCCCGACTGAATGTCGGGGTTTCCAGCTTTTCCAATGCCTGATATCCGGCCATCTTTGATGCCCAAGTCTGCCTGTTTACGTCCAAACAGGGAAACACGGAGGAAGTTAGGCTCCAGTTTTGTTTGAAAGTTACACTGACATCAAGACCTCATGACAGACTCGCCTTGTAGATTCCGGACCAATCCACAATTAAAGAATTCGTGATTACCTAAAAAAAAGAATAGAATACCGTCAAGGATTGATTGTGGTGATCAAAGCTAGTTTCATCACATATATGGATGAAGATCAAGCCAATGAAACAGATGGAAGCTGGGGAAAGTTACTATATCCAATGTCTGACTATCCAACCGACCGGTCGCTTGACCCTAGTTTTGGAAAATAATCACGTAATCTGAACGTTCTTTCTTTGACTGGCCGAAGCAAACGTGAGGAAAAAAAGGTATATCTACCATTCCCTCCCTAACTACTTTGCCTCCGCCAAATTTGAGCTCTTCGCCATAGCATGTGTGGTCATATTCCACCTCGACCCAAAGAGATGTATCTGCAAGGCGAATTTTGTCACCTGTTGTGGGTCCAAACATGCTAAATACAATTCGTGATGGGTTTAATCCTTGGTTAAAAAACTTATGGTGCATGCTGATATTGTAGGACTCAGTTGATAAACTCACTTGGCGTACGCTTCTCTAGACATTTCGAATGCTTTCAAAGGTCTCTCAACGTTGATTGCCGGTTGATGCTCGAAGCCTTTAGCTACCAAACTCGGGATGAGCGCTGCGACGGCCAAGGAATCATCTTTCTGTAAGATTTGGCCCTCTAGACCATTTCCGCCGCTCACGAGACCACTCCCACCGATTTGAACCATCGTCACCATTCGTTGGTCACCCGGCTCGAAGCGAACCGAAGTACCCGCAGGGATATCAAGACGATAACCCAAAGCCAGTTTGCGATCGAACCTCAAAGCTGGGTTCGCAAGGGAAAAATGATAATGCGAGCCAACTTGAATAGGCCGGTCGCCGGTATTGGTAACCTCGATTCTTATTCGCGATCGATTGACGTTAAGGCTGATGGGCTGTGAAGTCGATGCATCAGTCGAACCCTTTACCACAATCGCTCCGGGTAGATCATGCTCCAAGGAGGGCTGAACATGATCAAAATACAAGTTGGCAGGAGGAGTGATGAAGGAACCGTAGAGCGCTAGCGAAAGATGCGGGTCCCGGCCACTCGGACTGCAAATCGGCGAATGAACAGTTACGAGGAAAGTGCCATCGGGACTTTGAAACGCGTGTGGTTGTTACCAAGTCAGTCGGGTCCATCCCCATCCAGATTGAGATACACACAGTTGTGAGTGTGAGAGTAAAAAATGTTTGATTCTTTATTATTCCCTCAAAAGTTTGGGATAGAAGAGAGATTGCGTACAAAGTGCCCTCGACTTGAACTTGTGATAACCTACCGGGCACAGACCGTTGGACATGGCGGAAGCCAAGAATTTCTTTTCCAACCTGCATGAGCTGCGCGACCGAGGATTGGCCATCTCGAATCAACCTGTATTGAGAGGGAGAAGAGTCATGAGGCCAAAGGGAAATGAGGAATGATGAGGTTTCATCAAAATGAACTAATTCGCTTACTCTTGCAAAACACACGCTATCAGGGCCGTCGCTTCTGACAAGTTGAGTCGGAGCCCCCTCGCTAGTCTTCTCTGAGCTAAAAGACCGGTTGTCGTTAGTAGCAACTTATCCTGATCCTTGGTGCTGAGATACATCCGAACAGCGTGCTAATAAAATATTTGAATGAGCCCTTCACACTTCAAGATTTCACTAATAATTATCGAATACGTACACCGGCCAATGGAGTATGCGGACGAGGATGTTCGATTCACAAACGCAACTGAGTGCGAAGCATGTGTTTAGGCTTATCGTAAAGTCACAAGACTGTCAATTTTAAGGCTTATCTTCACAACATTTCAATACTTTCGCAAACTGTGCGCACTTGAACATATCTGACCGATTTTCATTTCTAAAAATAAATTAGGTGCTAATACACAAACATCTTAAAATGGCACCTAGCCCGGTCCATGTTAGGGGCTCAAGTATGGAAAATGGTCACTTTTTTGCATTCCACACTGAAAGTGGAGGACTTCCCATCACCTCAACAGCTTGACTTGGGGTGTAAATAGAAACCTTAAAGATCCCTTCTTTGAGGATCTATCTTCTGAGTACTCTCCTAGTGATGTAACATCCTTTTTGCTTGACTCTTTATCATATTCCAATCCCAACACTTCACTCAGCTATAGCTAGCTCTGCCAAACTAATTGGCTGGGTAGAGGGTATCCTAGTTAAGTTGGGATTCACTCAACCAATTTAAAATTGGGTGATCTCAACCAATGAAAATGAAATCCAAGGTCCCTTGGTTTGATCTTAAATCAGGGGAAATCAACACATTTCCAACTAGCTGAATTTTTCCAACTTTAATGGGATAACCTCAACACAGAAAATTGTGATGGTATTGCAGTGCCCTCCAAAAGTTCCAGGTTTTTTCATACATGTTCTTTTCATCAAATGTTAAAGATCTGTGCAACTCCCTGAGCTCTGATAAAATAATTTTTCCTAATAATTTTTCTCTGAATAGGAAAAAAAATAATCATAATTAGTAAGTTGCACCTCCTATTTTTTCAAGGTTTACTCTAGTAATACTCTCAGTGCCAGATTAATTTCTTGGGTTGAATTCATCCCAGTCAAACTGGGATGCACTTAAACAATTTAAAAACCATTGATATCAATGGGGTGGAAATAAAAGTGTGGTCCAAGGTAAAGATGTACCATGTCTGTCCCGCTCTAAACACTGCATACAATAAATAGTACCTATTTTGGATTTCAAGGACAATTATGAAGTAAAAGGTGCCTTTGTCTTGAACACCTGCAGCTATAACCTCATTATTATCTAAAACTTTTCATGGCACTGGCCAAGTATTATGGATCCCCCCCCCTTGCACATTCAGTTTGGACTTTTTCATGAAAACATACCTGTGTACCTTTTGGTGACATGAAACTCTCTTTTCACCACAATTTAAGCACAAACATTTTCATGAAATGCTCCAACATTTCTTGGGGAAAGCACCTGGAGCTTCTCAGCCACACAGAAATTCTTGCACTGTGGTGACCAGAATTTGTGAAGACCTTTTCTTCTACCCTTATCTGGATATCTTTCTCTCTTTCTTTATAAGCCTCTCTTGGCTAACCTTGTATTCTGTTCCTTAGATTCATCTCTCTTGTATTACTATAACCATGCTGATCCCAACTATCTAATCTGGATCACCTAACCTTTCTTGGCTTGTTATCAATGGGTCCCAACAGATGGAACCTGTCTGGAACCAGCCTCACCTCTCTTGTATCTTCTCTCCATAACTCATTGTCTATAAATAGACCCCCTATTACCAGCAATATAATCTTCAGCTTAGCTACCTTGCACTTTCCTGTATCTGAAATCCTGCAAGATTCAAAACTTGAAACTTGTCACCACAAATTGCTTGCTTATATTTTGCAATTGTGTAACCAAACTTGCAGTGTGTGCCCAATGTTTTCCTGCTTAAGTTGCACTGAAGTCCTTTTCCACCAAAAAATGTGTTTTGTGACCCCAATGTACACCCCTCTCTGTTTGGGAGACTAGCTCCAATTCTTTTCACCAAAGTGTACAACCATAAGTTAAGGATAAAATACTTGAAGCTTGTCACCAGAGCAGATATGGGTTGGTTGGATCATTGAGTCCTGTCACCAAAATGTACACACATACGTTTTGGTGACAAGATGTTCTGTTGTCACCATAACATATGCACACACGTTTTTGGTGACAAGATGTTCTGTTGTCACCATAACATATGCACATATAGGTTCTGGTTTGTTGAAACTCCCCATGTTGAAAAATCCCCCCCACAGTACCCAGTGCTACATGCACAATTCACCAGGGGAAAATTTCCAGCACCTGCTGTCAGGTGCCATAAATCATGTTTGTCCTAGAACTTGTTGGGATCCATTTAGAGGGTCAACATGAAACTAAACCTGAAAACATGTTGATATATGTCACAACCAATGATGTAAACATATTGATATCAACAACAATCCAAACATGATGTAGTCTGAGCCCACCCACATCTCAAACTGAATTCAATCACAACTCATCTGGAACTCCAGAGGAATTAAATTTCAAGAATGATCCATAATTGATTAAATGAGAATAGGCAAATGTTTTAATGTTTTTTTTAATTCACTAAATTTTTGAAACAATGCAGGAAGTTATCTGCAGTTGTTCTATTGAATGAAAATAAAGAGTTAAGCTGGTGCTTAACTTATGTATGAGATGCAATTCTTGTAATCACATTTCAGATTTTCCACATGGATGTGGTGATTCCATCTTGAGAATTTATTGGTCTCTCACGCAATAATGTTGGGATGGATTGATCTCACAGTCAATTCCATTATCTTAGGTCAATCTAAATGCATGCAATTTTTTGACTATGTGCAAACCAACAACATTGAGTACAAATGACATACACTAGGCTAACAGGATTCCATAGGAATTTATGCCATGAATAAGGGATTGAAACAGAATGCACACCATATCTTTGGGAGTATTAGTGAGAAAATATGAAGGGTTTTAGAACACCAATAAGTACGGTGTGCATTCACAGACACACCAATTGTTCCACTGGAGTGCACAGCTTCACAAACAAAATTTACTGCTTTTGATGTTTACTGGAGTGCACAGCAGTGCACACCAAAACTTATTACTTTTGGAGACCAAAAGAGGTCAAGATAAATATGGCATGACAAATCTTAATTGAATTTGGTTCCTCTTTGAGATCATCAATTCTATCAGATCTTCTATTACTGGTTTCTTTATCTTGGCTATCAAACTTAATTTCTTGGTCCTATTGGTATGTCATGTGTCCTCCTTGTCTTACTGCTTTTGATTCCCATTTTTTTTGAGTCTCCCAACCATCCGGATTGGTTTGCTTTACTAGGAAGGCGGTGTAACAATTGAAGAAGCACTTGTAAGGCACACCCTTTTAAGTGTCACATGATTTCTAAAGGCACATATTGTAATTTATTTTTCAACCCTTTGGGTATTCACAGTTTGATATAAAGATTATTGTATCACATGTTCAGATAGATTTGGTAGACACTTTTGGCGGGAATCATTTGAACTTGTTTAAACTTTATCAACCACCTCCTCATCTAGGGCTAAAGAGAATCAATGATCATCTTCTTGCATCCCACCAAGCCACTTGAAACATGGATGTCAAATTGACAGAGGCCAAGAGCGGCAAGAAAAGTGATGAAAGGGAAGAATACTGTACAAATTTTACCAAAGAGTCTGTCAGGGAGATACAGAAAGTGGCAGAAGTAACTGGGCAACCAAGTCCATCACTGGTGTACACAGTCCTGTTCACCCCAAAAATGGCAATGGTGATTTCTCAGCAGAAGATGGGTGTGATCAGCTTGGGATGACCTGCCTGTATTTATCCTTTCTTGTTGTATAAGATACTCAACCCCTTGCTGCCTCACTTTTCTTTCCCCAAAACTCCAGTCCCTGGAGTTGCCTTGTGGAAAGTTTTGGTTCCTGTTGGTATTGTTGGAGCTGGTTTTAAGACTTTATGGTCTGACCATCAATCCCCTATATATATAATAAAGAGTAACAAGATAGAGAAATTATTCAAATTAGACTGTTTTTTGTAACTTCAACTTGTTTGTTTTTTCTTTGGGTCACGTGGCTGCACTTAATGGCAGATTAACAGCTGCCTGTTCTTGGTATTATTGCACTTGGATCCTTAAGGGGTGTTCTTCTGCTTGGGTTGCCTCCATGTGATCTTTTGTCACTGCTGCATTGATTACTTGACACCAGTGGACTTTGTAGCTGGAAGGGAACAAAATTTCTGGGTTGGGTTAAACTTGACACCATTTTTGATACCGTGAACCTGTGTTGCACTCCACTAATATCAGCAAATTTGGGATAATTCTTGCCCTAAGCCAAGGTTTATGGTGTATCAGTATGGCTTGTTTGGTGCTCTTGTGTTCTAGTGTGCTATACAATGCAGGCCATTAAACACTGGCATAATCCTCCTATTAATTTTATTTTGGTGTCCATGTGGTCAAAAAACGGTGTGCATTTATATTGACATAATTCTTTTGTATGCACACATTAGGAAGAATTTTTTTCAGTGACTTCCCCTCCCAACAGGAAGGATGATAGGCAGTAATGCATTATTAGAAAGTGATGAAATTTTTAAACGCCAGTTGGAAGTCTTGTGGAACATGAGGATGAGTACAGGTTCCACCAAGGTTCCACAAGACTTCCAAAATGGTTCTCTGGTAGGTTTGATGGCAACACCCTTGAAAAAGAATGCGCCACCGGTGCCTGTGCTAGCTAGTTGCGCCTTTAGCTGACTCCTTTTCTTAATATATCCCTCTGCCCTGCGCGTTTTGTTTAAAAAAAAGAGAAATAACAGTCCATTTGATGTAAAATATCTTTCTGAATTTTGCTTGATCTTTATAGTTGAAAGTACAACATATTTTGTGTTGAAGATGTGTGAAACCACAGTTATTGTTAAGGTTTTATTTTTCTTTATGGTTGAATGATATGCAAGTCATATTCTTGGTGGTGATGGTTTCATAATTGGACATAGTTACCTGAGATGTATCATGGGTTCAAGAAATCAGCAGTGCGGAGAAGTAAAAACTTGGTTGAAGAAATTAAGAAAACACTGTTCTTTTTAATCAACATGCTGAACTCTTGAGATGAGAAGTTTCAAATTACCAGGGAAAATAACTTCAAAACCATTGAGCCTTACAGTCTGCCAATCTTGTTTGCTATCATTCCTTTTGACAAGCTGAATCCAGTTGCCAGTGAAGAAGCCTAGGTTTACTTCAGCCTGCAAACAAAAGATTTAGAGTTCCGGTACATATGTATTATGAGAGGAGGAATGAGGGGGTGGTTTCAGTTTGTGCTTGATGGGAGGTGGGTTTGTGTCTGAGGCTCATTGGGCCTGGATAGCTGCTGCCATTCCAGCCACTGGGTTAATTCCTGCTGCCTGTCCAGTGGAGGGTGTGTATGGTGAAGGTGCAGCAAACTATCGAGTTGTATGCTGGTATTCAACAGGGGTTCGCGCCAGCAACCCTATGCTCTGGGAACGCTAATGTACGCGCGTAAATTAGCGTTCCCAGAGCATAGGGTTGCTGGCGCGAACCCCAGGTGCGTGCCAAAGTGTGCCCTGTGTGCGCCCACAGGCGTGTCAAAATGGTCAAAATAGGGGGAGGGTGGCACACACATGCTAGGCCAATTTTCACCATCTGCTGCCTGTAAAATGGGGTGGGCACACTGTGGCGCACCTGGGGTGGCGCCAACAACCCTATTCTCTGGTCACACTAATGTAAGCGCGTACATTTGTGTGACCAGAATGAGGATACATATTGCATCATCCCTGTTGGCTCCCAGCAAACCTAAGTATGTCAGCCATATTTAAATGAAACATCACACATTCAGGAATCTGAGTGGATGTTATATTTGTGGAGGCGGTATGGGGGTAAGTACTTTGGGCAAGGAACTTGGGGAACAGCAGTGGAGAGATGGAATGACCACCTTACAACAGGTTGTGATCCCAGTGAGGGTGGTCTTGGTATCAATGGTAGGATTAATGTGGGTGCATCTGAGGGAAATGGGACACAGGGTTCATTTTAATATGGGAAAGAGAGAGAGGATAGGGTTACCTGAATCCATCCTGGGTGTTACTTTGAACACTTCCTGGCATTAAGATGGAGTTTTCCTTGATATCCAACTGGATGCAGATGTCACCCGTAGTGTTGAAGATGGAGATGTACTTGGATGGGGGGAAATTGACCTTGATAACAAAAGCAATCTTCTTTCTGAGGGAGGAGTTTGAGTTTTCCAAGTCAGCCATCTTCATGCCTGGCATTGGACCAAACTCTAGCCCCTGTTTGCCATTGCCAGACACAGCGGATTCTGTCTTGGGAGGGGAATAATGAAGGGATGGCTGTTCTTCTTGCACTCAACTCAAGCCCAAAAAAAGGCTCAAGGCTGCCTTGATGGGACCTTGCATCTTTATTTCTAACATGGTGCATTTGTTGTGGAGCCTGATCAAACAGGTTTACAGGAAGACAAAGAAGACCAGAGGGGCTGAGGAAGATGGGAAGCATAAAGTCAAATATGTAGCTTCTGGATGCAGACATCATGTGCAAGGGATCTCCCCATCATAACATGATCTATGCACTTCTCCTTGGAATACCATCAGACGCGGCTTGTTATTTCTTTTGTCTGAGGTGTTTCCGTTGAGTGTCAATCTCATCAATCCCAGCCTTAAAAGCCTCCCCTCATCCATCTATTTACATTTTGTTTTCAACTTTTGACTCCCCCTGCCCTTTTCTGTTTTTGGATCATTCTCAAATTTCAATTACGCTTTAGTTCCAGATGAGTTGTGAAACAGTTCAGCAAGACATGGAATTTAGTTCTGAAAGAGTCCCAAAGAAAACATTGAAAATATACACATCATACTTTGGGCAGACTTCAGCTTATATTGCCAAGCAGACACATGCATGAGTTGCTACCAACATTTATTATAAAAGTGCTAAAGATTGCTGAAAAATAAAACCAGACTGGAAATAAAAGACAATTAGAACAAATAATAAAAATGATGAAATGATGAATCAAAGAGAAAAAAATCATACCACTAGGACTGAAAGTAATAGCTAAGATACTGTATCGATGATTAAGAGCGATGAGGAAGAGCTATGAAGAAGAGCGTGGTGAAGCTATCAAATAACAATAGAAATAATGAGAAGTTTTTTAGTTTTAAGTCATCGAGCAAAAAAAAATAGAAATGAAGAGAGAAGCTAGAATACCAACAATGTTAGAGAACAAGTAAATAGTTTTTTTATTTATAAGAAATATCTGAAGTGTAAAAAACAAAGAACTAAAGAAGAGAGAAGGAAATAAGAAAAAAAGTGTTGAGTTATTGATTCAGGTTTATTGATGAGATGAGAGATGTGTTTTTTTTACTTTACACCAGTATCTTGAGTCTTGGACCGGATCCGGTAACTTGAAGAGAATGTTCCGTTGAGATGGAGCTTTGAGAGATGGTGTTCGAATGTGATTCTTACTTGCTTAATTGAGAATGAGAATGAGTTAAATGACGTAGGTGAAGAGGGTTAAATGACGTAGGTGAAAAGGGTTAAATGACATAGATGAAAAGGGGTTAGACAAAATTACTTTGGGGGTTTGCTAGCTGAATCTACTGAATTTCTACAGAAACCCTTCAAACAAAACCCTTGCAATGACATCTGCAATGGCACCCGACAGGCAGGTGCTGGAAATTCTCCCTGGTGATTTACAACAAATCCGCAGGGGTCTTCTTCTAAACATGTGGTAGTAGACCTTTTACTGAATCTACTTGTACATTACCCACTTCTGTGGTGCTCTAGTAGAATGTGATGAATATTTGTGTTTTGGATTAATGATTAAAAAGCAAAATCCATGAAATAATTCCACAATTCTCCAACAATAATTTTTCTTTTTTACCAATTCATTCAACCAATTTTCAAAAGCCACAAAGAAATCCATCCTGTAATAAGGAATTTAGTTTTGTGGCAGCTGGTTCAGGGCCTTGATAACAACACTCTCCCACCAGCCCCAGTTTGATGTGCAGGCAAAAAATGCCAGCCAGAGTGTCTGTGTATGCACTGAAAAAGGGGCTCTATTGCTTACAACCCCCTGTGGTAATGTTGGCCAGAGCCAACCAATATAAGATTGGTCTCCCCAACCAATCTTATATTGGCTGGGCCCACCAATAAATTGAATGTTCCTTTTCAACACATTGGTGGGCCCACCTCACCAGGAAAGATCTATTGTCATATTTCTACAAGTGATTTCAAAAATTTCAAAGGCACTTTTTTACTTTTCTAAATCACTTGTAGACAAGTGACAATGGATTTTTCCTGGTTACCTCCTCCGTTATTGGTCCTTACCTTGCTCAGGCCTTGGGCCCATCTTAATTGCAATTAATGCAAGTTCAACTGGTTGGTGTACCCTTATGAATACTGCCACTTACCCCCTACATTTTTATTTTGGCTGAAAGAGGAGAAGATGCGTGAGAGGAAGTGTGGTCTTTTTTCAAAGAAAAACTGCCAATTCAGATTAATTTTTGATAATACCAGCATGATTAACTAGGTTCAGCTCATCCCAGTTAAACTAGGATGCACACAACCAACTCAACATATGTTGATAACAACTGATGGGATCCCTTAGTTTTATATTTCATCAGTTGAAATAAACCAAGTTCAAATTGATGAAGTGAATCTTAGTTTAACTAGGATGAATTCAACACAGGAAATTATTCTGGTATTGTAAGCAATAATTTGTCCCTGAGATAATTACTGACACCAGGAAAAAACTATTGTCACTTGTCTACAAGTGATGTATCAAAGTACAAAGGACCCTTTGTACTTTTTGACATCACTTGTAGACAAGTGACAATAGATTTGTCCTGGTGTGATCACTTTAGTGCTAGCCAAAAAACCCATGAACACAATTAATAATGAGTGTGACTTGAGGGATTTAATTATTTGATAGCCATGAATTATTTTCTGAATTAAGAATTACTTTGGTTATATTTGACCCATCCAAGCCCAAAAGAAGAAATAAAAACATGTTACTATGAGACCAAAAGGTTCACATGATGAATTGGCATGTGAGTCACCATTAGCAGTGAGGAAAAGAAACAGGAAACCAAATTTTGAAAATTTTGTGGAATGTAAGTCACCAAAAATAGTGGTGAGGAAAAGAAACAGGTAAAAACCCTAAACATAGATTTGAATGATGTTGAAATTCCATCATCTCAGGTCTCCTTTCCCCTCCTTCCCCTTCCATATCACTCCTTCCTCTCTCTCAGATTGAATATGCATCTTGTCACCTTCTGCCCACAACCTATCCCTCAGTTGTAATAAGCATATAAACTAGTGATAAGAATTGTAAAATCATCATCAGTCTTCTGCAAACTTTTCCCTGAGGTATCTATAGAATACAAGCTCTTGTAGCGTGTGTGCATTTCCACTACGCAAAGTAGCAGCTTGCCCTCAAATATGTTGCTTTTGGCCTTGAGAATGAGTCTTTGTTATCACATCATCCTGAAACCATTTTGGCATAGCTCCAACAAATGAGAAACAAGACTGGTAGGTATTTTTGTAAAAGAAAGAGTTTTGGTTATAGAAATATTGAAAAAAAAAATTAATGAAAGTGGACTACAACTAGAAGAAATTAGGTTAATGGAAAAAACACACAATTGATTCTATCACTAATAATTATCACTGCAAGAATATTTCTATTAACTACCAGAAGTTGACATGAAGAAACTCAAATGAAGCTTTGGGGGATACTCAAGCCTTTTCCAAAGGTCATTTCAACCAAGCTTCATAGCTGTGCATATTGCACAGTGACTTTACCTGAAAAGGATTGATTTCATCTTGTGGATTGATAATGGCAGTTACTATTTCAACTTCTGGAACCTTCTAGAGTTTTTATTTTAGTGTATACTTATACTAAACTATCTGACCAATACTTGGAGCAATTACACTGGGTTTGCTAAATCCTCAAGGTAGAAACTCCCCAATGGGGTTTAGTGATTGAAGTTTGAATGAAACACACCTGTTGGGGTTGGTTTTTAGATTTGGGTTGGAAAATGTGAATTACCTGTGGAGTTTCTCTTACCACTTTATTCTTCTTGTACTATTCTTTGTTTAATTGGTACTCCCAGCCACTTAAGTGCCTCCCCTATTCATCCCATAAATTTTAATCTCATTTACGGAGGGGACCAAAGTTTGTCTGCGGAGCGCAGCGAGAGTGGGTGATAGCAGGAGGAAACTACCGAGCAAGTTTCACACTTACCACCTACCACCAACCAGCAGACGCCGACCAGACCGAAATAGAAGATTTCGCACACCCATCCAAGTAGTCTCCCACCCACCCCGGGGCGCTTAGAGTGCGTAATGAGGGTTAGGGCTAATGAGATCAACTGGCAAGATCTGGGCCAGTCCATAGACAAGGAAGGAGGGGGGCTCAAAGAGATACCCCCCCTACCAACGCAAGCAGAGTGGACGGTTTAACTTTCAGGAGAGTCAAAGGGAGCTTACGTAATCTAATCCTGATAGTGATCGGATCGAAAAGAGTTGTGATTGGTTTGTGACAGTTGGAGTGAGTGAGACTCCTCAAGATTCTCCAACCAACAACCAAACGGTCAACAACCAAACGGTCAACAACCAAACGGTCAACAACCAAACGGTCAACAACCAAACGGTCAACCAGGGAAGTTGGAAGAGATATGTCGAGTAACGTATTAAGGTCCAAGGAGGAAGAGGAGGAGGATGAAAGAAGAGAAACAGATAACGAGATCGATGGAGATGGAGACTCAGAAAGAAACCCATTCAGGCACTTCAACGACCAAACCGGAATCAGATCATCATCCACCATCACCCAACTCGCACTGGATATAAATAATAACAACCAATCACTCGAACGCTCTTATTCAATCCTATCCATCCTCAGACCAAATCATACCATACTCGATTCATTCAACCAATCTCCACCCCAAAATCAAGAGATACTCACAGCCACCAACCATCCACTCAATCAAACTCAAACTCAGGATGGTGGACCACCTGAGAGTATCATGATCGATATCGACTACCAAAAACAACAACAGCAGCAGCAGCAACAACAACAAGAAGAAGAAATTACCAAAAACACTAGTACCACCAAAAATAAAAACAAAATCACCGAAGATGAAGACTATCACACCGAGAACTCATCATCACCATCACCATCACTCACTCGTCATCCAGAACAAGAACAAGAACCACAAACCAACCTGCTGACTCGTTCGATCCTACACGACCATCGACCTAGCTCATCAGCATCACTACTCCTACCCCCAAACCACCACCAATACCCCAGGAGCAACCTCGATGAACAAAACCAGACAACCCCCTTCCTCAACAGTAGTACTCCCTTCCAATCCGGATTACTCTCGAGGCTCAAACAGATCTGGAACCAAGAACGTGACCGATACTTCTCAAACCAGCAACACCTAAACAATAACGAACTCAATTCATTCTCTCACCACAACCAACACAACCATCAACAACACCCTCCAACCCACCAAGCTGATCAAAACCAACACAGTACTCATCAAACTCTCGGCCCAAAGGAGATGGCCCTCTGGAGATGGGTTAACGTCGACGACCTCGACTCGTTCCTTCAAGACGTTTATAGCTATTACGTCGGAAATGGGATCTGGGCTATCGGCCTATCCAGATTACTCAACCTAATGTTCTTCATCCTTCCATAAACCCCCCTTCATTCATACGTAAGTAAAACTTGAGTATCTTATAACCCTTGTTTTGCTTTAGGACAGTCGGGTTCGTCATCGGTTTTTCCATCTTCCTCTTTGGTTGTATCGACTACTCCATCCTGAGATCTAGTCACCATCTCCACGAAGTGATCGTCCCTCAATGTGTTTCAAGGTCCGTTATCTCATTTTATCTTTATACTTGACCCTCTTGCTTACTCTCTCTCTCTTTCTCCCTCTTATCAAACAAACAGATTCTCAGGTCTCAGCTTACTTTTGGTTTTGGCCTTTTCCGGGTATTATTCCTGGAGAGTCTTGAAGTTCGGTCAGGAGATTTCAAACCTTTGGAAGATGCATGAATTCTTTATTGAATTACTCGAAGTTTCAGAGGTACCTATAATCTACGTCCGTCCTAAATATCATACTAAAAGTCATATTTAAACCTGATTCCCCCAAACATAGGCAGACATTCAAACGATTCCGTGGTACCGGCTAGTAGAACAACTATCCCGGTTAAAAGACCAACATCCAGCGACGATAGCCACCGGGGAGAGTGAAGGCCGACGACCTGCCATGGGTGCACCTCACATGCAATCAGTCCTACAGAGGAAGCTGGATGCGCACGAGGTGGCTAACCAGATCATGCGGGAACAGAATTATTTGATTGCGCTTTTCAACAAGGATATCTTGGATCTCAGGCCGCCCCTCCCCGGCTGGATGGTCGGCAACTTCCTCATCGCCGAGAAACATCTAACCACTTCACTTGAATGGAACCTCCTCTTCTCCCTACGTGGCTTCTTGCTTGATCGCCGCGGTCAGGTCAAGCCCGAGTTCCTCGTCTCCTCTAGACTTGACCCTTCCATGGCTCTCGGGTTCGTCTCCGATCCCTACTTCAACAACATTTTTGATTAGTATGAATTTTCTTACCCCCTCTTAGTTTGCAAAGACGATTTAGATTGATGGCGGTCATCAACTTGATCTTTGGTCCTTTTATCGTCATCTACGTTCTCATCTACTCATTCTTTCGGTACTTTGAAGTGAGTCGACAGTTTGACACACACTTAAAATCTGAAAAAAAAATAAAAAATAGAAAACTGACGACAAAACGCCGCAGGAGTATCATAAAAACCCATCGTCGATTGGCTCCAGAAGTTTTACCAGATTGGCTCAATGGAAGTTTCGAGAATACAACGAACTCCCTCATCTGTTTCAGGAAAGATTGGTGAGCAGTTATTGTCTCTCGAAACAATATATCGACCAATTCCCGAAGACCAAGACGACCATCCTGGCCAAGTTTGTGAGCTTCATTACGGGCTCTTTTGCGGGAGTCTTGATCGTTCTATCGCTCTACGACCCCGACGCATTCTTGCACTTCGAGATTACGCCGGAGCGGAGTGTCTTGTTCTACATCGGCTTGTTTGGCTCCATCCTGGCAATCTCGCGTGGGATGATCAAACAGGAGTATGAGGAGAAAATCGAGCGACCAGGAGAACTGATGGAACGGATCGTAGGCCTGACCCATTATCTACCACACCATTGGTACGGTAAATTACATGGACTAGATGTCTATAACGACTTCGGCCAGCTCTTCCAACTCAAAATTGTCAACTTTTTGAACGAACTCATGAGCATCTTGCTCACCCCTTTCATCCTCTGGTATAACTTCGACCTCGACCGCTGTCAACGGATCATAGAATTCTTCAGAGAATTCACAATCCATGTCGATGGAATTGGTTACGTCTGTTCCTTTTCGGTCTTCGATTTTAATAAGTTAGAGCTCGGCGGTTCAGTAAGTTTTGTTTGACGTTCTCCTTCATCTGATACCAAACAAGGGCTAATCTTAATTTTAGCAGGCTGGTCCAAGCACCAATCAGACCCGACATCAATCTGAAACACGTCCTCCCGGTCGTCCGACGGGGCAACAGCAGCAGCAACAACAACAACATACGATCCCGAGTGTCCAACAGAACGACATCAACAAGATGGAGCGATCACTACTCAGCTTTGTCGCCCACCATCCGAACTGGGAGCCATCGAACCAGACCGCATCGCTTTACCTCTCGAAAGCGATCGGCTTCTCAACTGTCGTCGGCGACTCCGCCTACCATCCCCACCCTGCTCATCTCCCTTACCATCCCAATCAACAGCACTATTATCCACACCAGACCGGCTCACCCGTCCGTCACCGACTTGCGCCTTCCGTTGGCAACAGCCACTACCAACAACAACATCACAGGAATGGATACCTTGGAGCGCTGACTGGAACCCGCTCCAATCTCGCCGGCCAACACTCGCTCCTCGTCGGCGAAAGCATGTCTGGTCCAGCCAGTCACTCCTTTCTGAATCCCCGTCCGTCCCAATTAGGTCTCCGCAGCCGTGCCAGTCGACCAGCGTCACTTGGCCCGACCACCACGCCGCCCGTCCGTGGCCTATATCCCCCTGCCTCTAACTCTATCTCATCCTCCTTCTCCGCAGCGACAGCCTCTAAAAGAGCACCGGCGAAAACGGGCATGATGGGCGTTGAAGCTATCGACGAAGAAGACCCGTCCCTCCTTGCTCCTATCGTTAATAATCACCCTTCTCAGCCTTCCATTCCTACTCTCTCCCACCCCCCTTCAACTGATCAGCACCATTCTTCTTCTGGATCAGCTCCCGTTGACGAAGATGATCCTTTTCAACAACCTACTTGAACCCATCATCAAGCAACATTGAAGGGCTTGTGTCTTGTCATCCTGCTGTTTCATCTTTCTTTCTTTTATTGCCAAGTGTTACAGAGAACATGATCTGGTCTTGCTACTTGCTATATTGGACTTTGCTCTGTTGTATTTATTTATATTGTTATATGTATGTAAAACAACACATCAAGAGTATTGTATAAAATCTATGTGTTCAATTTGGGATCATTTTGCCATCATGGACATTGACACTGTGAGTTCACAAGGGGTGTTGGTGAAAATAGGATGAGGTATATAATTATTATGTGTAATAGTGGTTTTTTTTTTTTTTTTTTTTTTTTTTTTTTTTGTGTAATCTCGCCATTGGCATTGCACACATAAACAAACTATCGAGCAGCATACAACGAGTAAGCATGACATAAAGGACGGAACATTGCCAGATGGCTATGATGAGACAAGATGCGATGATCATAAAGGAAAAGAGAAAGCAGAGAAAAGAAAAAGAAAAAAAGAAAAAGAAAAAGCAAGAAAGTAGACCAGTAAAATAAGGGGAAAGGAAATGAGTATGGTGTGATTGACTAAGTCTTTCAAAAGGGCAGCTAGGATATGGGTTCAAACATTGTTTTAATTGAGAAAGGGGAATCGGAGTCCCGGACAAATTCAATAATAAGGGGGTGGGCCTTTGGAAGCTTCAGCAGCAAATGGGGTTTGTTTGGATTGACATGAAGTCGGATGCCCCGGGCCTTCTTAATTAGATTGCGTCGAAGTAAGCGATATTTGGGGCAGAAATCCATGAAGTGAGCAAGGGTTTCCCTAGCAGGGCAATGGGGGCAGGTTGGATCTAGCCTGCGTTTGATCTTGAACAGGTGAAGATTGAGGGGGGAATGGTTGCAGGAAAGCTGGTTGATGAGGGCCGCATGGGCAATTGGGAGGGGGGAAAAGCAACTTTTGAGCACTTTGACTGGTGGGGATTGCAATTGCGACCTCAGGGAGGTTACCGCCTTTGAGGCGCTGGCAGGTAGTAGGCGGTCCGGATGTTGGTTCCTCGATGTGGCCTCTTTGGCCAAGAGGTCAGCAGCTTCATTCCCTCGAATCCCTCCGTGTCCTGGGCACCAAACAAAATGCAATTTTAGGTCTGTGGGAAGTTGTTTCCAAGCGTCAAGGATTTCACGGAAGAGATACTGCCCTGGTTTAGCCGCGTTGCAATCAGTTAGACGTTCCAAGACTCCTTTATTGTCAGTCAGGATGTAAGCCTCTGAAATTTGAGTGCCACCTGTATTCTCAAGCAAGATCTGGAACGCCAATAACACCCCTATGGCCTCACATTCGTGGTTGGAGAATAGGGGGTTAATCCCTAAGGCAGTGGATAGAGCAAGGTTAAGGGATGGGCAGACCGCCGCGCCCGCACCTCCCTTCTCTTTGTCAAAAGACCCATCAGTGTATATTATCGCCACACTGGGGTGATTCTCAAGTGAAGATACTAAGCTATTAGTTGCCGTGATGGCGATGTCCTTGGACAGGTCCATGTTCTTGAATATTGGTGGTGAGGGGAAGGGGGCGTTGTTGATGCCGTAGATTATCTGGATGCGTTCTGGGTTGGAGGAGTAAAATTGCTTTAGCAGATCTAGGGTGATGGGGTTATACCTTTTCAACCAGGGCGGTGGGTTGAATCCTCTGTCCGCTGTCATATCTTGGATTATAGGGTCAAGTCTGCAGCGTATCAATTTTCTAACATAGAAGTTGAAATTTGAGGCCTTGAAGACAGCAGCGGCATCAATTACGGCGGATCGTTCTTTGTGCCACTTGATTGGAGTCAATTTGAAGGTTCCTAAGGTGTAGATTGCTGCAAGGTTGTTAGTTTTGTCAGCGAGCGTCTGCAGTTTATTTTTGTTAGCACAAGTAGCCCAGACAGGGGCCCCATATGATACTCTTGGTAACAAAACAGTGGTCATCAGTCGAACTCGGTCTCGTTCTTTCAGACCCCATCTAGAATTTCCCAACGGCTTGAGTTGCTTGAAGGTGGCATGAAGTTTTTGTTCTAAAAGGTTGAACATAGGGGAATAGGTGAGCTCGGTATCTAGAATGAGTCCTAGCCACTTGACCTCTTTGTTTGGTGGAAGCATCTGGTTTCCAAAGGGGAATGGGGTTGCCGGACAATTCTTCCTGGATAGCCATATGAACTGGGCTTTCTTCTTGTCAAATATGGCTCCAAATTTGGAGCCCCATAACAAAGATCTGGCGCCTTGATTCTTGAGAAGTGAAATGGCGCCTTCTGATGTTTTCGCCGCCACCAGGTGAACAACGTCATCTACATAGCCAATCGAGACCTCATCGGAGTCCAGTCGAAACGACTTAATCAGCAGTGAATTATTGTAGAGAATATATAGAATGACCGAAAGCGGGGACCCTTGCGGGAGACCTAGCGAGATATTGAATGGTGATGAAGTGTAGTCGTCCATGCGGATGGTCGTGCGGCGGTCCCACAAGAAGGAGTCAACGATGCCAACTAGATAGGGTGGGCACTGTAAATGTTCCAAATAATGGATCAGCCTTCCGGGGTGAACCGACGGGTAGGCGGATTTCACATCCAGAAATAGTCCTGCGACAAATTTATTCTCCTGCCACTTCCCTCTAACCCAAGAGTCCAGTAGTACATGCGCGTCATCCGTCCCAGCACCTTTACGGCCTCCAAGGTGTCCGTCCGGTAGAATACCGTGTTTTTCTGCCCACAACGACAACCGCCGGGCTATAATCAATTCAAATAACTTACCCATGCCGCTAAGAAGGGCAATGGGACAATAAGCTTTGGCATCAGTGTAGTCGTCCTTTCCGGCCTTGGGAATGATAGCAGTGACTGCACACTTCCAGACCGGAGGGAACATTCCTTTGGCCAGCAGCGAATTGAAAATGTCTGAAAAAACGGGGGCAAGGGACTTAGCTCCTAGTTTAAGCATTTCGTTTGCTATACCGTCTATTCCTGGGGCCTTTTTGGGGGCAACTTTCCCAATACCTGCCATAACCTCCGCCTTGTTGATTTCTGGGTAGCAAACGATGTGTGACTCTGATCGGAGGGGAACATCCGTTAAATCAATTGGTGCATCAATGCACGACGTGCCTTTAAAGAGTAACTCAGCTTGTTCCTCTTTCTCAGCCGTGATTGAACCATTTGGTTGGCGTAATGGTGAAACGGTCCTGGTTTTGTTTTGTTTGGTGAATCTGAGGGCTTTGAAGACGGCTTCGTCCAACGAGTCTTCAAGTTGTTGCCACCATGCGTTTCTTTTGAGGACTTTGATCGTGTTGCAGAAATGAGAATTCCACTGTCTGTAGCACTCTAATGCAACATCACTTTTGGTCAGGATCATCCATTGTTGGGCTCGGTTACGGATAGAGATGATTGGATCAAGGGTGGCTTTGCACCACCACGACACTGCCAGCATAATTGCCTAGGTTGAGTTCATCCCAGTTAAACTAGGATGCAAACAACCAATTTAAATTAGGTTGACCTCAACCAATGATATATAAAACCAAGGGGGGTCCCTTGGATTTATATTTCATCAGTTGATTTCAACCAAGTTTAAATTGGTTGAGTGCATCCCAGTTTAACTGGGATGATTTCATCCTACGCAATTATGCTGGCAGTGCGACTTAGTCCTGTGATTGTTGCATTTCACCAATTTACCAAGGCCATCTTGCGTGTGGCAGAGATCTTGGGTGAGCCTGATTATTCTGTCTTCAATTGGGCAATCTGGGGAAGAGAAACATTTATCAACTATCACATCTAGCTTCTTACTGGTTATCAATGGGTCAATTCTGGTCCAGTCTGGCGTGGCGTGTCTGAGAGCTATTGAGGGGAGCCCCAGGCGGAGTCGCGTGACAATGGGTTGATGATCAGAGCCATGATTTTTGATGGGGATATAGGACTTGCTAATTAGCTTGGAGGCAAGAAAATTAGCCCAGGTTAAGTCAATGGTATAGCCCTTCCCTTTAGATGAGTAGAAGGTAGGGATATGCTTAGGGGATGAGACCCGGAAACCGTGCCCTCCATAAATTTCCAGGAGGTCGCGGGCCTGACAATGATTTGAACGAATGCCGGGAGGATTCCAGTGGGGGTGGTGGAGGTTGGCATCCATGCTAAGGATGCATGGGATCTTGCGGGAGTTGTGGGTGGCCAGCCATTGTTGTAGGAGGGCAACTGCTGGGAAGGTTCGGGGCGTGTTGTAAAGATTTATCAGGCGAAGAGTTTTCTGTTGTGGGAGGGTGATGTCAAGCGCAATGAGGAATTGGTCACAGTTACTCAGCTGTTTGATATTTTCAGAGTGGATGAGCTTCTTGACATAAATGCAAGTGCGGTGTCGGTCGTTCCATGTTTTGGGACTGTGTTCAAAGGCTGTAAAAATTCTCCATTCTTGGTGTTCGGCATGGTTCCTGGAAGAGAAGAAAAGAAAAGTCAGAAGATTGATGTAAGGCACTCAGCGTAATCTCTTTTGATACGTGGCAATTGAGTTGCAGTATTTTCAGATCTTGGGTCGAGTTTGGGTCATGTGAGGGGGAAATTGAGTTCATTGCATTGGAATCTAAATCTGTGTTATGTATGGTAGATACACTAAAGTGGGGGAGGGGGAGGGGGGAAGGATGTGGAAGGGGGTGAGGGGGAGAGGGAGAAAAAGAAGGTAGATTGTGAGTTTCCTGAGTTGTAATAATCATTGAGGTCTGGAGTGTTTCTTATCAAGCCAAGTATTCTTGAAATAGCAGGTGATGTTGAAAGGCGTGTGGTCGACTGATTCAATACCATCCATCTTCAGTTTCAAACCTTCTTTGCAAAGGATGCACGAAGTGATACCTCCTATCCCCTTGGGACAGTCCTTGGTAACGTGTTTGTCACCACATTTGCCGCATCGAGCTTTTTCTCGGCACCATTGTCCAAAATGACCCATCTTGAGGCATTTAAAACATTGCGGGGGTCAAGGCTTGAATCTTGCTGTCCGGTGATAGTCATAATTGAGAAATATTCCTGATTTTTCAATTTGAGCAGCCGTTTCTTTGTTGCTAAAAGCAAGGACAATCAAACCGGCATTCTTTTGGGTCTCTGAGTTGTCGGCCAGCCACTTGACATGAAGTAAGTCACCGGTCGAGAGGTTGTTTTCACTAGATAGTTTGGTAATAGTGGCGGGGGAGGCGAGGTCAAATGTTTTCGGGATGCCGTGTGCGATGACCAAATAGGTACTCGGGGAGGCTTCAAGATGAGGATGGACCTCTTTCAACCATTGATGTTTGTTCTCCATAAGCCACTTTTGGTGAGTCTTATTCTTCAAGAAAAAACATACGTTGCCTGATTTGAGGACTTGGGCAGCCCTAATCTGAATCTGCTCGCCTTTGACTTGAGCGTCTAACTTCATTAAAACTTCATTTGCCCGTTGTACCAGGAAGCCTCTCAAGACCGATTGGATTTCGGATTCTTTCGGGTCCGAGTGGATTACTGCCTTGCCCGGCTTGAGGGATTGGAGAGTTGCCTTCTGGGGGGGGATCAGAGTGGGGGTCCTAAACGGTGCTGCAGGTCCAGTGGCCCTGGCGTAGGATTGTTTCTGTGCGGGAGGTTGGGCAGCGACAGGTCGAGCGCCGGAGTTTTCCAGTGCCAAAAATCGCGCCTCATACGTGTCTGTCATTGTCATCATCTGTTCCATGCGTTTTTCCAGGTGGTTCAGACGGTTCAATTCAGCTTCCATCATCATTTGGATCGCGCCGAGCAACGCGGGTTCAATGAGGATGGCACCATCAGGCGTTTGGTTTTGGGGATTTCCGATGTAGCTGGCGAGGTATGCCAAGAAGGCTGACGACGGCGGTGTGGTGGTCGGTTTGGTGGGGAGGCGCGTAGTGGACGCGTCTCCTGAGTCCAAATTTTTGTCCATTATTGCGTCCATCGCGAACGTTGGGTGGGTTGGGAGGGTCTGGGGGGGGAAGGGGGGGGGGCATTGGCCCAGGGGGAGGGGGTGTGGTAGGATTCTGGGTGGGTGCAAGGGGTTTTGGGAGTGAAAGGTGAGTTTTTGGTAAAACATGGTGAGATGGTGGTTACGGACAGAATCCTGATTTTTTTTTCCTTTTGACCACAAGATCAACACACAAGGTGCTTCACACATGGTACTACTCTACTTGTTAACAAAATTAATCATTAACAGGTTGAGTAAAGAGTGATAGTGGTTGAAAGACTCAATTAATGGCTTAAATGAAAAGACATACACTCTGTACCTTTAACCCTACAAGCCAGAGTTAACAAAATTTGATAAGATCAGAAAAACATTTTTGTGCATTACCAACATACATTACAGGTACTACAAAGAAACTCTAGAAATTGCCTGCAGTTGGCAGACAGAAACTCAAGGGGAGCTTGTATTGATACTCAAGCCTTTCTCAAAGGTTGTTTCAACCAAGCTTTGATGCAGTGACTGTGCATATTGCACAGTCACTGTGTTTGAAAGGGGTATGGAGTCACAATGCCAGTTACACTGGAGTATGTTACATGACAACTGCTGGCATTTTCTAGAGTTTTTCTTCTAATGGGCCAATTGGCTCAATTTTTTTAAAAAAAAAAAAAAAACATTTTGTAATTTTAACAAGGTATCAAATATGACCAAATACACCATTATCTAATCAACTGGTTTTGAAAATCCACCATTTGTAAAGACCATGGATATCCATATGGGGATTCATAAATGCACACCCCTGGCCACACACCTCCTCCAGTTGAGAGATGTGTATCTCTTGACCGGAGGCATCTCTCTGGTTGAGAGACGGGTGGGGGGTGATTATAGTGACTCAGAGGGGTAATCAGTATGGATTCTGGTAGGTTTTGCCCAGAGGAGACAGATGTAGTCTCCTCCGGCTGACTGAGCCGCAGCCAAGTCTAACATGTGGCCTAGCTCACAACAGTGTGATTTCATTGAATCCTGGATTGGATTTGATGACATATGCTGGTCTAGGAGCATGGGGCTGCACACCTGTCTTTGGGAGGGTGTTGCACACCTGTAGATGGGCATGTGAACTTCGCACCCATCTATGGGCATGCCAATGCGCAAAAAAGGGTGTGCAGCCCACGCACCCTTTTTTCAAGGGGTGTGCATTTATCAACACCCTATCAATTTAAAATGATTCAAAATTCTCAAAAGTGAAATTTTGTTGAAAAACCTAACTCACTGGGTTTAATTTTTATTTTGGTCATACTTGATACCCCCCATGTTTTGTAATTTAAAATAACCAAATAAAATAAATAAAACATAGAGGGGTTAATATACACACCTGGTTTTTCCAGGTGCATTTTTTTCCCCTGGACCCTGTTTATACCTGGTTTTTTTGGCAGTTATTCTAATGGCCTAATTATTTTTTGAAAAAATCATTTAAAATTGGAATATCAATTATCAGTGCAAAAAATGTTAGATAGTTAATCCTGATCTGCTGCGGTCAAGTTATGTAATAAATTGAATAAAAGTGTATGCATGCACAGGTGTTGAATTGAAGTTGAGACTCGGCCAAGATTGAGTGAATCCCCAGACTCGACAAGAACCACAATTCCTATCCATCATTGAAGCCAACATCCCTTAATTCACTATTGATTCAATCCTAGCTGTTCGCATCTAGATCCAAATCACATTACTTAACAAAGACTCAAGAAAATCAGGAGGAGCAAGGTCATAACTCAAGTGGAGGTAGTTCTATCTTTCCTTTATGTTTTCATCTCTTTCTCTCATTGTGTTTCACTGTTTATGTTATTATTGACCTAAATTTTTCCATTTCAGGCTTGTTGTTATTTTCCATCTCCTATTAAGATTTCTACTTGTCTTCTGTTACGTCAATACTAGATCTAGATCATTAGAAGTTACTTAATGATTTCACTCTCTTATATCATTAATTCCCTACTTATTTCTTTCTCTTTATTTTTGTTTAAGTTCTTTACTACTATTAGCTTTTTGATACTAGTTGCAATAAAGTACTTGAACTCAAATTCCTACAAAAAAGACTGCAGAAAATAGAGTTTTGTTTTTAATGAATTTGTGTGCCCAGTTTTTTGTTCTTCATTTTTTTTGGAATTTCTAAGTCATTTGCAGTGCTTTTTGTCCTGAGTAGGATTATGTATGCATCAATTTGGGGCCTCTGTGGCCCATTTTGATGGCATTTTGACACAATTCCACAGGTGGGTGGAAATATGTGATACACAGAGGATAAAATGTTTGCACAAAAATTTCAGGGAGCAAAGAACTGTGCATACACTGTGAACGCTGAAATTATAAGCAATAGTTTGGCATCAGAACATAAAATATAAGTGTTGCGCGGGGAAGAAAATATTGGTTGCTGTATAAATGTGTTTTACAAGCCAAAACAGTGCCAAAAACTTCAGGAATCCTTCAATATTACAGATTATATTTTCCCTGTAATTTTTATCAGTTTAATGGTATCAGAACATGAGAGATAAGGGGTGTGGAGAAGGTTGGTGGGAAATATCTAGTAAATTGAATAACCTTGTCAGTACATGTGCCAGAAGGCTAATAATTCAATAGAATTTCTAATTCTTTATATATTATGTGGGATTAAATTATTTGAATTGGAATGGAATCTGGGGGATAAGGGGTGTACACCAGTAGGTATTATGACCACTGCACATCCCTTATATCTCATTTTCCAAAGTAGCACTATTTCCAAGGAGTTCAGAACAAATGGAATATAAAAAATTAAAGATACTATCAAATTATCAGCTCTATGCACTGAAAAAGTTTATCACTTTTCCAGATATTTACTACTAACCTGCAGCGCACCCCTTTTATCTCATGTACTGATCCCACTACCTTGCTACACAAGGTGCAAAATATAAGATAAAGACAATATAAAGCTCTGGGAGGATTTATAAGAGGTAATACCAATAAGTATGAGGTATAAGGGGTAAAAGATAATTAATTATATTAAATAAATTTAATATAATTAAAATTATGAGGGGCTGATAAATCAGGGGTTCCTTCAAAGGTGCAAGCAGAGGATTTAGGTACACTGTTTGGTTTAAATCCCAGATAAAAGATGGGGGAGAATCTCAAGTTTATCTACTTACTAGTAATAAATTACCTTCATTGAGGTTACTTCCACAGTTGGAAGCAAAGGGTGTTGTGGATGGACACTGGGCAATTTCAAGAGAGTAACAAGGGGCTTACTAGCCTTACCAGACAGAATAACATTGCTATATAAGTGGGTAAAGGTTGTAGTATATATATTAAAGCATATTCTTTAAAATAGGGGGAACAAGAGCTCCTTAAATGCCTTTCTGGAGCCCTGATGGCGAAACACAAGATTTATTTTTGGCTATGGGAACATTTAAAAGGAAGGGGTTAAGATTTAATACAAATGGGTTGTTTAATCAAATTTCATATGTACAGGCTGTCTATGGGTACACCTGTCTAAGCTTTTTCTGGCTCTTGAGGCGCTTCTGAACCTCTGACAAGGTTTGTTAGATGTGTTGATCAAAGGTTTTAATTACTGTCAAAATGTATTGATTAAATATCACATTACCTTTGATCACATTTGTCAGAGTTTAATTATTTTGCAATGTGAAATACATGTATTTGTTTGTTCTGTGGGCGCTTCAAGAGCCTTTGTTTAAACCCTTCTGCAGGCTCTTTGGGAATGCATGACTGCAAATATCAATAATTTCCCACTACATTTATTTTGAACAGTTGTTCAATAGTTATTTTCAGAAGGTTCTCATGTTATTTCCTTCCTCTGGTTCGTGGTCTTTGTCCCTCTGAATCATCCTTAGTGTGTCAAAGTATTATATACTTATATTATTAGCCTTATTTAAATACATTGTTATTTCGTGGTTTTGTACATGTATTTATGGTTTCTATTCTGTATTTTAATGTACAATAATTAATTCAGCGCTTTTAGTGGTAATATTCTTTCAAGTTGTTTTACTACTAGAAGTTTTAAGTTATCTGGGGTACTTTGGCTTTAGGTTCAGCTCTTTAAGATTATGAAATAATATTTCCACTTATTTTATTATTTATTAGCATATTCATTGTTTTAACTTAATATTGTATTTGAGATTAATTAAAAACTTTTTTATGTTGCTTTACTTATTATTATTCATTTATTACTCTTTGTTAAATGATTAATACCTAGTCAAACTAGTAGCAAGCTGAACAACTGATCCCACTACAAAGAAAAAAGAAGACTTAATCATTCCTTAAGGTGTTTCACTGTTTGGGATTGTAACAAGAAATTCATAGCATTAGTAAGTAAACAGAAACTTCACAGTATATGGTTCACATACAATTGCAGAGACATTCATCAAATAAACCTGTGAAAATAAAGTTTTTGAGGCATTTTGGCCTAACAGAATTGTTTTTAAGTAAAAGAAACTGGGTTCACACAATTGTTCAAAATAAAATTTAATCTTTTGCAGTTTTTTGGTGCTACTGCTAATAATTAATCTTCTGATTTCAAATGTTTTTTTTGAACAATTTTGGCCATTTGGGCCATTAGCATACCTGGAAAACAACTGGGTCTAAACACAGGTCCAAGGAAAAAAAATGTACCTCAAAAAACCAGGTATAAACATGGAAAACCTGGGTATGTTTATTAACCCCCCTAAAGGAAATCCATAATTTATAATTAACAGTTGTTGGAAAGAAAAAAAATACAACTAGAATCTCCAAAGCATGTTTCTCTTTCACCTGACCCCCTTTCAAAATCCAGCAATGGCAAAGTTTTATTTTTGGAGAATTATATTGATTCTTAATGGTGGATTTTTTATGTTTTATCCCTCCAGTCAAATTGATCTCACTGGGGTCATTTTTTACTTTTTATTGAAAAAGAACAAAAACTTGGAAGTTCAGTAGTGAAGCCAATATACAGCTTATTATAAATCAATTAACATGCATGAAACCTACCATCAACACCCCATTGATCTGTACCGCCCCAGCACCATAGAGAACTAACCCAAACTACTTGGAGTCTACAAACAGCTTGTTATCATTTATGTGTTGGGGATATATACATATTTTAAAATCTGGTGCAAAGACTCATATGTGGTGTGGTAGAAGATGTAAGTGTTTTTTTTTGCTTAAAACATACAACATCCATTCTAGTTTGCATATGCAGTTACAACAAGTGGAGTATAAGTCCACATGTAGACATGAGGCTGTGTAGCAGCCACAAGCTGCTTATTATTACAGCTACCTAGTAACTAACCACAAGCCGCATACAGCAAGCTGCATAGTAACCATGGGGGCTGTGCAAGTCAAAAAATAAGACCACACAGCAATATGCAAGGCTGTATGTCACTTGACACTCTCTCTGCCACTTATCAAATACTAAAACCTGTAAGGGACATTATAAGGAACATTTACAACCAATCCTCTTGATCAAGAGGATTGGTTTTAATGATCACTTGATGGCAAGTGACATTTGGACAACTTCACTCATCTATCCTCCATCTATCCACTGCTACTCCTTGAATTACTTTAAAACAAAATTGGGTATTCATTTTTCTACCTTGCACAATCAGAGGCTGTGCCTGCTCATAAAAGCTCTTTCTGCCATCTGTGCATATAAGTGTTGGGTAGCTGCTCAGCGCTGCTCAGATTTGATTAAAATAGGTACATAGCTCAGTGGAAACTTCATTCCCACCCTCATTGATGTGCCTTCCTTCTGCCCAACAGTCATGTCTGAGCTGCACCAGATTGAACACTGAACTGCACCAAACTGAACACTGAGCTAAACTAGGCTTAATACTGAGCTACCAGAGTGAAATCTGAGCTTTCCCAGGGGGAATATTGAGCTATGCTGGAGTGAACACTTATAAGCTGTGCCAGACTGAACACTCATCTGTGCCAAGTTTGCACTTATTTTTTCTTTAGTGACTCCTCAGCTCAGCCAGGGAAAACCAATGAGCAACAGAAAAAAATGAAACCAGTGAAAACTGAGCAGAATCAGTGAAAACTGAGCAGAATCAGTGAAAACTGAGCAGAATCAGTGAAAACTGAGCAGAATCAGTGAAACTGAGCAAAATCAGTGAAACTGAGCAGAATCAGTGAAAAATAAGCAGAATTAGTGAAACTGAGCAGAATCAGTGAAAAATGAGTGGAATCAGTAAAAAAAGAGCAGAATCAGTAAAAATGAGCAGAATCAGTTAAAACTGAGCAGGATGTGGAAAATGCAGAGAATCAGTCAAAACTGAGCAGAATCAGTGGAAACTGAGAAGAATCATTTGAAACTAATCAGAATCAGCAGAAACTGAGCAGAATCAGTGGAACCTAAGTAGAATCAGTGGGAACTGAGCAGAATCAGTTTAAACTGAGCTGAATCAGTGAAGTGTTATCTTAGCCAGTAGAATAGGAGCTGTTGAATTCAACCACCAGTGAGAATCAAATATACAGGAAGAGTAGGATTGGAGCAGCTTTTGAGCTGCAACCAAAGTTGCAGAATGTCACTTGTCATCAAGTGATCATTGTTTTTTCCTGGTGTGAGTTAATTGTAAGAGAAGTGCTCAGCTACACTAAACCATTGCCTTCTTCCAGCGTAGCTGGGGGTGTGGGTAGTCTTTGTTTTCAGAGGGGGCAGCTTCCTCATATTTACTTGTCTAAATTCAGTCAAAAGAGGTGAAAACAACTTTTTGGAATCTTGCAATGGTGAGTTGGTCTTGAATCAACTAGGTCAGCAGTTCTGTGGACATAAACAAGCAAGGAGTGAGCAAATAAATATCATTAAGAGGTTTTATTATATAGTTTATTACATAAAAACAAGTTTCATGATCAACAAATTCTCCAAGATTTGAAGACTTGATCAGAAAAAAAAAATGAATCAGACTTTGAATAACTTAGTAGTTTCAACTATCAATAAGGCAGTAGAAATAGCGAGCAAACAGAGAAAAAAACATGGCCAGGTGGTGTGCAGAGTTTATTTAAATATATCTACCTGTCCATGGGTTTGGGGGGTGCACATGCAAAGGAAAGGGCACTTGGAGTGGGGAGTTACTTCTTATGACCTGAATAATCGGAAGGTAGAAAGTTAAAACCAAACGGGGTCGATTTTTTTTTCTGTAGATCAGCTGCGTGAGTGTCAATAGTCTGAGAATTCAATTGAATCTGTAAGAGGGTTTCGGATGAAAGCTGAGGATCGACGGGGTCGATGGGCGTGGGTTGAAAGACGTCGACGAGATGGGGGACGAGTAGTCGGGGTCGGGGTTCGGGGATGATGCCAATGTTCTGAATATCAAGATCAGCCCATTGTTCGTTCGTCGGCAGGGGTTTATCAAAGTATCTAGGTTGGAGGTGGGGAGAGGTGGAGTCGTATTCGTAGAGTTCCCAAAACTTTTCGCGACGCCTGTAGAGTGCTTCATCGGGAGAGACCGAACGGCCAATAGGAGGGCGCTTGAAGTCGAGATGGTTATGAGAAGATCGACGACTCAAGGAGTTGTGGAAGTGATGATGCTTGAGTGGACTGGTACCTAAGAATGAGCTTGTGGAACGACGGACCGGACTAGCTGGGATGTTATGTTGTTGACTGGAGAATGGGCTAGCCGGTGGTAGTTCTTGAGTTTTGAGTGACATGTACTTGGGTGATGATTTGGTCATCGCATCACCAAGTAACCAAGCTGGAAACTTTTCCGGTCGAAGGTAGGGTAGTTTTGGTGATGGTATGGGGGGTGGGGTAGGTATACGATGTTGACGCGAGATCTTTAGGCGACGAGCTGATTTACTGGTCAAGGGGATGTGAGGATCGATGGTCATCGAATTGTCTTCATGGGTTTCGGTTAAGATAGCCTTGGAAAATGATTGGTTTGACCTTTTGTCGGTGCGTGAGCCACTGTTGGGTGGAGTGAAGTACCTGATCTCATCGAACTGTTTGTTGAAAAATAATCAATGGATTTCCACCATCAATTCTAAGCTGAAACCTTGTTTAAATCAAGCGATGGTTGGATCTGAAGTAAGCCTTACTGACCGATACTTGAGAGATGAAGCTAGTCCTAGGGGCTCTAGTTCGTAATCGCCGAGTTGAGCTCTCCGCTGTGGAGTCAGTACTCTGTAAGGCCGAGCTCTTCAAACGAATCCGACGTGTAAGTCATAGTTTCGGGGTCGGTGGACGGGTGAGGTAAAATGAGGCGTATGAATTGAGTTTAAGAAGGTATATATTTATATGTATGTTGATGAGTTGAAGAAGAAGAAAGAACTTGGATGAGTACCAACGACCTTTGTAATAAGCTGATGATGATGATGATGAGGGGGGTAGGGAGGGAAAGAAAAGGAAGGGATTGAACGCTCACCAGGGTAGGCGTTCGAATATCAGAATGGGCCATCATGAGTGTAATTGTCAGGACGAAGATAAGCTGATGTTGATAGTCGTGGTTATTGGTCGTTGGGAATGAGGCTGTATACTAAAAGATGAGAAGGTCAGCAGTCAATGGATAAATGATGTGGTAAGATGATGAAAGCTGTCCAGACTTAACTTGATGAAGAACAAACTGATCACTGGAGAGAGAGGAGTTAAGAGAGTTAAGATGATGGTCCAATTGGGGTAAATTAATTAATTAGCTTGACCTAAGTTTTGGTTTGGCTGAGGGTGGCTTACAAATAGTTGGTTGTTAGACAAGCCCCAGTTGGAAAACAGTATGGATATAGAGTGCACAGCACCATAGGATTTATGTATTTACAATGCTTTCCATGACAACCTAATCATGGTAACCATCACCCACAGCAGCTTCTTCCAGCAAGCCCTAATAGTACATACCTGAAATACTACATAAACTGCTATTTCCTCCTTGCAGAACTCCAAAAGGAGTTCTCACAACCTGAATCAGGCTAATAATCCAGAATGTAGTACTGCCTTCATTGAACCATTGGTAAGGATCAATAACAAACATGCACATGCACCCACATCCTGTTGATTGATGGAACTAACCTGAGCACTGGCACTCTGCAATAGGCTATTTTACACTATCATTGGCAAAACAAATGTATACCAACTGGGATAGTGATGTATGTGATCCCCACTCCTATGGGTTTATTTCTACCTTCATTCATAGGCAAGACAAGGTGTCACCTTTGACATTATCTACCTCACTGTAAAGAAAGGTATAATGACCAACTCTATTGGTCTGTATCCAAGTTATGTTTGAAACTTATGTGACATTGTTGATATCACATCTAACCGACATTGAGTGATATTGCATCAACAACATGTCTGACTCAGAGAATCTCATGGGCCAACAGATCCTACATAAACTCAGTCTGATTCAATATCTTCAATATCATTTCAGGTAGACTCTTCTACCAGTCACTCACTCCAAAGTCAATCATTCTGGCGGTCAAAAGAGCGGCACTATAGATCAATTGGGACCAAGTGCGGCATGTAAATCAATAAACTAAAGTAGTATTTCCAAGATATCATCATAGATCAATAATAGAGAAATAATTAATACAATCAAGCTTTGAGATAAATAGCAAGAAGACAAGGACAAGGAAGCCAACTAATATAAGGTGTGAGCATAAAAATGTTCCAACTGAGATGGAGGATTTGTTAGACGAAAAAGGAGTCGCACCATTGATGAAGTCAAGGAGAGAGAATGATGTCAATCTTGAGGAGAGTTTAAACTCTCAAGTCAACAACCGCTATGTACCATTTTTGTTTCCTGGGGATCTCAACTTCCCAGTCTCTTATCTAAGTCGGGAGATCTTGATCACCTGATCAAGATGAATCTTGATTTTACTGAAAGAATGACATTCATAGGAGGTTTGAGAGCAGGATTTTAACTAAGTTTAGCTTGAGCGCAATGAGTCGCAGAGGAAGACTGAGATTCAGATCTCAACACGGAAGACTTGGATGTCCAGGTGAGACCCTCATCACACCACTTCAGGAGCGTCTTCTACCCTATCTCTGTTGCTATACCAATACTATTAGCTCACCATCAAGCCTGGAAGACTTCGATCTTTCCAGGTAACCCTCACACACCACTTACCGGAGTGTCCTACTAAGCCCCATTCCTGTTGCTTAAACCAATACTATTAGTGTCATAGCTTTCTGTACTCTACTCCACTTTTTTGGCCAGTTAAAGAATTTTTAGTGTAATAAAGCAGTTTCCAATTTACTTTAAGGGTTGGGTCTCTGTCTGCTTTCAAAACTTCTCATATGGGATAAATACCTCTGAAGGGCTCCAGACTAACACGGTCTTCCACAAGTTAAAGGTAGTTTTTCTTGGTTTTTTAACTAATCAAGCAATAGTATATAAATAAAGGCAGTCCTCCAGTTTTACTTACAGGAGAAGGTGAGCGCGTAGCTTATAACTAGTGTGTTGATGGGAGAGCACTATAGTCAATTTGGGACCAAGTGCTGCAAGACAGTTTGGGGCAATGTTGACAGGTGAGATCAGCCTCATCACCACACACTTACTAGGTAGCGTTGGAAAAGCGCTTCTAACCATTACTATAATTAATATACTTTACTAAAGATTTACCTTTATTTATGCTAGACCAATACTATGGGTAGCATCTTGGACTTCACAAGCCTGGAAGAAAACTTGGATGGTTCTCCATTTATTGCATGTTTGAGACCAAAGATTTTCTCTTATCACACCTCAGGCCCTTATGTCCAGAGTGTTAGACCCATCTAACCCTATAAAAAATAATAATAATAAAAATAAAGAATAATAATAATTATTCAAGTTGCTAGACCAATACTATTAGCATCACCACAGGGCACCAAAACCTTAAGACTTTGGCCACTCCCCCAATAGCAACTGCTGGCAGGAAACGGGAGCTGTGTGTAATATATATTTTTAACAATACAAACTCTACTGATTCTTCCTTGGGAATTACAGCACCATGGATGACAGCCCCTAAACAGGACTGGCTGCTGTAAGCACAAGCAAACCTGACAGTCTGGCCAACCAACCAGCAAATACCCCTCACCTCAAAGGCCCAAGTGATGCTGCGCTGTCACCTAGCATGTCTCCATCCCTTCCACCACTTCCTCACACTTTGGACACTGAAACATCAATGCAAACATTAGTTGTGCCTGGCACTTGAGCAACACCTCATCCCCACACAAGGGAAGAAGGCAAGATAGACTGTGTTCCAACAGTCCCACCTTAAAAAACACCATGTCAAGAAAAGGACCAGTCATGACATCCTCAATGACACTAAGAAGAGAATTAAAAGCACTGGATAGTTCTTTTCTGAAGAAATGTTATATGTTACACAATCCTCCCTTGAGATATTTTCCCTACCAACCTACATCTGTACCTTTATCAAATTCTCTCAACCAAACATGACAACCAACAAAAAACCTTCTCACCCCATCCACTCTCACATAATTGTTGAGATTATTGCTGAGGTGACTCCCTCATAATCCGGTCTTTGTGACTTATGACTTGGGAGATACTAAGGCCAGCAGATAATTGATCCAGTAATCTACACAACAACTGATGGAGGCCCACAATCATTCTTTTTCTGTGGCCTAGCCTAAGGTGCTGATTCTCACCACACTGGAAGAAAACATCACATCCCAGTTTTAGCCCTTGGGACTTGGTACTTTTGTTTGGATATATGGACACTTGATTTGCCGCTCCAAGCAAAATACCATGTTACAAATCATTGTGAGCATCCATGTGTCTCAAACATGTATTAAGGCATTAATTTTTTTTGGCTGTTAAGTTACAGATATAATTCCTTTGCCTAGGGCTGGTTATGTTGCAAAGTAAATTTTGTGGCTCCTTAGCTAGAGAATATTTATGCAACAGTAGGTCCTATGGCTACCCTCTCCAACCTTGAGCAACAGGTGCAAACCTGTTAATTTTGGCATGCATAATCTAATGCTTAAATTGGTTTAACTGCAAAATTGGTGGCTTTACTGCTGTCAGCAGATTATAAATGCTGCTTGAGATAGTTATTACCATCACTTTCACTTCTAGTGGTCCCTGGATCACTTATGTTCAATGGCCAGGGTTCTGCAACCTTGCATCTGGAGCTGCCCTGGACACTAGTAAAAAAATGAGAAGGTCTAAATTTTCCTGTGGCATTGCACACTATGAATATCATGGTTTCTAAGTTGTAAAATTTGTTTTTCATGGTACTTAGTGTTATGAGGACCTAATTTTTTCTGTGTGTGAGCACACAGTGTGGGATTTTATATTGGAGAGGTGCAGCAAGTACTCAGTGGGCAATGCAGTGGGGGAGTAGGCTGAGGAAAGCACTCAAACAGAACATGTGTGCTTATGAGGGAGGAGTACTCATCTTACCTACTCATGCTTTGCCACCTGTATATGCACTGGCAGTAGCATGGCCAGAAAAGGATATTCAGACGCACACAGGGAAAGCATGGCAGGTGCTGCTGGGGTGAACCTTCACATAGCGCATCCAAGGATTGCCAGGACAGGGGCTGAAGCAGAGGTGCAGCAGAACTGCTGGGTGGAGCCATGGGACTGCTGCAGGGGTCACTGCGGAAGGATGTGGTGGTAGACACTTCTGTTCTGGAGGGGAAAATTTATTTATTTTTGTTTACATATATATTTCACAACACCCCACTACCTTTTTCACCAAAGTCATTCTATTTTACATACACAGTTACACTATGTGGACTGTACAAAGGGTATATATCTAAATTAGACATGTATTTCTGTATACATGAGGCTGTGTAGCAACCATAAGCCACATACAGCCAGCTGCATAGTAACCATTGGGGCAGTGCAAGCCACTCAAGCAGACTACACAGCAATACACAAAGCTATACAGGTCACTTGAGATAAATACATACCAACCAGTGGGCTGTGTAAGCCACACTGGTAACTAAATTGCTAGCTAAATTAACTCATGACTACACTGCCACCCCGTATGCAGCTGTATTTTGCACAGTATTCCAGCTAAAAGCCTCACTTGTAAAAGCACATCAGCTAAAACTCCTCATGTAACTAGAACACCAGCATAAATACCTCATATGTTCTTATATAAGGAGGGACTCTCCCTTCCTCTTTCCATCATCAGATTATCAGACCAGTCCCCCCCCATCTGATCAAAATTAATTACTACAATTCAAACTCTCCACCACATATCAAATATTAAACTTTGCAATTCACATATAAAATTCACACCCAATCCACTCAAGGAACTTGTGCTATAAATATTCAGCTACACTAGAGAACTGTCTTCTTCTTCCAGCCTAGCTGGGGATTTTGTTATTATTTTGCTTTCAGAGAGGCAGGAGACCCATAAATACTTCTCTACATTCAGCCAAAAGAGGTGAAAACCACTTCTGGAGTCTCACAACTGGTTTTCCAACAGTGGCCATAGTTAGTTGGATATTATTAGTCAATTTTCCTCTTCTGGAAAGGGATGCAGTTACATTCAAGCATAATATTTTGATGTTTGGTTCTCCTGTAATCACAATTCAGATCAACTTGATATTTTGAAAGATTACTGGATTAGAAAGAAAGGAGTTAGTATAAAGACATAAAATTACTAAATCTGGATATATTAAACAGTTTTTGAAGTAGCATCTAGACAAACCATTTCTTTGAGGCTAGCTATTCTTTTTGAATCCCAGTTTGGGTTGAAGAATATGTTAGATGTTTATAGTTTAAGGATAAATCAGAATTACCCTGGTTAAAGAGAACCAGAGATCATGAATTGATTGGTTTTTGACCATGAGGGTCTTCAGAATTTGTCTAACAATACACATCAGCCTATAGTATAACTGTCATGAAACCAACCCAACATACTAAAGTGGATTTAGTTGGCCATAGGTGAAAGATGGAGAAGAGTTTAAGTCTGAAAGATAAGTTCAAAGAAGTTTTGAAGATAAGTTCCAGTGATTGAATTTTGAGGATAACTTCAAAGATGAAGATGGGTGAACTCAGAGGGGACGGAATCACTAATTCGTACTCAAAAAGGATGATGGAAAGCTGAATAGTTCAGTATTAAGTGTAAAACAATTTTATATTAATTAACTGCAGAAAGAGAGATTGATGAAAAAATACAAGAGCATTTGTAATAAAAGAAAAGGCTAAGGTTATCCAAGATAGGTAGAAGATGTGTTGGAGAGAAATGATAGATTATTCACTCAAGATGAGAGGTATAATGATGTTTGCAGAATATCAGTAACAAAGAAGAGTACATGATGTTTGAAGATGAAATGATGAAATGAAAAAGCACATGATAGTGAAGGATGAGTCATCAAGTGAATGTCTTTGGGTCAAAGGTGAAATGCCTAAGACAGGGAATGGCTTGATTGAAATGCAAGGCTATTGAAATGAGTAAGTGCTGAGCTAAGATTTTGAGTTGATTAGAGCATTTCAGCTAGTCCAGGAAAGGGTTATTGGATAAGCATCAAAGCTTATTCAAATTTCCGGGAATGGTAGTCCATAGTGTTGGCTTGGATGATTTCAGTAATTGTTGAAGATGCGGTTGAATGACCACCTTGGTTGGGTGTCACACAAAAGGAAAGTGAAATGTTGATTGAAGCTGAGGAGAATTTGAAGTTTGACGGATATAGTAAGATTGGGCCATAGTGAGCCAAACCCATTAGACATAGCGTGACAATAACAAAAATATCTTTTTATCACCATTATTAAAAATCTTTACCATATTCGCAATTTCTTTTACTATACCTGGCAATTTGGAAGGAAGCACAGGAAATCCTGGAGTCAGAATTATGAAATTTGATCCACTAGGCTTCTCTCAAGAAAATTCAAGTAAAACCATAAGAAATTCCTCAGCAACAAGGATTAATCTGGCAGGAACCATACAAGCAAAGGGAACTGCTGTAGCTTCTGGATCTGGATCACCTTCCACTTCTTCTGTGGATATGGCTGAGAAACTTTTAAAAAAATAACCACCACCAAGCATCAGAATTCTTTGACTGAGCTAGGAATTTCAAATCCACCTGATATTGGCCAATCTACTTCTATGCATGAAAGAAGGCAGAAAGTGGTCAAGATTGAGAATGATACCTTGAATTTTGAAGGAGAAGGGTTGGAAACCTTCCTGGACCTGCTACAAAAGGACTGCAGAAGCATGTGGCACCAGCAACTGGGACATGGGAATGCAAATTGATCCGTTTTTAGTTTGCAAGGATCTGAAGGAAGAACTGGAAACCCTGGAGGGATATGTGTAAAGGGACTGGGAACTGCTGAAGGAGAGTTATGATGGAGGTTTGGGGGGACTATTACACCCAAATTAAGTATACAATCCATGATCTAAGGGAATTAGCAGAAGGAATTTTTGAAGAAAGGGCATCAAGGAAATCCAAGGCTACCAGGAATTTGGTTCCAAGTCCATGATGATTTTCAAATACATTTTTGCCAATCAAAATATAACCTCTCAAAAAAGATTTATTCTACTTGTTGTTGGCTGCATTCTCTCACAAATCAAAAACAAAATCAAGTGTGAACTCATTAAAGGAAACAATATCATGTATGGGTCATGTATGGGATGGATGGTTATTGTAAACCACTAGAACTCAAGGACCTCCTCCATTGCAGTGAAATGAAATGAATGCAGGATGTTGGTTATGGGAGAGTCTTTGCTGAATCAAAAGAATAATACAAAAACCATTAGATGCAAAGAAGGGATCAGAACAAGGAAAATATCTCTGTGAGCAAATGATTATTGAAAACCCAAAGGCCTACCTGGAAGAAAAAGTTGAAGACATTGCAAAAGTGATCTTAACACTCACCCAAAAACTTGCCAATGCCAAAGGAATTTGTATGCAGCAAGGACTCTAATTTTTTTTACTGTGTTAAAGAAGGACATACTATTCCCTGGTGTTTTGTACTAGCTGAAGATGAGAAACAAGGATTAGTACAACAATTGCGCATGATTTCCACCTACAAAATAGGAGAAAAGATTCCCTGTGACTCTGATAGGCCTATCAAAACAATTGTTGCAGGAGCTTCTGGCAAAAATGAAACAGTTTTCAGCTCATTTAGCCTCTGTTGGGCTGGCCATATTCCCAAAAACCATTCCAGTAGAATAACCCAGAACTGCATTGAAGAAGGCACCACAAACTTCAAGGGATATTGTATCTTCTGTTGGAATGGTCCACTGGAATGATTGGACTGTGCCAACTAAAGGTGCCAAGAATTTTATCAACCAACATCCCCTAAGTGCCAATGGTTTAAAAAGTAGAGGGGGTGGCTTTTCTGGAAGAAGGGAACCAGGGGCACTTTCCAAACCTGTGGGACCCATTGATATCCTGAAAAATCACAAGGAGGATAAATGAATGGACTTTGATCACTCTAAAACTCCAGATATAATTGTTAAGAAACCTAAAGCAAAAATATGTGCAGCAAAAACAGAAAATATGGTGGCCAATGAGGTTAAAAACACTCATTTATCAGTCAACGTTTCTCAGCTCAGTGGTATGGCTTCCAGTTTGATGGAGGAAATGATTAAATGACTTTTTGAGAGGTTGCCACAAAAAACAGGTGCTACAACACACCTATCTTTGGAACCACAAACTGAGGCAGAAAAGAACCTTCTTTCTGCATCCATGAAACTGAATGAGGATAAAATAGAACTGTATGGATCCAACTTTTACAGTTGTGCCTTAGGGTTCATTGGCACTAAGTTAAAATACCAGAAAATAAATTTCCTTGTGGATTCAGGTTCTATGGTCAACATGATTCCAGAAGGGTTGGAATCTCACTTAGGTCTGGAAATTACTCACATAGATATTCCTTATCTAGTGTGGGGGAGAAAATTTTAACATTACTGGTGTTGTGGTGTTTTGTCCTGTAATCATAGGAAGCTTCTCTGGACCCATTCACCTTTTTACAGCGGTAAAGAAACACTTCCTATTCTTGGCCACCCATTTTTTTGATAATAAATACCAAGTGGAATATTTCCAGAAGGGAGAGATACTCACTTTCCAAGGTAATAATGGGAGGCAAGTCCAAGTCAGGTTGGCAACACACTTTGAAGGGTATTTCTGGCAAAAGTGGAAGCAATTTCTTGAAGAACCTCTCCATTCTGACGCCTCTTGGAAGTGGAGGTACCTCAAAGTTAAACTAAGGCAGAACTGGCCAACACATTTTGTTCTACCGCAAAAAACACTTAAAAATTCAAAAATCAGTCTTTTTTATGAAGCCCAATGCTCCCTTGAGAGAAGGAACCTCACTACCAACCATTGAGTATTCTTCTGGAGTACCTGTGTGGAAAGGTTGGCAAGAAAAAATAAAATCCAAATTTACCTCCTTGATATTCAAATATACAAAACCAAAAGTCATGAAACATCAACCCATTACCCAAATCAGGTGTTTCACAAGTGCCTTATCCCTTGGAAATCCACTAAAACTAGAAAGGAAGGAAGATTTACTTCAATAACATTTCAAAGTATGCTTCTCAGGGCTGCTAGAGCATGGATTTTGAGCTCAGGACAGGCTGAGATATGTGAAAATTGGTGTAAACTTTGGACCTAAAGGATGGCTGTCACATGAAGAATCAAACCTGTTCAAACACATTATGGTTATGTGGGAAAAACACATTAGCCTTCTCTGAGGAGGAGAGAGGTATTCTCAAGCATTCTTATGGGTTTACCTACATCATTCTGGTAGTAGACCATATCCCTTGACCTATTCCCATCCCTGCAGCCGTTAAGGAAGAGTTTACAGAATTAGTACAGGAAAGAGTCAGGATGGCCTATATGAACAGTCCACTTCTAGCTACTCAAGTCCATTATTTTGTGTTGCCCAGCATAATGGACACTTGCAGATTGTCCGTGATCTTCAAGAAATCAATAGAGTTACTATCAGAGATGCAGGACTCCCTCTGGCAACAGAGGACTTTGTAGAATCCTTTTCAGGAAGGGCCTGCTATGGTCTGGCCCTGGGTGACATCATAGGAGGATATGATGAACAGGAATTAGCTCACAAATCCCATCCTATTTTAAGCTACATGTTTTATCAATCAGCAAGCTTGATTTTAATTGCAGACATGATAATCTCTATGTGAACCAAGTTGGCAATTTATTTCTTCAATCATCCCTTTATAAGGTTACATATGATACAAACCCACTTCCATCTTGGTTTCAGCATTGACACCACTAGGGTGCCAAAAAACAGTTCATTTGACAATGTAAGTTATGGTGTATTATCATCTATGCCCGTTGGCGCCAGTCGCACAAAATTATCTTGTTTCAAAGTGATTTCTTGAGTTACCATCCTTTGTTGCATCTACATTTCAAGCCTGATAGGTTATTATTATCAATAGTATACATAAAACACGTGTTGTCTATACGTTGATCCAAAAGATGAAAATAGTTGAGTCTTCTGATCTTTAGAAACTGTGGATCAAAATAAGCAACCTACGGCTTCATTTCTAAATTACTCTATAAAATCGGGTGGATGATGTTTTTCCCCTTCTTCTTCTTTGTTTATACATTCCACTAGGGTTATTGTCAATCAAAAATTACGACTAACAGGTCGATTTCGATTCCGCAGAGCTTGATAACCCTTCACGGTCGATTGGGAAGATAGCCAGGAGAAAGGAAGGAAGAAGGTTTGTGAGGAACATATGAATATAACGTCATTGGAATTTGGAATATGACAAACTTGAAGCCAGTATTCCCCATGTTCTTTGACTAATGCAGATATCAGCAGGATTGTCGTGAGGATTATGAAGCTGACGACGATCACTTGATCTTTAGTCGAATCACGTTCTACCCAGATTGGATCAGAAAAGAAACGAAATCCGAAAGCAAGTTAGGGCTAAGTGTTTACAGGTTTGTCATGTGGACTATTCTAGTGAACTTGAGACGAGCAAAGACGGATGATCGGAAATGTGATATGGTTAGTGAATGTAAGAACTGAAGAAAAGAGACGAACGAAAACATTTAGTCCTTATGTCCCCTTCATCGCCCGTCCCAGTATCCAGATTAGTGTTACCCAACTTAGCATCCTGACAGATCGAGAGTTTTTGATCCAAACAGAACTGTTTTGTGCATGTTAAACAAGGCTTGGATAGGTCCTTCGGTCTGTATAACGGTACAATCGTATAATTGTTAAAACACATGCACTTGCAAACTTTGGCGTAGCACGGTAGGATGTTGAGAGTTAGCTGTTCTTTTTTTTATCTTTTGTTTTTTTCATGGGTTTTATCGGTTCGCGTAATGTTGAAACAACCAGTAAAAAAAAGGTGCTTACACGAAATATCAGCGACGCAAAATGACACCAACTTTTTGCACACAGATGGATCGTTCACGCGGAGAACCCCGGTTTCAAAAAGAAGAAAGAATGTATAGTAATCACAATCAGATAATTTCGTGTATCAACCGATGGCAAAAAAGACAGACATGTACTTACTTGAAGGAGGACGATGATCGAGACCGATGTGTGGAGCATGGTTAAGCGAATTAAAGGATAGGTAGATGAGGATGATACGAGAGGCTTCGTCTCTCTTTGCTTGAAGCAAGAATCTCTTCAAGAGAGATAAATAAGAATGTGTGTAAGTAGAAGCGTTGAGGAAAGCTTGAGGTTCTTCAGTGCTGGAGCCATGTTTCTCTCGGTGTCGGTTTCAGACTTGTGACAGTCCAACATGGCATGGGATTATAAGTGATACCTCGGTGACACTAAGCCACAACCTGAATTTTATTGTGACATCTCTTTTGATAATCAGTGTCTACACCACGGACGCATTCAGACGGCTTCGAGTCGTCTTTCTTTGACGCCTCGAAGTCGTCTTTTCCAATTGAATTGCCAGTTCAAATGCACCTGTTAGCACAGGTCTCCGTCTTTAAGTCGACTTGAGGGGCGCCCCTCAGACGACCTGCAAATTGACTTGGAAACGTCACTAAGCTGAGTCGTCTTTGAGTCGTCTTTGAGGCGGTTTATGCTTCGCCTCGAAGACGACCGGTAAGGCGCCTTCAAGTCGGCCTGTGACCGACTTCAAAACGTCTACGAGGCTAAGTCGTCCTTAGGGCGGCTTGAAAACCACTCCGAAGACGACTTTACGGCGGTTCGGAAACTGCTGCATATCACCCGGGTCCGACGGGGAATGGGCAGCGGAGCTGTTATTATTCCCATCGAGCTTATGCTCGATGGTTGTCTGATGTTGCACATTGAGAGAAGCTCGGCCAGAGCTTCTCATGTAGATAAGTAGGGGGAATCGTGTGTGTATTTCAGCAAGAACATATCATGTTTGCAATTCGACATAGCTATGAGACAATGTTGTGGAGAAGGGGGGAGGGAATTTTCAAAAGAGAGAAAGGGGAGGGAATTTTCAAAAGAGAGAAAGGGGTGAGATGATAGGAGGAGAAGAAAATACAGGGACAACAATATAATAAAGGCAACAACTTAAGAAAAGGGGGGAGGAATTGGATTTCAGATTAAATCCCCCCCAGCATTACCAGGCGCCAAGTTGTTTTGAGTCTCCATTGCAATACGTGCCAGGACCTTGTCGTTACTTGGGAGCTGTTGGTCCTCTTCAGTCCAGTCATCCACTGTAGACATCCCATTCCAGAGATGGCCGTCCTTTTCAAGCAGAAGGTGTCCAAACACTGAGTTGTAAACTCGGGAATGGTTGCGGCGGACCTCCATATCGCGGTTGATCTCTTCCCAGGCACACGGTACCTTCACGCCGGGATTCGAGATTCGTCTGAGCCGGTTGATGTTAAACATCGCTCTGAGGTAGGCCAGCCGGCCGCGGCGGGGTTGTGTGACACGTGGGCTGCTTTGGACTTGAGAGTGGGTGAGGCCCTTGAAGTGTTGGTCCATGGCAATGTAGGCATCGGATACTAGCTTGTCTAACTTGGGAGGGGGTATGACCGGAGTTTCACCGGCAAAGCTAGTGCGGAGGTGGTTGGAGAAAACGTTCTTCTCACCCTTGATGACCGTCGCAACGTGATGATTTAATTCGGTTTTGTACCCAAGGTCCTGAGTGTAATTATCCAGCATGTTGGCCGCCTTGAAGTTGGGACTAGTCTGGTCAATGATTCCCTGTAATAAACCGAACAAGTTAGCAACATGATGTGTAAGGTGTACATCATCGGTCTTACCATAACAATCACAAAGGGGGTTGTTTCCACGGATAGCTTTTTAGCTGATCGTCGACCATACGCTTCAATATTGGGTCGTAGTAAAACTTCTTGGACCGTGTTCCGAATGAAAACGCGAAAGGTTGGGGGGATCTTCTCCCTAGTGTGTGAAGCAACTGTGTCAGAAGTGGGAGGGACTTCGCGAGGGACTTGGTTGTTGAGGCTGATCAGTATAGTCATCAGCCTCAATTCTTCTTCTGGCATCTGAAGAAGAATTGAATTTTAGCAATCAATCAAAGCTATTCTAGATGCTTGCTGGAAGAAAGCAGGCCATACTCACATCCAAGAGGCCTTGAGCCCATCAAAGCATTTCATCGCTGAGCCGAAATTGTTCACTGATGGATTGTAGCCGTGCTTGAACGGCCTCGATCGATTGTGTAGTTAACCTCCAGCCACCTGCAGATGACAACGAAGAGGTTTGGCTAGGGGGGATGCTAGAGTTAGATTCAGAGAGGTCCGTAACGTCAGATCCATCCGGATCTGACATAGTTCGCTGGGGTGTGTGATAGATGGCAGGGGACCGCGGTAATCGAGATGCTGGGGGGTTTCGGACGGGGCCTACTTGACTCGGTTGGGGTGGCACCGGTGCGGTTTCATTGGTCAGGGCCAGGGCGGGGTTTGGGACCTGTGGATGATACGGTGCGCCATAGCCACACGGGGGGGTTGGATCAGGTTGATGTCCAGCCATGGGGGGCTCGTCGACATGGCTGGGGGAAAAAAAAGGGGTAATTAGTATGCTGTATTTTTTGGTTGATGAAACACTTACCTGGCAGTATTTCCAAGGGATTGATGGGGATGAATCGTCTTGAGGGGTTGATGTCGTGGAGGTCGGATTGATGGGATGATTCGTCTTGAGGGGTTGATATTGTGGAGGTCGCAGGACTTGTGTGAAATTCAGATATCTCTGGTATCGGGCTGAAGTTTCATTATAAATCCCCCGGTTTTGACACGAAACCCAAATACTGTCACAGGGGGCGGGTCAGTGAAATGGCTCCAAAACCTGTGTGAAATATACATCACAGTACAACCTCCCTCTGTAATGAAATACATGATAAAATATAGCACATGCTCCTACTTATGTTATACAATACCAAATATTCAACCTGGATGTGAAACTCTATGAGTAATTTTGGCCATTTTGCACTCAAAGAAGAGGTACAAACTGTATTATTCAAGGTAAGTTGGAAACTTCAAAAATGAGTCTCATGTATAAAAATGGGGAACTGTTGTTTCTCTTTTCCCTTTTCTAAAGCACTTATTCTATACAGTTGGTCTTCCTTTCATTCCAATTAGCCCAAATTTCTACCATTCAAAGATTTATTCCTCAAAACATTTATTTATTATTCCAATTCCTGGTCAGTTGAACAGGGTGGATATGTATGATGAGATGACAATGGCTGATTTTTGAATACTTTATCTTCTAGGTTTTCACTTGGTGCTTCAACCTGATGGTAATGAAAAATTTCAGTGTGCTTCTTGTGGGGGAAAATTGTTAGAGTTGAGAAATGTTCCCCAACACATCAAGAAACCCTTTCATAAAGAGATGGAAGCGGCTTTCAATCTAAGAAGAAGTTATGAAAACACACAAAAATCATCTGCTCCTTATAATTCAACTGGTGGTTCATATGGAGAGTCAGGCGTAGGCACAAGCAGACTTTACCTACCTGAATCACAAGTCCTTCAGGGAGGAGCTGCAGTTTCATGCAACACCAGTATTACCCCACATGAATTGAATGCTTTGGAGGTTCAAGATGCAACTTGGAATGTCCAGACAGAGATTGAACATCCGTTTGAACATGAATACTCCTTACCTCCATTGGATATGAATGAAGAATCAGGAATGGGGTTTGGTGGGTTAGATGGATATTCTAATGATGGTTCAGAAAGTGAAATACACTGGCATCACTGGTTGATGGATGATCCCTTATCAACTATGTCCCCATTACCGGTTGGTGACAATGTGAGGCAACCTGGGTATGATGAAGAGCCAGCCAATGATGATGACTTAGATCCAAATGGACAATGGTATCCATTCCCTGAAAAGATGGTATGTGGTATTTATGCACCTAATTTTCATCATAAACTGTAACCTCACACTCATGAAATATTTTGGTCTTTCGATATCCTCCTTATTACTGTGTATTATCTCATGGCTTCTCTCATACTTGGTCATTTGCATCACATCATGTCAAGAGCCATGTATCACCAGATCCGCTTGATATTACAGCTTTGCAATGTGTTTATTCCCCACTGGGACACAATCAGGAGAAGAAGGGAGAAAATTTGCAACATGCTGAATATAAAGGTTATAGAAAATCTTTCAGTCTTGAATAACAAGTGTTATTCACTTAGATTGAAAGACATAATTAGTCATGTGAGTGAGGCTTTAATCAGATACATTAGACCTTTTATGCCCTCTGGAGGATTACTGACACATTGCATCATTTGGACCCAATTATTAGGAAGTGGGGAATCCCTATGTCAATGATCATCTAGAATTCTATCCACATGAGACATATGGAAATAATATACATTCCCTCTATCAAAGTACCAAATGGCGTGAATGTTTGTCTAGGAAAGGAAGAGTACAGATGGTTGAAGTATGTAAAAAACACTATTACATTTTTGAGCCCATCACACTCAAAGGGCCCCAACAAAACATTGTCATACCAATTTTTTTCTTCAAGGTGGGAAATATATTACATGCCAAATGCATCTCACCAAAGTTGAATGATTATAACCCATTAGATGATGGAACCCCCCAGCTGGCCATAATAATTCCTGGTCATCTCAGTTACCATTCACCAGAGCTTCAAACTATACCTGTTGATCAATTTGACCTGACTTATTATGAAATGCCAGATATTGATGGAAAACAATTCATAAATAGAATATGCCATTGTATTATTGAAGTTGATGATCATGGCCACCATTTTTCGATTCCTGTACCTAACCCCTGGAGGAATAAGGCAAGAGGCAAGGTTATCCGCCATGTTCCTATTACACTATACTCAGATGATACCTCTGGCAACCAATCTAAGAGATGGAATAAACATGTCTCATATTATTTTACTCTTAGTGGTCTACCCCCCTCACATAGCAACATGGAGTATAACTGCCATTTTGTTTCTACATCTAATGTTGCAGGGCCACTGGAATTGGGAGAGTCAATTGTCAAAGAGATGAAGTAGGTCCAGTCTAAAGTGAAACATGGGAGTATGACATTATTCACTGACTTATATTTCATTCAGCTCTTTGACCAAAGAAGGTATCTTTGCATATGATTCCAGTCTCAAAGATGAAGTTTTGATCATGAGTATGGTTCTTTGCTATCTGGGTGACTCGCCTATGGCAGCAGAGGTTACAAATACACCAATTCCGGGAATTTGCAAGAATCCCTGCAGAATATGCCATTTGCGGGTTGATCAAGCTAAAGAAAGGAGTAGTTTGGGTTACATCCATGATTTCTTTGGGATAAAAGGGTTACCTTGCCCTTGTAGGTGGTATGAAACCGTTCAGAAAACAAATGGTTCTTGGAAAGTACTCAAAACAAAATCCAAGGCAGAATATGACAAACACATGAATGAATTAGGTTTGGTGGACAAACTCCAAGATAAACTCATAGAATTGAGACGCAATAATCCTCATGACCGGCAAAGAATAGAGGTAATTGAAAATACTGAACCTCACCGACTTTGCAATGTATTTACACATCTCCTAGAGTTTGATGGATGCAAAGACACACCTGTTGAAATTCTCCATGTTTTCTCCCTTGGTGTTGTCAAGTACTTGGTCAGGGACTTCATGGAAAAACAGAAAGACCTTGCAAAGATGGAGGCCCTTTTCAACTCAGTTAACTTGGATTGCCTAAACATTCCACCAATCCAAGGTAAATACATGGTCACCCACTGGAAAAGTTTTATTGGAAAGGACTTCCGCACTTTAGTCCAGTTGGCCCCATTTGTATTTTTTCCCTTCATGGATGAAACACAAAAGAAATTATGGATTCCTCTATGCAAACTAGGAAGCCTGATTTTCCAGACCACTATAGAAAGCATGGATGAATATATTGCAGAACTTCGAATGAATATACAGACATTCATGTATCACATTCTCATGATGTCAGCACAATGGGCAAATAAGCCCAAGCTTCACATATTGTTACATCTCCCCGAGTCCATCAAAAGATTTGGGCCAGCAACTTTATTTGCCACTGAGAAGTTTGAAAGTTTCAATGGCCGTCTCAGGCACCCCGCAGTTCACACCAATCGGCTCAGTCCAGGACATGATATTGCCATCAGTTTCAGTAACTATCAGATAATGAGATTAATCCTTTCAGGTGGTTACATGTTTGACCATAATCAAAAAGAGTATTTCCAAGCATCAAACCAAGTGAGAAGTATATTGTCAGGAAACCCAGCGATTCAAAAAGCCATGGGATTCAATAGCCAAAAAGTCATGACAATTGGACAATACCCCTACGTCAAATCATCCACAATTCCAGATGCTGGACTTGAACAAGTTCCAGATGCATTGAGACTGTATTACCCAATGACCCAAATCCAACAGATTTGGGTACTGAACATCAATGATAAGGAATCTATTCAAAAGGACTCATTTGTCATTGTCAGTCAAATTTATCTTCTTTTCATATTGCCTATGAGATATAAAGTGCTGAAAGGACATCCAATACATCCAGGAAGAAAAAAATAATGGTAATTCAGGCATCTCTTGTGTCATATCCATTTGGGAAGTCATCCACCCCAAATCTTACTTCATAAAAGTGGCTGAATGTAAACTCAATGGCTTACAAAAGGATTGCTCATTGAGAATTGTACACAAACAAAGAAATTTTACATGTGTTCCTGTTTCTGTGAGTCAAATTGATTACCACATGTCCATCCCAACCTACCCAATCTGATCAATCTGTATTACTACTCATTAGAAAATCCTATGTTGTGTAAATGTGCAACACAACTGCTTTGATGGTGGGTGTCAGGCAGGGGTGTCAAATAGATCAAGAAGGAACAGACAAGAGGGAACCACGGTATCTCGTGAAATACATCACACTTCCTATAACAGCTATCTCTTGAACGCATTCTCACATCACCAAGCTGCATTGCACCGGTGCTTTTCCAAATTGGAAAATGAACAAATCATAGAACACAAAATGCATGATGCAGCACATGCTGGTCAAAAAATTTGGATTGATAGTATGACCAAAAAGAAAGGAAAAAATGTGGAAGGATCAAGGCAATCAACCCACCCTCAGTTCAGCCCCCAGGTTCCACCACAATCATTGTATAACCCTGTTAATAGCCCTGGTGCTGTGTCTTTTTCATCTCACCACCCAAATGTGAGCCCTCAAGCTGTTCCAAGGACTCATCACGACCCTCAAATCAGCCGGTCATTGCATAACTTCAATTTCAGCCCCCAGGTTGCACCAAGGTCATTGCCTAACCCAAATTTCAGCCCGGGTGTTGCATCAAGGTCATTGTATCACCCTCATTTCAGCCCCCAGGTTGCCCCAAGGTCATTGTATAACCCAATTAGCAGCCCCCAGGTTGCACCAAGGTCCTTGTATAACCCACATTTCAGCCCCCAGGTTGCACCAAGGTCATTGTATAACCCAAATAACAGTGGTGGTGTTGCATGCGCTTCATCTCATCGCCCCAATGTGAGCCCTCATGCTGTTCCAAGGCCATATTACCCCCCTCAAATCAGCCCCCAGGTTGCATCAAGGTCATTGTGTAACCCAAATCGCAGCCCTGTTGTTGCATCCACTTCATCTCACCAACCTCAATTCAGCCCTCATGTTGAAGCAAGGACTCTTTATCACCCAAATCACAGCCCTGGTGTTGTATCCACTTCATCTCACCACCCAAACTTTAACACCCATGTTCCTGTTCCTTCCAGGTCATCTCATCACCCTCAATTCAGCCCTCACATGGCATCAAGTCACCAAAATTATAGCCCCCGTTCTGCCTCAAGCCCAAAGTACTACATGTGATATTCTTCATGTCATTACATGGCCAATTTTAATGCATTCTGATTGGTTGCCACCCCACCTTTTTTCAAAGCAAAAATTACACTTTGCTGTTGTTTTTATGACGTCAATTAGTAGATATGGCCAATTAAACGCCAAAATAATTAGAAACATACAGATAAATCATGTTTTTATGATGATATTTAGTAAAACATCATTTATATCTAAAAAAACCAAATGGGCATTGGAGGTAATCATGATGAAATGCCACATCTGTGCCAGGATTCACCTCAGAGTAGAGGCAAATGACCTAAGTTGGTTGTACAGGTCAAACCATTTGTGTAGTTCCCATTTGACAGGTCACACCATTTGTGTAGTTCCCATTTATGACACAATCACAAAAGGACATATGGATCCCATTATGCTATATTGGAAGCCTAACATTTGACACAAAAATAGATGACAAGATTCACACAATCCTGAGATTTGGCCCAGCTGGCTTATTTGCCAGTGAGAAGTTTGAAAGCTATGAAACCAAATAAAAATATAACATATATATATATATCTAGTTACAAGTGTAAGAGGTCAGCCTTGAGGATTGTAAGATCCCAGCCGCTTAAGAACGTTGGCCACACCAGATATTATCAAACGAGCTGGGCCCACACGGAATCCTAGGTCTGTGAGCTCTTTCTGAGACATTCCTTTGAAAGCAGACCAGTGGTAGAAAGAATGTTCAGCCATTACAGACAAAGTGTGTCTGTCATTTTCAGACAAGTATGAAATGAGGAAAAATTCCGCCATGGTGAGATTGGCTTCTCCCCGCCATGGAGTGCTGGTGGGGCATGCACCAGAAATTGAGTGAGAATTAGCCCCAGTTGGAGGGATAAGGGGGAGATCTGGAGCCTGGTTGGTGTTGATTTCATCAGTGGGGTCCACTTCAACCCCATCTTCTGAGGGGGGCCATGAGATGTGAGTGTAGTCTGACTCAGTGGTGCTGAGGCTAGGGGGGGACTACAACAACTTTAAATCAGTCAAGTTGCCTCAATTTGAAAAGATAAATCATGTAATTAACTTACAGGATTCATTGATAATCTCTCCTTGTGTTCAGGGGAGAATTTGATCAACACTGAGACAGAAATATCCCCTTTCTTGGGGATATTCACCATGAGGCGTTGAAAGCGCCGGTACGTCAAAGCGGATACCAGGGGGTAGAGGTGGTATTGTCGTCCGCGGCGGACGCGGCCGGTCCAAGCGAGATGGCGGGAGGCATCCTCATACTTCAGGATGCCTCCGACCATGAAGTCGCTGCGGGCCGAATCAAGAAAATCGAAAATTACTTTCTTGAATCGGCACAGCCGGTGGGTGGTGCGTTGGCTGACCGGCATAAGCTGACTATTGTTGGTCGGCCAGAAACCTTGCGCCTTCTCAGGCGCACAGAGTTTCAGAATGTTGTCGCATAGCCAGGGGTCGAACACAATGTCGACCAGGTTGGTGGATCTAGCCATAAGGGCTGATGGAGCAGGAAGGAGGGATGAGAATGGTTATGAAAGGACTGCTTAGTGCAGTCCTTTTATAACCATTCTCATCCCTCCTTCCCGCTCTTTCCGGCTGGAAGGAGGGATCATTGTCCTCAAGTTGACCGTAGATCTGAGTCCCGGTCAACTTGAGAACCTTGTGTGGATTCCAAGCGGCTTGGAATCCACACAAGGTTCTCAAGTCGACCGGGACTCAGATCTACGGTCAACTTGAGGACAATGGGGAGCTCAAGCCGACTTGAGAACCTCAAATGGCTCTCAAGTCGACATGAGCACCCCCTTTGTGGTCAAGTCGACTTGTGGATGGTGCTCAAGTCGGCTTGAAAACGTCATTTTGGTTTTCAGGTCGACTTGAGTACCGTTGGGGGGGCTCAATCGGACTGCATCACACCGTGAGAGCATTTGGTGGTCCTCAAGTCGACTTGAGGACCAAAAATGGTTCTCAAGTCGACCTGAGAACCATTTTTGGTTCTCAAGTCGGCCTGAAGACCCCATGGGTAGGAGGTCTCCCATGCCAAAGCTTAATTTGGTCTGGAAGTCGACCTGAGGACCAATTTTCGTCCTCAAGTCGACTTTTGTTGTCTGTTTGTCTTGAAGGCGACTCAGATGTCAACCAGGTGCACCCGTGGTGTATGTTCCAAATCTGAACCTTATCAAAGATAAACACATATTGTGTTTTTTCATTAATGCTTGGAATCTTTGAATTTTTTTGGATGGTAAGGTTATTGGATTAGGGGCACAGCCCCAGTTTAATCTTCAGGTTACTGGCACAAACAGCACCAGGATCCAGCCATGATGATCATTAATGACCTGACCATAACAATAGAAGATTGATTTATTTTTATGGATTTCAAAAAAACTTGACACAAACCAGTGCATGCGTTTGTAAAAACACAACAAATAAATACATAGATGTATTGTGTTTTGAACAATCCTTGTAAAGACTTGCAGCAATTTCCTGGATTTTCACAAATTAAGCTTGAATTTTTACAAGTGATTTTTGATTTTTAAAGCCATGGTGGCATCAATGCTGTGATTGATGGCCACCTAGCCACATCATCAGGGATTGTAGTCATCCAGAGCAATGGGCCAGAACCTGCCTCCCACCCACCCCAACCACGCCAAAGACTACCGCTGGATACATTGAGAAGCCAATACTCACTTCAATGTTGTGTTTTGGATACAATCTTTGGCCGGTGAGGCCAGAGGTGGGGAAAGGCTTGGGGACCTTGACAGCCGTCTTGGAAATGGATTTGTATGTGTGCACGGCTGGATCAGACATGATTGTTGGGGTAGATGGTGATAAGCTTTATACAAAAGCGGACAGATCCTTCTGAGATGAATTCTGGCAAGTTTGCTTAGCTAATTCACTCTGGGCTCATAACCTGTTGCAGTCAACTGGGAGCCAGAGTGTGTGGTGTGTGGAAGGATGGATTGCAACATCAGAAACTCACTGAACAAGAACAAAGAATAGAGAAGAAAAGAACAAGGAGAGAGGAACAAAAGAAAAAAATGAAGACATACCTGGGAGCCAGAGTGTGTGGTGTGTAAGTCCTTCCACATACTCTGGTCCCAGATAGACTCCTAGATCTGTGACATGTGGTGAACAGGTAAGAAGCAGACAAAAGAAAAAAAAGGAAAGAAAGAATACATAACACAGATGACTATCCCAACATGTTATTTCAGACAAGCACCAGGTTTGGTACCTATTCATCTGTGGAAGCTTTGAAGAAAACATCAGTTGTGTGCGTTGTGGGAGAACTTATATACAGGCGGTGCAGACTGAAGCTGAGCCCGCAACCGGGGGCTCAGCGGCAGACTGAGGAAGGGGGTACATACCAAATGTCACCAGATATCTTGCGGGGAAAAGCACAAGAGTGCAGCATGCAACATTCTATAGTTTGCGCGGGCAATTGGTGTCAGAATTCTCACCTTTCAGTCCACTCACATGTCTCTCATCCTTCATCTTGTCAGGCCAAGTGGCCTTTGTCCTGTTATACTGTCCTGTTATTTCCTGTCTGACCAAGTGGTCACATCCTGTTCCTGTTCCTGTTCCTGTTCCTGTCCTGTCCCCTGTCACCTGTTCCTGTCCCCTGTCACCTGTTCCTGTCCTGTCCCATGTCCCCTGTCACCTGTCCAGTCCATTTTATTGATTAGTCATGTATAGGCCCCCTTTGGATTGTAGAGACTGTAAAATGGAGATGTGTCTGGTGAGATTCAAACTCACGACCTCAGCTAAGCTGAGACACATGCTAGAGTGCTGCCTTTACCAACTAGGCTACAGACGCTTGTGACTGCCAGGGTGTTGTTTGGTAGTGCTCATGGTTCAGCTGGTGATACATTATGGTAGCAGACTAACAGGCAACTCAACATGGATCTTGCAAGGGGGCTCTCTAGTTGTCTACTTAAGTCCGCTCCTCATGTATGAAATAAAATCATTGAGTCTGAGCCTTATTTCCTCAGAACCTGCTCCTTGGTCCCAGTCCCCTCCTCAGTGCCTTGAGCTGAAATCTTAACAATTGGTTGAGCAGACAAGGGCTGCTTCAGTATGCGCAACGTAGGAGGGACCGGGTGGAGCCACAGGGCTCAGGGCACCTGGACCGCAAAGGGAGCGGGGGCAGAAGGAGCAGGCCGGATGCAGGGGTCAATGGGGTATAGTAGTCGGGGGTATGCTGTGGTGCAAGGCGGAATCAGGGAGACAGGCAAGTAGGAGATTGCGGGACGTGACTGGGGGATTTTGTATAAGAGTTTGTGGGGATTTATCTTATCTTATCATTGAAGCAGATAGCTATCAACATCAGTGTACATAGAAATCACTTTACTTGAAAAGAACTCTGAGCAACTTTCAGCGTGTGTGAACAAGCGGAACTGTGAAGGGCATCACCAGGAAGACAAACACAAGCGGAACGGTCCACTTGCTGAGTATAAGGTGTTGCAGGGAATCCAGTTAGTAATCTTCTAACAGTTGTTTATCCCACAGAGGAAATCAAAGAATCACCAGAACCAACCAGGAAGAAGGGCATCCAAGGCGGAACATACCATTTCTGTCATCAGGGTTGCCATTATTTCCACAGCGTACAAATGAGAGGGTTGTTATGACTTCACAGGTCCATAACTTTATCAACCCAAATTGGCCCCAAAAGTCCAAGATTTTTATAAAAACATAATACATACCAAAATGCCAATATGAAAATAAATAAAAAACCTTTTATGTACATATGAAGGGATCCTGTTGATATATAATCCTGCAGAGAAGTTTTTTTCTTTTTTCATGACAGCATGTCATCATATATGTAATAAGTTTTTAATCTTTTAACTTTGACAATCATTTGCAAACAAGCAAGCAAGATAGCTGATCAGAACCAATTTAAAGGCATATCACCAATCAAAAGTTCCAAGCTGAAAATAAATAAATCATTCTTAGTATTGTCTCCCAAACATCCAAAGTAGCTCAATAATTCTGAGATGATAAATCAATCATGATCACCCAAAAAAAGTGGTAAAATTTTTTATCCTTTCACAAACTTTGAGAACAAGCCTGATATAAATCAACCTGCAAGAGTATTAACTTTTTGACTGTGGGACTTGAAGCAAGAAAAAGGGAAAATATTGTTAGAATGGTTAATTTCTAATCAATCAAAAGAAAAAACAACAAAAACAACAACTCAAAAAAAGCTAAAAGAGATCGTGTGATGATCACAGAGAAAAGTGAAATGAGGTGAAGAAAGGAATCAATTCTATGATGGGATGAAGAGAGACGAATGTTTTTTGTTTCTTTTTGAGTGTGTGTGCGTTTGAGAGAGAGAGAGAGGAAAGGCAAGTGTGTTCAACTATGTATAACTATGTAGAAAAAAAAACCTACATATGTTTGTAGTATTTTGGTGGGGCGGAAGGACGTTTAAGGATGACTCAGACACACATGTAAAGCAACACAAAAGCACAAGACAGCCAATATACCCAAGGAAGACATTAAAATGAACACTTGAAAGAAACAAAGAGAAAAAAGAAAAGAAAGGAAAGGAAGGGGGAGGGAGGGGGACAGGGGTGATTAAGCTTTCCCGAAAGCTCTACGGATTTTACGGATCCGATCATCGAGGACGTCCGGGTTAGTTTTGAAGGCCACCAAACCGGCCAGAGCGAGAGAGTATCCGGCGAGTTGGATGAAGGTGACGGTAGATCCTAGGAGGAAGACGGAGCCGAGGACGAGAAGAACGTCTTTGAGGACCCCACTGAGGGTCAGGACCAGTGATGAGGCCGAACCGATGAGGAAGACAACGGCTACGTTGAGCGCCAAGGCTACCGAGGCATTCGTCAAGAGGATCATCGGCCCAAGCGTAGTCATTGCTTGCTTGAATGGCGCTGATCCCTCGTAGACTGGTATCAGGATCGCGTTTAAGGTGGCACAAACTGGGGCAAAGTAGTACAACCTTTATATATGTATGTATATATAAATGTTTTTTGATGTATAAAGATTAGTCAGTTAACTGGCGGAGGTGTTTTTTGGAGTGTAGAAAGTTAGACAGACGAGACTAAGGGGTCCATCTTCATCCCATGCAAGAGTTTTTGAATGGTGACCAAACGAGTAGCTTCGAAGAGGATACCGAGTGTTTGAAAGATGAAGCCGCTCATGGCGAATTCGAGTTCACCAACGGAGGCGATAGCTACGCCCAGGGAGATGAGAAGGACGATGAGCATGGTCCGTTTGTTTGCCTTTTCGAGACCCATGACGATCGAGATAGCGAGTACGGCGACTGAGGTAAAAGCTTTCAACCTAAAATCAGAACAAGAAAACGATGGATGGATGAGTTTTTGGGATGTTAAGGGTGATGAGCCAAGAGAAGAGAGAGAGAGGTTGATGAACATTTGAATGAAGGAGACGCTGAGGGTCAGATAGGCCAAGTTACTAAAGATCAAGCTAGCACTGAAGAGGGCGCCGATGGGTAGGATCGATCGGAACCACCTATCCCAGGTCATGGTGATCTGAGATAAGCCATCGAGTAGATGGGAGGTCTTGGCGAGG
>RDRW01000708.1:0-88363 GCA_007896445.1 Puccinia hordei
ATTTAAGTGGTGGTTTGAGTGAGCTACCCAACTAATTCCTACATTCTGAGTTGATTAATATCTAATATTTTTTATGAATAGGTTAGGTTCTTTAAATTAGTAACATATTTTTATTGTGTTTTCACGTTTAGAGTCCAGTTTCTTTAGGATACTCTGGAGAATCTCTAAGGCTGACAAAAGCCACCAAACTGAAGGTTTGATTGATCCAACAACAATCCCCATCAAAAATTGACTGCTGCTGCTGGTAAAACCCAACGTCTTTTGACAGTTAATATCTCCCAGGTTTTGCTGGTAGGGGCAACAACTTTTGATTTGTTGTTTCAATTCTCAATTGTTCTTTGGCGGCTCCCATGCCTTTTTTTTTGTATTGTTTATTGCAATTTTTATCCTTTTTTTTTGTGTTTTGTTGATTTTGTGTGTGGTGTGTGTGTTTTTTTTTTTTTGATTGCTTATACTTTGGAAGCAAAATATATTTTTTTTTGACAAGGATGAGGAAAAAGAGAAAAATAAGGAAAAAGAGAAGAAATAACAAAGAATAGACAAAATAAGACAAGAGGGACCTGTAAGAGCTTGATCCTACTTGGCAAAAGAAACTTTTATTACAAGAAAAGTGCCAACCTCTGTCAGCCTTTTACTAATTCAGAGACAGCCTGAAAAAAGCAATGTATATAAATATTATTAAACTTTAAAACTTATGTTCTTGTTTCAAAAGAAATTATCAAAAAACTGAAAATGTGACACAGAATTTAAAATAAATTCTACCCCTTAAGGAGCACTTAGAGAGTAATATTTCAGATTCTGAATGTGCATGTGATTAACCTAGGGTCAAAGGCACCCCTTAATTATTAATCCTTCCTGTAATTCTGCAGGCCTTCAATCTTTTTACCTTACTTAGAAAGTACCTTGCTTTAAATGTATAATAGTAGAATATTTATTTAAGGTTAATGAATGTTGGTTATTTTTTATAATCAATTGTTTGTGTCTCTTTTTTATTTTTATTGGGTGTTCATAAACGCATGCCCACATCAGGTGCACAGCTTTCCCCGGAAGGGTGTGTGATGCACACACCCCTCCTGGGAAGGGCAAGCAGGGTCACATTACTCAAATGGAGGAAATCCCTCCATTCAAAGATGTGTGTATGGCGGAATTCCCTCCATTCAAAGAGGTGTGTATGGAATCTTTTACATGAGCAAGTATCTCTAGACAAAGAGGCCATACAACCTTTTCTACCAGAGGGATTTCCTCTGTTCAAAGAGGCCATACATGCCTCTTCAGCCGGAGGAAGTCCCTCTGGTCAAAGAAGCCATACAACCTCACCAACCAGAGGGATTTCCTCTGGTCAAAGAGGACATACATGCCTCTTTGTGTTGAGATATGCTTATATCCATTATGTAGTCTGCTTCAATCCATAACACTAACAACTTATATAGTCTATACTGAGTTGTTCTAGGATTTTCTTCCCAGTAGTGTGAATCAACCATATCATTCTCACTCCTGAGTGTCACAAGACTTTGAGTCTGTGAGCTTCAGTGTTCATCCCTTGCCTCTCTCAACACTTTGAAAAAAGAGATTCTCTCCAGTTGAGGTTGCAACCCTGCATGCCCTTCCTATACACATAGTGTTGAGATAATGCTGTGACACTTCAATGAAACCTTCTGGATACATGACCATATACCCACTCACAATCCCTGACTTAAAAATCTTCATCAAGTTTGCCTTCTCTCTTCCATTACCAACCCCTACAACTCTTATCACTATTCAATAAAAAACTCCACTTCCTTAGCCATTTCAGATATTATTGCAAGGGTTTTGCTTGAAGGTTTTCCAATTCTGGTAGCATCTATTACATGGTCTACCTTGAAGATCAAGCTGAAGTATTCCCAAAGTATGATATGTATATTTTTGATGATTTATCTAGGACTCTTGTGAAACTGAAATATATTTCTCACTGAATTTTATCACATATTGATTTTTCATCTCATCATTACTTGAGCTTATACAGAGCAATTACCACCAAATATCCAGCCAAAAAACATATGATTGGACTTGAAAAAATACAGGGTGTCACAAAAATTTAAGTGTGTAAATTTGTGTTCCCAAGGCTCTATGTAAAATTGAATTCTCCTGGAGTTCCAGATGAGTAAATTTTCAGCCAAAAAACAACCCCCATTTTGGACTTGAACAAATACCAGTGTGTCAAATGAATGTATGTGCATACATTTGGATGCCCCAGGAGTTACATGAAATTTAATTTTCCTTGAGTTCCAGGTGAGTTGTGATAAAATTTGGTTTTGTATGTGAGTGGGTTCAGATCAGCTCATGTCTGAATTTTTGTTCATATCAATATGTTTCCCTCATTGGTTATGACATATATCAACATTTTTCAGGTTTTGGTTCATTCTGAACTTCTGAATGTATTCCATCAGGTTCTGTGAAAAACGTGATTTGTGGTACCACAGCAGGTGCTGGAAATTTTTCCCTGGTGAGATGTTTCCTAGCTATTTTTTTCTTGTGTTCTGAGATGATTTTGCCTTCAGTGAATGCTGCAAGTCTTTTTTCAGAGATTGTGGTGTATTTGGCAATCTGGAGAGTGTGTTTGTCTTTGACATTGTCTGTAACCTGACTGAGGCAGTGCTTTTTTTGATTCCTTTTGGCCTATTAGACAAGAAAAAGCAGGGGAGGATTTGGAGAAAGGGGTTGGAGTAGTTAAAGGGGAAATAGGTTAATGGGATAGAGACAATGGGGGGAGCTCAACTGCATTCATGATATTATTTGATTCCTTATTGGTATTGGTTTTCCATTTTGGGGCAAAACAGAGCTTTTTCCAAGCTGGAATAAATCTGAAGGAGGCCTTTTTTTGGTCCTGGTAAAGCTGGAGGGAAGGCTATATCCAATCCCTCCAGTCAAAGAGGTTGTATAACCTCTTCAACCAGAGGGGAATCCCTCCAGTCAAAGAGGTTGTATAACCTCTTTGAACGGAGGTATTCCCTCCAGCTGAAGGGGTTATACAACCTCTTCAACCCGAGGGTAATCCCTCCAGTTGAAGAGGTTGTATACCCTCTTCAACCGGAGGGATCCCCCCCGGTCAAGGAGCTTGTATGACCTCCTCGACCTGAGGGAATCCCTCCGGTCAAAGAGGTTATACAACCTCTTCAACTGGAAGGATTCCCCTGCGGTTGAAGAGGTTGTATAACCCCTTTGACCGGGGGGGATCCCTCCGGCCAAGGAGGTTGTATGAGCTCCTCGGCCGGAGGGGAATCGAGCCGTGCGGCTGCTGACAGCAAATTCCCAAAAAACGGGGAGTATGCCGTCAGCACGCCCATGTATGTACATAGGTAGGGGTGTGCGTGCCCCTACCTATATACATAACAAGGGTGTGCAGGCCGCACACCCTTTTTTGAATAGGGCGTGCGACTGCACACCCTGTTTTGGGTGGGTGTTGCACACCTGTAGACGTGCTGACACCCAAAAGTGGGCGTGCAGCCCGCACGCCCATAAAAAAAGGCGTGCGGGCTGCACACCTTTTTTTTAAGGGTGGGCGTGCACCGGGGGGAGTGAGTTTATCATCCCCCAATATCAACTGTCACATAAACAACATGGCTGTCTGTGCAGAAAATCTCAACTCCCTCATCACACCCAACAAACCAATCACAATTGCCAACATCCATGCAGCCGCCCTACTTGGATCACTGCCAGCACCGGCTTGCATGTGTCTCTTCAATGATGGATGAAGACCAGGTCTCCCCATCCCGTATTGTTTTGGCTCTGAAAGCTGAATCCCTTTGTAGAAAGGCCCAAACCAAGGATGAGGCGGTCACAGCCTCATACTCAAAAACAAACCCGTCTGTCACATCAGGTCCCCCCCATCACCGATCTGACAACGTTCCACCAGGTCATTCTTGTCCGCAATTCAAAGAATTTCTCTTCTGCTTGTTCTGTCAAATCAATGGACATGAACTATCTGTGTGTGAGAGAGCGGCGAAAATCCTTGCAGACCACTCCTCTTGATCTCGGGCACCTGTAAAATCACCAGCCAAACCCCTCACTCATCAAGGCTTGGACACTTGCTCTGGAAGCAGGTGTGGTGCATCTTTGGCGAATGCCGGTCACATGTCCGTCGTCAAACTTGGATACAACTCCTACAACAATGATTCAGATTTCTCCGTTCCGGAAAGAGCTGGGAACGCTCTTGCAGCATCTTCCAAAGTGCCATTTAATTATCTCTCCCACCAAGCCAACACCAACATTGATTCCGGATGCTTGGTCTCAATGACGCCAGACATGTCCTCCGTCACTAACCCAAAACAAGACAACACCACTGTCCATCTGGCCAACTGCTCCTCCTTCTCGGCAACTCATTGCGGTTCTATGACCATTCCACTTCAAATTGACCGTCAAATTCCTGCCCTGGTTGTACCCAAACTTCACAAGGCCCTCCTATCTGTGGCCAGAATGTGCAACAAATCACTACCAGTTGTCTTTGACAGGGAATCTTGCAACATCTATGAGTTGTCATTGTTCTGTCCCGCAGGCTCCGTTGTTGGTTGCGGCTACCTCAGAGGAAATCTCTACTATCTACCATCTGGTGATGTAAATGTACCATCTGTCTCAACAGCCTCATTCTCCAAAATTGGATGCTCACTCCTTGACAATAACATTTGTCTCTCTCACATACTGAAGCCCCTAAAAAGGCTCCTCAGTCTCTTGGGTATACAACTATTGGATTCAAACAACAAAGCCGTAAAGAAATGCACAATTTGCCTTCAATCAAAAATGCACAGAGTCTCCTTCACGACTTGAATCCTCTACCATTCCACATTTCCTGGTCAACTTATCCGTTGCATCCTTTGAGGTTCCCTCCCCCAAAGGCTACAGATATTTTGTGACTTTTGTCAATGACTACTCAAAATTTTTTTCTGTCTATCCAACAAACACAAATCAGATGTTTTCTCCTGTTTCAAGATCTTCAAAATCTTCTTTGAAATACATATAAAATTTAAACTTCTTTCTCTCCGGCCTGAAAATGGTGGTGAGTATATTTCCAAATCTTTTGAGGTCTTTCTCCTCTCATCTGGTATCCATCATAAGCCTGGCCCACCACACTCTCCGGAGCTCAATGGCGTTGCTGAAAGGACTAACCAAACTATTGGAAACCTACTGCGCTGTTCTTTACTCACTGACCATCTCCCCAAGTCCTTCTGGGTCAATTCTCTCTGTCATACCTTCCACTCCTATAACTCAGTTCCATGCTACACACCAGGTGGATTCCTCAGTCCAAATGAACTTTTAAATATACCTTCAGTCAAACTTACAACACTACATCCATTTGGCTGTCTAGCATGGTAAAAGACTCCAGAATCTAGCAGGAAGAAGCTAGACCCTAAAGCCCGCTCATCTGTGTTTCTCTCCTATCTGCAGGACGGTAATGGATTCAGAGTCTGGGATTTCAATCCAAGTCGGCTTTCAAAACTTGTGACGTCATCTTCTCCAAAACTACCTTCCCTTACTGTTTCCGGCTGGTTGGCCCCTCTCCCTCAATTTCTGTTGAGCTTCCATGGTCGCCCTCACTTTCAACTCTCCCTACAGCCTCAATCTCCCCTGTTCCTCCCCTGGCCTCTTGTTCACGCCCACCCTCTCCTTTCCTCTTCCTCCTTTCCCATTCCTTCTGTTCCCCCTAATCCAACTCCCACTACAAACCAACCTCCAGCTTGTCTACCCCGTATCAGGAGATCAAGAAAAAACCAACAGCTACACCTCAACCAGCCGATACTCTCCCTCCCTCTTTTCAACAAGCTTGCACTCCGGAACCAGCTATACCTGATTCCCCGTTTGCTAGTGATGAAGAGTTGGACGGTAATTCCTCTGGTCTTGGTTCTCCCCTATCTATTCCCCCCTCAAACTTCCTCCCCCAACTCCCTGCTCCATCTGGCAAACCACTTCTGACTTCAGTTGACTCGCCTGTTCCCCATAACAATTCATATTCTCCACCCACTGTTCCTCTCCCTTCTCACTCACCTGCTCCACCACCTGTCAGACAATCCGGTAGGACTCGTAAAGCCCCAGACCGCCTTGGCAACTGGGCCAAAACAGCTCTTTCGGACGCCAATGTCAACACTCCAAAGACCTGGTGTCAGCTCCTCCGCTCTCCAAACAAAGCTAAGTGGCTCAAGGCGGCTTATCAGTAATTCTCTTCTCTAATTGGTATGAACACCTGGAACCTAGTCCCCAGACTGCAACACCGTTGCATCATCAAATCCAAATGTGTTTTCAAAGTTAAACGCAAGCCTGATAAATCCATTCTCAAACTTAAAGCTAGACTAGTCGCCATGGGATACTCCCAAATTCAAGGACTGGATTACAATGAAGTTTTCTCCCCCACTCTCCGTCTAATTCTTAGTCTCTTAGAATCTAAACAATGGACTGGCCATCAAGTCAATTTCAAGACTGATTTTCTGAATGGACACCTTGACAAAACCATCTTCATGGAGCAGCCTCCAGGATTTGAAGACTCCCAGAATCCATCCGGATTACGTCGGTGAGGTCAAGCGTTCCCCCTATGGTCTCAAGCAAGCACCTCAACAATGGAATCAGGAACTACATGCTGCCCTGATCTCCCTTGGTCTCTCCCAATCTTGATACAATCACTCTCTCTACTTTAATTCCTCACATGGTTGCCTGCTTGGTGCCCTCACGGTCCATGTCAATGATTTAGCCATTGTTGGTGAACCTTCCTTTGTCACTCCGTTGATCAAATCTTTAGGATCAAAGTTTACTATTGGTGCAGATGAGGATCTCCACCATTTCCTCTCCATCAAAATCACCTGAGAGCCCAATCAACATGTTGTATATCTATTATAAAAACAACTGTATTGCTGAAAACCAAAACCAGACTAGAGAGAACAAAGAGTTAGAAATGAAGAGAAAAGAATAATAATGATAAAAGAGAGATGTCGTACCACTTGGACTATAGAGAGTTAACAAAGGTACTGTTATTATTGAAGAGATAAAGAAGAAGATATTCTTTTGTAAGATAACTAAGAGGATAAGAAATAAATAAGCTTAGCAACATGTCATCAAGCACAATACACAAGGAAGAGGTCATTGATTATACTAACAAAGACAATGAAGATAGTTATTTTTGAATAGATGGGCTGAATACGTTGGAGTAATGGTTAGAGATCTGATGAGTAGAAAAATATAAGGAAAAGAAAGAAACAGTTAATTGATGATCTTGTTGCAAATGAATTGGATAATTATTACTTTACACCTGATTTGCTTTAGTCAAAGATCAAACTTGAGAGAGAGTCAATTGAAGAAGGGGAAGGAAAGAAGAAGAAGAAGGTAGACGCGAAAGGAAGAGAGATTTAGGACAGGATAGATAGTGGACAGGGATTTAGATTGTGTAAGAAGGATTGGTTTTTTTAGGGAATTAGATGAAGGTTAGATGAAGGAATGAAAGGATTGAAGAAGCACAGAGGAAGTCAAGAAAAAATAATAAAGAAGAATGATCAAGCCCCCCTTGCACAGTCCGCTTATTGATTAAAAGGGGTTTAATGAATAAAGACCAATGAGTTTTCAACAATATCTTTCTAAATCTCACTACATTGATGACATTCTCTCCAAATTCCTTGATCATCCTCTCATCCCCACCCACACTCCCACCAAGATTCACTTTAAAGATCTCGTCAAACGCACCAACGCAGAACCATTTTCCTTGGGACCGTACTCACGCCTCATTGGCTCTCTCCTCTGGGTCGCTCAATGTACTCATCCAGATGTTGCATTTGCAGTCAACAAACTTTCCCAATTCCTCCGTGATCCCTCTGATTCCCATTGGATGGCAGCTGTCCGTGTTCTTCACTACCTAGGCTCTACAAAACATCTCTGTCTTAAGCTAAGTGGTTCTCTCACTTTTAGCGGCTACACCAATGCAGATTGGGCTGAGGATTTCCAAGACAGACGCTCAACATCTGCCTAAACCTACCAATTTGGAGTTGGTGAAATCTCCTGGAAGTCTAGAAAACAAGCTACCGTCTCCCTCTCGAGTACCAAAGCGGAATACAAAGCTCTAGCCAACACCTGCAAAGAAGGACTCTGGCTCCGCAACATTCTCACCAAACTATGTATCCGCCCTTGCTCTGCTCTCCCTCTTCACGTTGATAATGAAGGCACTGAAGCTCTCGCCAATAAGCACATCAACACTTGCTATCACTTTGTCTGGGACTGTGTTAAGGACAAAATTTTCACAATCTTGAATGTCTCAACCAAAGACATGTTGGCCGACATGTTAACTAAACCTCTTCCCCGTGTCCTCCTCAAACGCCACCGGGAAACTTTTGGGCTGGTCTAACTCAAGGCTTTCAGCAAGGGGGGGGGGGGGTGTTGAGGTATTCACCTATTTCCTCTTTTATCTATGGTCCCCATACATTGTCTGCTTCCACCTTTCACTCACACATCACTAGCATTTCATGTATTGTTTCATTTCTCACTCTTAGTTATATACTTGAGCATACAAGCGGGAAGGTTTCTTTCCTCATCCTTCCCAACAACAACCTCACAACTCACTTGCTTGTATTGCTCAGGTTATTCTTTCTCTTCTTTCTCTTCTCTTCTCTTCATCTCATTTCTCTTCTATTCTATCAATGAAATTCAATCTAATCCTTCCCAACAACAACCTCACAAATCACTTGCTTGTATTGCTCAGGTTGTTCATCTCAAAACCCACCTGATTTAAAGTGTTGGATTTTCAACTTGCTGCTTGCCAAACACACTGGAATTGTGCCTCAGAAACACAGTGTCATGTGAGCTTTCAACCTTCCAGCCTAATATCAAAAGACAGAAAGTACTGTTTCTCTGATCCTCAAACTTTTCAAGACACTTGGTTTGCTTAAATTCCTCCTTACTTCAGGGTCAAGATTTGAAAAACAACTCAAGAACTCAACTTTGTGAAAGAGATAAATAGTGATCTGAGATCAAGAAAGTGAGTATGCTGGAGCCAAGGATGAGGATGGAAGGATACAGGAGGAGGAGCAGACCTGAGATCAAGACAGTGAGTATGCTGGAGCCAAGGATGAGGATGGAAGGATACGGGAGGAGGAGCAGACCTGTGGTGACAGAGAACAAAGAGAAGATAAAGAAAGAAAAAGAAAAAAATAACAGAAAACACTTGAGTAGACTAAATACAACTAAATAATTAGACCCAGTAATTTTCCTCCTCTCAGACCCCTTTCCTCCTCTTTTTTCTTTGCTTTATTCTAATAAACTTCTGTTCAAGGAATTATGTAAAGCTAAATCCACTTGCTACTCACCCTCATCAAGTCTAATCTCCTCCCTTCATCTTTGGTTACCTTCTAGACTGAATCTGGAAAATGCTTTCAAGACATTAGTTCAGGCCTCATCTTACTTATACTAAGGTATTGCATCTGATACATGAGCTGTTTGTGATTTTCCTTCCCCTACTTTCACCTTCTCTCTTTATTTGTTTCTGTTTTTCTCTGTTTGATGAGTAAATAACTGATGCCATTTATTGTATCTTTGCCTTTATCCTTATCCTCCTATGTCTTGTTTCCTTATCCTGCTTCAGTCATATCTTACCAAAGCTAACTTCTTGGCTCCTACTTCAATTCCTCTCATTCTCTCCCTTTCTGTCCGTTATTAGTGGTATGATTAATTTCTTTTTTTATAATTGTCCTCAAGTATTTAATACTTACCTGACTCTTTATTCCACTCCAGTATAGTTTTGGTTCTTTGAAATCTCATAAACATCTAATATCAAGAGATAAAAAAATTAACAATCCATCAAAGAAAGCTCTTAGAGAGAGAAAGATAATGCAAAAAGGATATACCTCATCCAAATCTGGTTGTAGTCATGGTAGTTTAGCTTGCTATGCAAGTTGAAGTTGGTATCAATGTGTTGGAATAATTCCTTGCCTGTTTGGTTGACAGAAATCTTGGGCTTTTTGCTGATGCTGAGCCACAAGATGGCCAGTTGCTCTTCCTCCTGGCTGAGGAAATTTGGCAATAATTTCTTTTTATATTTGGTTTGTTCTTTTCCTGTTTATTTTTCATCTTTTCCAGGTTTTTTTTATGTCAGTGTTGGTCAAGGAGAGGATTTGGTTGAGGCTGGTTGTAGGAGGGACTTAGATTTGCTGGGATGTGTGGTATATGGGACTTGAGGAGCTTGGGTAAATATTACCTTACCAAGCTGGTAGAGGTCCCCAACTTTAGAGACCTCTGCCAAGAATCTTAAGGATTCTCCAGTTATAGAGGCCTAAAGAGGCCAAGAGTGGGGTGCATAAGGGCTCCATCTCTGTGAAGCTGGATTAGAGCATCCACAGTTATCTTTGTAAAGTGGCTTGTGTGAAATGTAAATGCAAGAGAGATATCCCTTTGGCAGGGATGACTATGGGTCAGTGCCCTGGGATGATGAAGAGGAGGGAAGCAACTCAGACCTGGGAAGAAAAGGGGAACAGAAAGTGATGAAGGAAAAGGAAAAAAAGAAAAGAGAAGAGAAATTCCAACAGATGGGAGAGAGATTTGCTGCTGCGGCGAGTGAGCTAATCTGTAACCTCTTGCTGGGTTACAAAGTACCCAGGTCAAATTGAATAAACTCTTTCAGAAATTTTTCGTCAGAGAACTGCTGACAACAATCAACAACTTCCAAGTGGATCCCAGAAAACGTTTGCCATGGAAATCCTCAACGCTACTGAAACCCATGGTCTCAAGGCTAGTCTATCTAAATCTGAAACTTTTTCGTCTCTGGGCGTCCAACCAGACCTTGTTGCAGCATTGACTGCGATGTCCATCACCTCCCCCAGCGAGATTCAACAGAAGGCGATTCCTGATATTCTCGCTGGTAAGCTTCATGCTATCTCTTCCTTCCATCTTTCACCTTCGATTCCACAGGAGATGGAAACTGATCGTTATGTTCTGCATCCTTCATCGAATAAGGAAAACAGGTCGTGATTGCATCGGCTCCTCTCATACTGGTTCGGGAAAAACTGTGGCGTTTGCGATCCCGATCCTCCAAGCCCTAGCCAAGGATCCAATCAGTTGTTTCTGCTTGATACTGACTCCAACCAGAGAGCTAGCTTTTCAAATTGGTTCTCAACTTAAAGTACTTGGATCGTTAGCAGTCCCCGGTTTCACTTATTCAGTCATTGTCGGTGGGATGGATATGATGTCTCAAGCCTTGGAACTCAACAAACGGCCGCATATCATCATTGCTACCCCAGGTCGATTGGTTGATCATCTTAAGAGTGCCGAAGGTGAAGTAGGAAGATGGAATCTACGCCGATGTAAATTTCTAGTGGGTACCCCTCAGACATGACCTCCGTCTATCTCTCAGCTCATTAAGGAAATTTCATTTATTTATTGCGATGTCTGGATAAGTGCGTTTAGGTACTCGACGAGGCCGATCGAATGTTAACACCCACATTTGCAGAATCCCTATCATACCTCATCAATGAACAACTTCCTCCCGCTACCGAACGACAAACTTTGCTCTTCACAGCTACGATTACTGAGCCTGTCTTGGCGTTATCCGAGAAAATGCCACCCACTGGCAAGCAAAAGCCCGTCGTACATCTCTGTGGCCCAAGCAGGTGTGTAATCTACCATGAAACTGTTTTCATCTCTTTCTCATTTTAACCCGCACTTGGCCCCTTTTGTCTCATAACTCGCACTTGGCCCTTTTTGTCTCAATCCTCCAGGATCAACCTTCCCCCTACTCTAAAGCAATTCTACGCCTTTATTCCTTCCCAAGTCAAGGATGTCTATCTCTACTACCTTTTGTTGAACGTATGCGATCTGACTGGACTACCACCTCCTCCCAAAAGACAGAAGACGTCACAATCAAAGAGGATGAAGTATTCAAACCAGGCCAAGCGATTAATAAATGAAGATGATGAAATTGATCCAGTCTCGAACCTACCCCAAACTATTATCTTTGTATCCAAGCCAAGGGTGGCAGAACAGTTGCACCTTTTACTCGACTCGTCACATCTACCTTATCCTATCAAATCAAAATCACTCCACTCGAACCTAAGCCAAATGCAACGCCTAGAGGCGATTCGGGAATTCGAAGAGCGTCAGGTGTCAGTACTGATATCCACCGATCTGGGCTCAAGAGGCTTGGATTTGAAGCAAGTGAAATTGGTGATCAACTGGAACCTGCCGCTGGATCCGAATGAATACGTCCATCGAGTCGGTCGTACAGCTCGTCGAAATCAGGGCGGCGAAGGGAATGGGGTCAGCATTAGCTTAGTTGCTGAACACGATGTTGAATGCGTTTTGAAAGTCGAAGAACGGATTGCTAGCAAGTTAGAGCTGATTCAATTGAAGGAAGAAAAGGTTTTGGAATACTTGAATCCAATCTCGAAAGCTAAGCGAGAAGCTGAACTGGTCGGTCATCATTTCCATTATTGTTTCATCCCTCTTCACAAACAAAAAAATAGTGGCTTACGTTTTCAACTTCATATTCCGATTAACTAGGATTTGGATGAGATGAAATTCGGTCAACGACAACTAATTAATAAGAAAAAACAACAAAAGTTGGACAAAATCCGGAAAGCCAATCAAAATGGATAACTACCCTCTTCTGAAATACTGCTCTCACCCCCATTTTTGTCAGGATTTCGCTTTATTCTTCCAAAAAAAAATAAGACGAATTCCTCCTTTGTTTCTGCTCCCGGTTCACCGAGGCGTGCAAAATCTTATTGTCAACACGATGAATGCATGTACATACTCACTCATCTTGCTTGTTCCTCCAAGAAAATTCTGGCTGTGTTTGGACAAGTTGGGCTTCAACTTCCTGAAATCACATTTTCTTCATTTTCATCCATCGATATACATTTCATTACTCATTCGTCTAAGCAATGAATATGTGAGCCATACTGCTCAGCCTGCGCCATGCCGTATCTCTTGATAAGGGATGTATATAGGTCAGCTGCGCAACCCATTTCACCGTAACGAACTCTCCGCGAAACTTCAGACTTTGAACAACCAGAACTCATGTAAAATCATGCTAAAAGAGTATACAGTCTGTGCATTTTGGTTAGTATAACATGGGAAAACATACTTATAAGTACATGCTAAATTAATGCCTTCAAGTCCCTGAAAAATCTAGTTGGGATCAGCTAGAGACTGTGAGTAGATATTTCCATGTTCTACTAACCCTATAGATTCCGAAAGATGCCAAGTATGGAGAGCTTGTCGAAGTGAAAGGGGTTGTATAACTAAATCTCGGTTTCACTGAGAAACTCTTGCACCAGGAAAAATTGATGAACACTTGTCTAAAAGTGACATCAGAACGTACCAAGGTGGTGGGAGTGGTCCAAGGATTGGACCAAGGGTTATCTGCGGTGGCCATATTTTTGCGTGATCTAAAATTTTTTGTGAAATGGAATCGTTTTGGGAGAAAAAGGGTTGGGAATATTGACTCTTTGGAAGGTGACAAGATAATGGAGTCTTGGATGCCCCTATCCACCCCCGGAAGCTTTGGCGGCAAAACCCGCGATTCAGGTTGCGGGGTGCAGGACCGTTGTGAATGTTCTCAGCATTATTCACCATCTGCCCTACTACCTTCATACCGTTTGCTTTTTTGTCATTTTGAAATTCCAATTCAACTCGTCCGACTTGTCTAACTTGGTCGATTACCGCTTTCTCAAACTCCTGAATATGGAAGAAGAACGAGAGGCTGGAGACGGAGAAATGCCGAATAGATCTCAACAGGCAGCCAACGAACCAGAAGGCTCTCCCATCGATCAATTGCTGGAACAACTGCCGTCTGCCTCGGTATCAGTCAAGGAAAAAGTTGAAGAAGCCGGCCTAAATCCTCAGGAATCTAGTCAGGATCGAGAGCACCCCTCAGATAATGCGTCGGTTAGACTGGGCGGATCATCCATTCAAGAAAATGGAGATGAAGATAACGAAGAGGAAGGGGAAGAGGGGGAAGAGGAAGACGAGGAAGAAGAAGAAGAGCCCCTGTTTAAGTATCAACGCCTTGAGGGTCACATCGACAAACTATTCCAAAATGACAACGCCTCGGCATTAACTACTTCCAAAAAACTCCTGGTGAGGCTCAATCTGATTTGGAATGTTACCAATCTTGAGTTTGATTCTAATCTTTCTGCGATCTTGGTACGTTTCGCACAAATTATAGGGTCTCGGTACTCACAACGGAGTTGTCTACATCTTAAATCATCGAATCGAATTGATTAAGCGCTTCAGGCCCCACTCTGCAACGATTTATGACATCAAGATCGAAGTTGCCGAACAATTCGTCGCAACGGCTTCGATGGATGGCAAGATATCCATTGTCCAATTGGCTGGCGGAAATGATGTCTTTATCCTCGATCTCAGGCGACCAGTGATGGCCGTTGCCATGGAACCTTTGTATCACAAGCATCCCAACAAACGCCAGTTTATCTCGGGTGGCTTGGCAGGCAATCTGACCTTGCATGAGAAAGGCTGGCTGGGCAATAAGGAAACCGTCTTGCACTCAAACGAAGGATCGATTTGGTCGGCAGAATGGAAAAACAATCTTGTAGTTTGGGCTAATGATACTGTTGGTACCATTTTTCTTCTAGCGTGATTAATTTCCCCTGTGTGATCTTTCGTACGTACCTCGGGATCCTGATACCAACTCGAAGGAGATCTTTTTTGGCTTGTTTTTGATTTGGCATTTGCAATCTCACTGAGCTTAGGGAATTCGAATCATCGACATCAATACTCACCAACAAGTGGCGTATATTCCCCGTGGAGCGGATGAACCTCGTGCAGATCTTTACCGGTGTCATTTCTCTTGGTCAACTCATGAAAAGCTACTGGTTGGATGGGCGGAAACGATTCGAGTCGTTTCCATCAAGGAAAATTTGAATGCTAGCTCCATCCATCGTGGATTCACTACTTCTTCGGCGAGCTCTTCAAACCTGTCAGTAAAAGTAGAAATGGTTTTCCAGGTTGATTGCATCATCTCAGGCATTTGTGCATGGGAAGCTGGGGGATCTCCCGACATTGCTATTCTAGCTCATACTAGTGAGCCTGAAGACTCGGAGGTCGAGGCACCAGGAAATGAGCAGGCCCCGTCTAACGAGGGTTCAACCGCCTCGATCCCTCCACACTCCTCTAAGCGAAGACCAGCCCAAAGACCTGAGCTCAGGATTATCTCGTCCAACGGAGAAGAAATCTCGTCTGATGCACTGAACATCCAGTCCTTTCAACGTTATCAACCTAATGATTATTGCTTGTGCTACTTACTCCCGCCGCTACAAAATCAAAAAAAGAAAAAGATGGATGACGAAAGTCTTTATGTGATGTCACCCAAGGATTTGATCTTGGTCGAACTTCGGAATCGATCGGATCACATTAGTTGGATGATCGAGCATGAGAATTATGAAGGAGCCATGAAAGAAGTCGAGGAAGCTGGTCTAGCCGGAGCTCACGGATATAGTCTGAGTGAAATCGGTCAAAAATATCTGAGACATTTGATCAGTCAAGGTGATCAACTCCTTCATAACAAAACCTTTAACTCGCTATACTGATGAAGGTCATATGGCTCGTTTTATCCGAGATCTGTTGCAAATATAGGCCAATATCAAGTCGCCGCAAACGCTTCTCCGTCTATCTTAGCAAACGATGACAAAGCCTGGGAGGACTGGATATTCATGTTGATCGAAAAAGGCCAGCTTGATGTAAAGCCAAACCACTTCCTTTACAATGCTCTGGCAGTCTAACATCTTGCTTTACACATCTTTAATCTAGGTTATAATTCCACACGTACCTACCGAAGCGCCTCGGCTATCTAAAGTAGTGTATGAAGTCATCTTGGTTCATTTGCTCAGAAAAAACCCACAGGTGAGGAACACAACATGATTATCATTCTTCTGTTTGCCAACAATCATGGGAAACTCATCGGCCGTTTGGTTTTTATGAGAAGGAAATGCTGAACATGATTCGAAAGTGGAGTCCTGAGCTGTACTCCATCCCAGCCGTCCTCTCTGCTTTACTCGATCGGCATTCTCGAGATTCTGAGAACTCTGAAATATTGATGACATGTGTTGCCGAACTGTGCGTAAACCTTCTATGTGTTCCTTCTGCCACCTTGGGAATTGCCATTTAATTCCTTTCTCATACACCTAGATATATCTTGAACCATCAACCTGGGAAAGCTGTATCTTATCTACTCCGGCTACGCAAGCCAGAGGTGTTTGATTTGATCAAGGAACATAGTCTGTTTACTGATGTGCAAGATCAAGCCTTGCTTATGATCAAATTTAGTGATGAATTGAATAGGAAAAACCTCGCTCGTTTGGACAATAAAGGATCAAATGAGAAAGAAAAGGGACTTCCAGAAGCCGTAGCCACACAAGATGAGCAAGGCCCGCGCGATTACGGCGCGGCTATTAATTTACTCGTCCAGCACACTTATTCCATTCCTGTACGTATGCTCTTTCCTCAGAAAGATGTGACCGTGTCCTAGACTGATTCAAGTGACCATCATATGTCTAGGTTACTAGAGTAATAGACCAGTTAGCGGATCATCGAAGATATCAGTTTATGTACCTGGATGCACTTTTTGAGGTGGATCCGTCTCTTGGGACGGATTTCGGCGATTTACATGTGGATCTGTTTGCAGAATTTGACCGGCAACGATTGATGAAATTCTTGACAGCCAGTACATTTTACGACCTTGAAAAAGTGAGTACTGCAGGTATTCGTTTGCTTTCTTCGCTGGCTCTTGTCGTGTATCCGAATGGATGATCTCATCGCCTTAATATTCTCATCATATTGGCTGCTTGCTTTCTCTCTCAGGCCTATCAAATCTGCCAAGATTTAAATTTCGTACCTGAAATGGTTTATCTTTTGGGAAGGATGGGGAATAATAGAAAGGCCCTGTTTTTGATTATTGATCGGATTGGAGATGTTCACCGGGTCAGTCGCAACTTCCTCCGTTTCTCTTCTCTTTCTTAGTTTGTAACTAAAAACGTGTGTATCACTCGGGTGGTAGGCCATTGAATTTGCGAAAGAGCAAAATGATGATGACTTGTGGGAAGATCTCCTTCGATATTCAGAAACCAGACCTGGTAAGCGTCCATTCCCTCCTCCTTACCTATTCAATTTTGAACTCTTTTTGTTCAGCTTTTATCAGGGGCCTATTGGATAATGTCGGGTCGGAGATTGACCCGATTAGATTGATTCGCAGAATCCAAAATGGTTTGGAAATCCCCGACCTGAAAGCTTCGATTATCAAGATACTCCAAGACTTTCATCTTCAGGTTAGAAGAGAGCTGACCGAAGCCCCTTGTCGTAGTTCCTTGACGCTGATCGACATGTTGGCTGTGCAGATATCGCTGATAGAGGGTTGTAGGTCAATCATGGTTAGTGACTGTCGCGACCTCTCGAATGTGTACTATGCCAGTCAAACTTTGGGCGCTTTGGGGGATCGTAAGTGCCTGATGACGCACTCTTTGGCAAGCATTAATCAAAAAGACAATGCTGATATGTCGAGCAAATCCCCAAATGGTCTTCCTAGCCTCCTTGCGATGCCAAAAGTGTAACAGACTACTTACGGAACCCAGCAAGCCGATTGCAGCGACAGATGATGGGACTGAGCTTGTAGCCGAAAACTCGATCGCGGTGATGGGCTCAGCGTTATCAATCATGTTTCTCTGTCGACACTCGTTCCATTCGCTCTGTGTGTTCGACTCGAATACCGTCCTGGCTGCATTGGCCGAACAACAACTCGATCGCAGTCGGTCCGCCTTAGGCGACTCCTTCGATCGATGCGGTGAACGCTACAACGCTATTAATTTGAAGTTCACCCAAACTCTCATCCTCAGATCTGGCGACGGTTCCTGTCCCATCTGTACCACTGTATCCAAAGTGAATGTCGCGTCACAGCAGAACTAACCACCCTTCCTCAGGCATTTTTTGATTTTTCTGTTCAGCTAGTGAAAAAACACCAAGCTTTTTGTCATTTCACCATAATTCACGCACGTCTACGTTTTTACATGTTTTTTTTGTATGATTATCATTTTTTTCTTCTTCGCTGCTAGATATTATCTTCTACAACTTGATTCAGTTAAAAACTTAATTTGATTTATTGGATCGAGTTACCACATGTGGCAAAATCTTATAGGCTCTTTTGCGATAGGCGCAATCCATGAGGTTTGGTCGGGAGACACAGGCATGAGAGATTAGTTACATAGCTACACCACGGACGCACTAAAAGTTGTTGAGTCCTGGTTGATAATATTTCAGTGGGAGAGTATTTTATTTTATTTTGAAAAATACTTTTCTCACCGCATTAGGGGGTATCAAATATGACCAAATCCACAATTATCTAATCAACGGGTTTCACCAAATCCACAATTATGAAACCAGTTGATAAAAATTCCAAATAATGCCATTATTTGCACTAGACGTGTCAAGCAACGGTGGGCCGCTACGCTACGCTACGCTATTTCACCGCTAACTGTTAGCGTAGCGGGGTTTTTTTTCCCCAGAAAATCTGTAGCGTTAGCTGAAGTTACACTCCGCTACACTAACAGTTAGCGTAGCAACAAATTTTTCAAGCCATTTTTTTGTAGCGTTAGCTGAGAAAATTTACCGCTACGCTAACAAGTAGCGTAATTTTTCTGGCGCTAACAGATTTTGAAGTTCTCAGTAGCGTAGCGGCATCATCGCTACGCTACGCTAAATGTTAGCTGTTAGCTGATATTTTTCCCGCTAGTTAGCTTTGAGGATTAAATGCTAACACTGAATTTTGACAGCTAAAATGACATCTGTTAGCACCTGTTTTTTTGTCTTCCTACCACCCCCAGTCAAGGCATATTTTCCCAAGTATACAGTCCAAATGATCACTCCCACTGAGTGTCTTACCACGATGGACAGAGTCTCAACCCATCTTTCAAAATTTAAAACTTGGATAATCATCATTGAGAATACATGTAGATGTACTGTCCACCTGTGTTGACGGTAGAACACTCCAGCTACATCCACATGTTTCACTTGCACCATCTGAGTCTGATAGATTTTAATTATTTATGATCATGATAGAAACATCTACATATTATCTACATAGTATATATATATGATATACTGTGATATATTTTTTAAATTGAATCTATTTATCATTTTATTCACTAGAGTTAGGAGATTTCAATTATTTGAGCTGACTCAGAATGATTTGACTGGTTGAGCTTGATTTTTTTAGCAGGTGGTGGCTTTGAGGAATTGTCCCGCTGATTGATAAATAGAATAAACTAAAACTCTCACAGCCCACCAATTCCTTCTGTATGTATCCTTTCAAAAAGACAACTTCTTTTTTTTCTGTAGGGATTTATCTACTGGAAATACCACTCATGTGTATAGTTGTATCATATTATCTTGGCAACTTGCACCCAGACAACTCCCCCATTTTCCTGTGAACTTATTGCCGTCACTTTATTCTAGCTTCTCTGCTTACTTCTTTTTACTGATTCTCATCCGTGTTTTGAGTTTGTCTTCGTACCTCTGAAACACAATGATAATACAACCATTCAAGCAACATGTATCTATAAAGCAATTTGATTGCCTAATTGAGACATACACACTTTACCCCCTCCCCCCCCCCCCCCCCCCCCCCCCCCCCCCAAAAAAAAAAACAAAAAAACATGCACAAACAATCCAACACCGGCTTGATGTCTTCCGCCAGGTCTTGCGACTTCTTCTAAATTTCACATTCACATATCACCAGAAAACAACGGCACCGGGTTCAACAGGGATAAGAGCCCTATGGGAAGTAAGATTAAATGATAAAAAGATGATCAAACATACTTTTGTTTTCGGGTGTATCAACTTCTGGTACCTTAACACATCCATTCCACAATTCTGTCAAGTTGGAAGCCTGGAGTAAAAATTAAAGGTTAGCCTTATCCAGTTTTGTTCTTCAGATCTTCAATTTTCTGGGGAATGAACCTGAAAAAATCAACTCAAACAGTAAGGTGGACTCCCATAAACTAACTTCTTAGCATGCTCCTGCATAAGGTGTTGGACTTGTCGATTCTGGTATTTGTTTGATCTTTCCAAACACTCGATACAATAATGTTCTCTCATACTCATCAGATTTTCTGCACTCAGAGATGTTACCGGATCTATCAGGACTTTGATGAACTTTTGACGATCCAGACGGGGATCAATATATATGATTAACTAGGACCTACTTCTCAAGTAATGTTTGAGTACTTGCCATCGTTTTGGCAAATAGAACGGTGTTGCCAATCTGAGATGTTGAATCGATCAGTGAAAAATAACGATTGTAATCGAAAATAGGCTGTTTGAGCTGGTCTAAGTTGGTGTGTGGGCACAAGAAGAGTTGTAGTGTGTCGTTGGTTGGCATGGTAGTAGGAGAAGCAAGCCCAGTTTCGGAGAACACGGTAAACGTGTTCTGGGTATCTTGAAAGATTTGATCGTTTTCTCCTGTACACCGCTCCAAGATACTCCGATGGATCTCTTGAACTGATGTGGTTGTGGGAGAAGAGATGAGGTAGAGCGCGGATGATGTTTGATCGGTGGTTTCTGGAGCAGATAGGCCTTCGAGACCGATCAAGTTGAGGATTTCAATTAAACGTTCCGGGTGAGGAGTGAGATCGAATCCAACTAGGGCCAGATAACCCATTTGATAGGCCTTGCAAACTGCTGCGATGTGGTCTTGATCACAATATTGGGTCCATAGGATCGACTGGTCGTCCGAGTTCTCTTTGCCTCAACTCATCTCATGCAGCTTATTGCAGACAACTGGTCCATCTTCTCATCTTCGAGTCCATCTCTGGTCGGTCGTCCCTACCAGCATTGCAAAGATCAATGATCAATTCTGCCCTCCAGCGGGCTCTTATGTTAGAACCTCTTTCATCTAACTAGGATGGTGATTCTCCTTACCAGGAGCTGGCTACATTCTCCTCTTGTCTCTCTCTCATGTATTTACATAGATAAATAGCTAAACGAATGTCTTTCTCGTTATCAACTGTTTTGTCTGATTAGAAGAAAAGAGGATTGATTGAGACGAGGGAGGATAAGATCTGTCTCTTATCGATACAGGTTTGGATGATAGTACAGGGAGAGTGAGGAGAATGGCCTGGTGGAAGGGTGTAACAAATATGAGCAGGAGATCGTTGTTGAGGTCAATACACTTTGGGAATAAGTTAGAGATGGGTCCACCCTGCCATTGACCCCTGAGTGCAGAGCAACAACACTGGGGTTTCAGGCTTCGACATCCCTCCAACACCCATGAATGTATTTCTTATCATGGTGTATTTTTGTATAGGTCTTAATTGGTACGCTCTAGGCTCCTGGTAATTCTTTCTTCCTGCTATGTAATGTAATTATTTATTGATTGTATTTTATGCGGATTCCTTTTGACCAAAAGGGAATAGGCTGGCTTGAAACATGTCTGACCAACCTGTATTTCTGCCTCTCTGCTTTCGAGTAAAAGATTTAAAACTGCCCAGAACAATCACTTCGGTCAGGACATCCCATCTTCCTTCACTGGATTCTTTGTTGAATAATCTACCTAGTCTTTTAGTATCTTAGAAAATTCAAAGGGGGGTCAGTTAGGTGCCCTGGAGAGTTTTCTAATTTCCTACAAGTCTGAACTCAACATTGCATCTAATCTTCCTTCTCCACTGGATTCATTTTTGAATAATCTACCTAGTCTTTTAGAATCCCTAGTCTTTTAGTATCTTAGAAAATTCAAAGGGGGGTCAGTTAGGTGCCCTGGAGAGTTTTCTAATTTCCTACAAGTCTAAACCCAATGTCGCTTCCATCTCTCATGCCTCATAGTCCTGATTCTGAGGAGGAATATGAACTGGAAGATCATGATCCAGGCCATATTCATCTATCTGAAAACTCTTGTGTTCAACTCTCTGAGCGATCTTGCAAAACACTTAAAAGTAGAATTTTTCATTCAAAATCCTTCTACCACGGTTCCCTCCCATTTGTATTGAGAATGTCCAAGCGAGTTAAAAAAAACACCTTCTCAATTGATCATCACACCTTTTCACACTCCCATGACTTAATTGTAACCAATGATGGCAGCGGGAAGATAGTCCTTTTTTTAGTTTCCTTTCATCCCCATGATTCCTCAAACCCAACATTCAATCATCTTTCTGAACTCATAGGAGACCTATACCTGATGGCCAACCATTGCTCAAATCTGAAAAATAAAGAAAAGCTCAGCGGACGTATGGCAGGAATAGGGTTTCGGGAAGGTTATGAGTCAGAGAAAACTGCTGGTATGTTTCTCTATTGCAAAATTAATCAAGATTCATCAACTGATACTGAGACTACTTTCTAGGCACATATGCAATCCAAACAAGCCTGGCACCCTCAGCACAACACCTTGATACCATTCTCCAGAAAAATCTGCCTACTCACAACAAATTTGTGTCTGATTGTATCCGCCATTTCTCACGGGGTGCTCATGAGCAGAATAGGAAGTCACTTAAAGAATTTGGAATACCAAGCTGGTCTGATGAGCAATGGGAAAGTAGCAAAAACGAACCAGAACCCATTTGCTCAAATGTTATTTTTACCACAAATGATTTCTCCAACAAGCCTCACTTTGACAAGGACCAGAACTTGTTCACATATGGAATTTTCAGCTACATCAACCGACAAACAGGTACACCAGTTTTGCCACCTTCAAACACCCTGGGACACACCATCCGGTTCCCTGAATACGACTGTAACATAGACTTTGGAGGTATACCAGGAATTATCAAAGTACTCTGGAAAAGCAACAACATCAGTCACCACACCATTCGGCCACCACAAGAATTGAAAACCACAAAGCTCACCACTCACTTTGGATGTTCCTTTCAGATCAGTCATTGTCTTGTAGCAAGAGCAAAGTCTCTCAAAGAACTTTCACCGCTAGAAAAGAAAAAAAGAACTATGTGTCAGGAAGAGCGTTCAACTAAAGTTTCAAGAAGATAAATTGTGTACTTCTTGTTTTCAGGTTACAAATAATATACAGATAGTTGTTTTCTTCTCTTTTAATTGTTTTCTCTTTGTTTTTTCTAAAAGTATCTCTCTCTCAAATCAAGCCTTGGTTACGGCTGGCACACAGCCAGAAAGTAAGAGTCAAAAAATGAAATATTCCATTTGGAGCAAGTAGGACATGCTTCTAAGATCCATATTTAGATATTTAACTATCCTGTCATTGGAGAGTTTGTAAGAAAAATCCATTATGCTGAATGATGATTTGGTATTAATGAAAGGAAAGGGTATTGCAGAGAAACTTCCATTTACCATGAGAGGGAAAGGGATTAATCATCCATTTAAGCCTGGAATCATAAAAACAAAACATGTTTATGAATTACAGTGAGGTACATAATTACATAGGTAATTACATTATTAATTCCTTGCTTTAGTCTTGAGTTATATTTGTGGGGATTCATTGTACTCTGGAGGTCCTGCTTGTTTTTTTCTGGTAAAATTTCTCAAGGAACAGACTATGGGAAGGGCAGCCTGGGCTGGAAAACATGTAAAAAGTGAAGAGTCTATAGCTAACATTTGAAGATACATAATACTAATAGACACCATGATTACCAACCTAAATTGGAAACATGGGAATTATGTAAAAAGTTTAACAATGTGGTCACATTTTCCTAGAATATATAAGTTTTTGAATTTTATGACTCCAGTATCCTGAAATAAATAAAAAATCCTAATTTGTGAATATACATCTACACAAATTGATATAGTTGCACATGTGTACATGGAATCCCCATTCTTTATGATGATTAAAGTATAAATTTGGGGATAAATATGTTCAAAGGGGTAAAACAAATGGAGCGCGTACATTATTTGTTTGTCATCAGGGGGGATTGAAGAGGATACATTATTCCGCTTTCCAATACGCTTGTGATGTGGAGCCAAAATCCAACCGGATACTTTTTTCAAATACTCACTTCAGCATCAGCTTTAAATTTAACATCCTGTCATCAACCATGTCTCAGTCTAGTCAACCAGTCCAAATGCACAATCAAAACGGAAACATAAGTGATTCGTCAGGTGGCCAGACCCGCAGATCTTCACGAGTCACCACCCCTATGAGGCGATCGGGAATGATTCAGCCTTCGCCAGATTCACGTCAATCAATTTTTCAACCAAATTTTTCAGAAAGAAGTCACACAGAATCAGCCTTGGTATCAAATGTTCAATCAAAGAAAAGAAAGGACCTTTCATCAGAATCTCCGTCTGAAGAACAAAGTACTCCTCTCCCTGGAAATAAAAAGAAGAAGAAAATCCCAAGTCAACCTATATCAACCTCTGAAATCACAAGCTCCCAGGTGATTGATCTTTCTCAAGACTCAGACCACGAAAACGCAAAGGCCGTAACCAAACGTAGAAGAAAAAACCAGGAATTTGATGATTCCAAGGATTTTTTTTCAGGACCAACTTGGCGTTCAGGTGAAGTGTGTATTTTTTGACCACTGATTTTTTGAAATGAATACATGCTTATTGATATATATAATTTTTGATAAAAGCCTTTAAGTAAAGTGCCATCAACCTATACCTGCTTGTGGTGCAAGAAGGATGTCAGGGTGTCTTTAAGCAGCTTTTCAAATCTTCGAACTCATCGTGATGGTTCCCGTCAAAAAGGAAGGATTTCTGATGGATGCCCCAATTTTCATCAAGCAATCTCTTCTGGTGCCAAGCTTCCACCGACAGCACTTGAAGAGGAAAGAATCAAACAGACTACCCAATCTGGATCGCTCACCAAACATTTTGCCCCTGTTGAAAAGTTTGACAATCAGGTTCTCAATCAAATAATAACTCTTTGGCTGTTACGGCAATCATTACCTTGGAACCGTGTTGAAGACCCCTATCTCCGAGCTGCCTTCTCCTATTGTCAAGCAGGAGCAAATTTGTTTAAACGAAAGTGGGCTGCAACTTCTGGACGAGTGGTATACTTGGATTTACAAGAGGCTATGATATGCCGGTTGAAGGTGAGTGATACCATTGCATTCAATTACATGTAAAAAAAATACTTATTTCCCTTTAAACAAAATTTCCACAGGATTCTGAGAGCAAGTTTAACTTGATACACAATGTTTGGAAAACAAAAGGAAATCGCTTTGGATTTATTGGAGCTTCTGTCTCTTTTATTGATAAGGATTGGAACTATCTAGTGCTGCATCTGACTCTCAAGCTAGTGGCCTGGCACCATAAGGGGAGCATGCTGGCTGAACCTGTTGTGAACGTATTGAAGAAACATGATTTACATAATAAGATAAGCACCCTTTGATTCATCACTGGTAATCTGCCAAAAACTTATTCATTTTTTGTCCTATAAACACATGCTTTGCCAGACAACTGATTCGGGATCAAATAACAACACAATGGCCGAAACAATGCACTCCAAACTCGTTGCCCTTCCCCAAACCACCAATTTGGATTGGAACTACAAGACAATGCATATCAAGTGCTTTTGTCATAAAATGGCGCTCGTTGTCAATGCTGGATTGAAAGAATTGGGCCTTGAAGCTCCTCCTCCACCAAAGCTCAAAAAATCATTCCTTGGAATTTTCCCTTTTTCCGACACAATGGACCCAATAATTGAAGAGGACAAAGAAGAGCAATCGGTAGAATTATCGGTTGAAGACAGGGTGGACGATGAGACGGATGTTGATGAGGATGAGCCAGATCTTGAAACTGACGATGACGACAATGATGAGGGGACTGAATCTGGATACAAAGACTATGATCAAATCACCTCAAAGAATGAAAATAATGAGAAATCATCTGCAAATAGAAATTATTCTAATGATTTGAATGAGTTAACCAAAGCGGTCAGTTGGATATTTTATATTTTTTTTATTTTACTAGCAATCAATTACTGAATCTTTCCTTCTGCTTTTTTTGATATGTAGCTGGACTTTGTAGTACGAAAGATTACCTCATCAAGTGCATGGAGAGCTGAATTTGACCGCCGTGCCGAGGATTAACAGAAGCAAAAAGGGGGGACAAAAGTGAATGGTCTGATTGCTGGTTATGGAATCCGCTGGAACATCAAATATCAAAGCCGAGAGAGGGCCTACAGGGCAAGAGAGGTATTTCATTGAGCTTCAACTCCAAATAATGTGATGGTACTGATAGACATATTGTTAAACTCAGGTTATTGATGCAATGCTCCGTGACGAGTATAGTAAATTCCAAGATCAAATTGTTTGGTCCAGCCGCAAAGAAAATCGCAAGAAGTTTGGCTACTTCAAAGAAATTCTGTTTACCAGCAAGGAATGGATAATGATCAATGAATTGAATCAGGAGTTAGAAGTAAGATATATTCATTCCACAGATCCACTTATATATTTCATACATAATGCTTATTTTTTTTGATAGCCGTTTAACCGTTTGACCAAGGAGATGGAGGGAAATGGTCCTACAGGTGCTTTTGTATTGCCAAACTACTATCAAACCATCTATGATTTAAAGAAGAAAGAGGCAGGATGCAATCGAGGGCATCCATTACATCCAATGTATGTGAAAATGATACAAAAGCTTGAGGTCTACCAAGAAGAGGCGCTTGAATGTGAAACACTCGTAATGGCCACCGTTCTTCACCCAACGTTTTGCATCAAAATCTTCTCTCATTGCTGGCCTGAAAAAGCAGAGGAAGCCGAAGCAACTTTGGACCGCCTTTTTGCTAAACGAAGGGATTTGTTGAACAAGAAGAAAAAATCAAACATTAACATCTTGGACGAGAATACTTCAAATGTTGAAAAGGATAATATATTTGATTTTTTCAACACTCCTGAAACATCGGATGAAAGCAAAGAGCTAGAAGTATATGTCAAGAACATGGATCGCTTAACCAGTCCAGATGGAAAGGATCCCAATAGTATTTTGAGGTGGTGGAAGGTATAGCTTCTATTTGTTCTCAGCTTTGTCCACTTGCGTTTGTTAGCTCATATTGATTTTAACAATGCTACTTAAACTTTTCAGGTTCATTCATCAACATATCCAGTTCTTTCATCATTAGCCAGGGACTACTTGGCCAGCTCAGCATCATCTTGTGCTGCAGAGCGTACATTTTCTTCTGCTGCCAATGTTTGCTCAAGTGGCCGAGGAAGCTTGAACCCACGGACAATTGAGAGGTGTGTTAGTAGTCACATGTGGTTGAAAGACGGTATACAGGTGGCTGGAAAGTTTGCAAAAGCTCAAGGCATCGTTAACAACTATACAAATTTTTCCCAAAAAAATAATGAAAATAAATAAAACTCTTATTGCTCTTGTTCATTGGTCTCAATATTTCTTCCATTTTTCATGGATTAATGAAAAAAAAAAAAAAAAATTGTGTATACAAATAGTTTGCACAATAATTGCTATCTGACCGCCTTCATATTATTATTATCCTTATTCCCTAGTTTTATTTTTATTTTTTTTTTTACTCCTTAATATTGATTTATGAGAGCCTCTTCTGGTTCACTATGGGTGAGTGGTATAGCTGAGCAGGGCGCTACGCTAACATGTAGCGTAGCTGAAAAGAGCGCTACGCTAACAGTTAGCGTAGCTGACAAGAGCGCTATGCTAACAGTTAGTGTAGCGTTTGTTCCAGCTAACACCGCTACAAGTCAGCTAACAGTTAATTCCTGTAGCGTTAACTTTTTTTTTTTGAAGTCGCTAACGCTACGCTACAGCTATTTTTTTTTTTGACAAAAATTTTGTAGCGTTAGCTGAAAAAAAAAACCGCTAACAGTAACTTTGTGTTAGCGTAGTGATAAAAGCTAACATTACGCTACGCTACAGCTATTGTTAGCGTAGCGGGCCCACCGTTGTGTCAAGTATCAACAACAAAAACCCCAATATAATTACAAAAACCACAATCCTCCACATTTCAACCAATCACAACTCAGGATCCAAACTTGCAATATACAACCCCAATACAATCAATTATCCTCCACAATTCAACCCCAACCAACAATAAATTGTTGCCAATACAACTCCACCCAATCACAAACCCAAACTTGTTCTTCAGTTTTCCTCAAAATTTGGTAAGTTTAGTCAATTATAAACTTGCTTGCAGAAAAAACATTAATCCATCATTCCCTGATCCCAGAACAATGCCTATCAAAAAAACGAATAAATTCATCACCGGAAAAGGAAAAGTGATACCAAAGAAGTCAGCAAGCAGGAAGAAACCCATCAAGAAGCAAGCACAACATGTCTCTGACAATGATACAACCGCAAAAACTTCTGCTCACCTAAAGAAAGATGACTTCCTCATAATCATCGACTGGCTCAAAATCCAAAAGAATTATGATTTGTGCTTTGGAAATGGTAAGGCACCGGCGGTTGGAAGGACAGCCAAAGGGAAGATTAACGGATTTGAGCTTATGGCAATCAATCTGAGAAATCAATCCCCTTCACAAATCAATCTAACCCCCAGGTAGATGAAAGATTGTTTTAACAGCTACAAGGACAAGTACAAGAAAACACATACCCAATCCCTCTCCATGCTGGCTGTGGACTCACCAATGAAGACCAATCGGCAGGAATTATTACCATTGACAAGAAGCTTGACAAAATGTGTCCACATTTCCATGCTATGCATCAGCTGATGGGGAAGAAACCGTTTGTGATGCCCTTGTACAAAGTCAATGCAGGCCAGTTGGAAATGTAATCCTTGCTCTGATTTTATTTAACTGACATGCTTCTTCAAATTAATTCTTTATTAGGAAAGGCGCAAGTGGCTTGTGACAGCCTCAGTTTTGAGATGTTGACGTTTGAACAACAGGTTAACAACAATAATAAGGGGGTCGAGTTAGAGGAAAAGAAATTCAACCACTCAATTGAGCTCAAGGAGAAGAAGTGGGATCATGGAATTAAATTAGAGGAGAAGAAGTGGGAACATGGAATAAAATTAGATGAGAGGAAATTGGACTGGGAAAGGGAGGAGAAGGATAAGGATTGAAGGTTTGAGATGGCCAAGATGGAACATTTGGCTTGTCAGGAGCACATTGGTAAGAAGTATGACTTGGTGACTCAGTGTGTTGCTCATGGAAAGAGTACAGAAGAGATTGAACGCTTGGAAAATTTATTCAAATAGTCCACTGTGTTTGGCTTTGTTCCCACCAAAAAAATCATTTGAAAAATTGCATGTTACATATTAGAAAGAAAATATAAGAAGGAAACTATTGATTATATTTTAAAGAGTTATCTAAAATAGCATCCATATCTCTAATTTTCCAGTTGCTTTTACTTGGATGATTAATATAGTGACCATCTCTAATAAGCTGAATGGCTTTTTGGGTTTTCTTGGGCAGTTGAGTATGTGAAGAGTTGGGAGCAGTTTTTGAGGGAAGGGTCAGGTGAGAATAAGAAGTGGCTTTCCATGCACACTCAACTATACCATCAAATCCTGCAAAGTTTATTCCACAAGAATTGTCTGGAAAGACAAATTCACCTCCAGTGACTTGAAGATTATTCTCAACTAGCTTCACAGTGTGTTTCTCAATGGTAATCCATAGGACAAAGCTGAAGGGTGAAGAATCAGTGTCTTGGTGTGGCGTGTTTGCAAACTGGCCAAGGGTAAATGACGTAGAACAGGTGTGAGGTGAATCCTTTGCGGTGAGCTGAATATTGGGGAGCTAGTCCGGGGGCTTTGAGTCAAATGTGTTGTTTCTGGACCTCATGGAATAGGGGTTTGGGTACGGATTGGAAGCATTTGCCAATAAACTTATCAATTTTTGGAACATCTTTTTGAAGCGCTTCATAACCTGGTCAATCTGTAGCAACTTTGGAAGAAATTCCTGTTATACCAATTTGGGATTGTGCCTCGTAACCTTTTTGCCATCTTAGACTGTACATTTCACCCGAGTATGCTGGTCTGTTGGATTTGTTGGAATTTTGAGATTTGGCCGGCTGGATGAGATGTTGGCTGAGATTTTGGTATTGTGCTTTGAGGTTTGCATCCATGGTTGAGAATGGTCAGAAATTTACCACAGCAATAACCTTCTTACGAGCTGCATTGGCCCAGCAGATAAAGGACTTGTTGAAGAATTGGATGTTGGCATTTGGATTGGGAATTGAGATGTGGACTGGAATATGGGACTGGCCAGAAAATTGTACATTGGCCCTTTGACGGCAAAGAGTTTGAGTGGCGGCTCTGTACTTTTTCCGCTTTATTTTCCAATTACTGAGGTGTGATTGCGGAGCCAGACAAGAACCTTCTGCTTCATTGACCCCATTGCTGCCACGTATATCTTGTTCTCAATAGTGATCACATCAGCAATAGATTTTACAAATTACACAAGACTTTGATTCCATCTGAGACATGTTAGGAGGCACGTGGGGATTGGGATTGGAGTGTTGCTTGCATGTAGGTGGGTGTGGTGGATGGCTGAGTTTGACTTTCTTGGAGGATGTTTTTGATGTTTCTGAATTGTTTTCACTACTTTAATTGTTGGTTGAGGCATTGTCTGAGAAGGTGCCATCTGAATCTAAATTGTAGGTTGAAAAGGAAGGTGACAGAAACTCCTGGTGGCAAGAATCATCCCCTCCTTACTCCTCACTAATGTGCTATGACTGTTCTAGATCAAGAGGAAGAGCACATCGCCAATGGATGTTACAGTTCTTACTTGATCTTGGACCAGTCACTGGCACATCAGCTTGGATTGGGGAGGGGATGGGCAGCGGGTCTTGAGTTTGGTTGGGTTCAGAGGCCAAAGATTGCTCCCCTCCTTCCTCTTCACTAATGTGCTGTGACTGTTCTTGATCCAGAAGAAGAGCACATTGCCAATTTACATTACAATTCTTACTAGATCTTTGAACAGTCAGCTGCACATCAGATTGGATTTGGGAGGGGCTGGGCAAGGATTCTTGTGGTTGGTTGGGTTCAGAGGCCAAATATTCCTGGTGTTTTAGAGCTGAGGAGCTGGAGTTGGAACACCAGTTGATGATGGACGACACAATCTTGATGATCTGACTCAGGTAACCATCCATCTCCTCCGTTTCTGCCACCGACACTAGGGCAGATCCTTGGATTGTCGAGAGAAGCAATTGGATTGATCCAACTATTGACTTGGTTTGCGTCTCAAGATAAACCTGAATGAATCAAACAAAAGAATTCAAACTTGTGTTTCATTCTGCTGGTAACAGTAGTAGTAGAGTCAAGAAAACACTTACCTTTAATTTCTCAACATCTTCATTGGATTGAGCAGCAATTTTGACTGATTGTTCTCCAGATTTGGAAGTCTCCATACAAACGGATCTAGAGTCGGAACGCTCACGTGTAGTTAGAACATCTAAATCATGACAAATTGGGATAAAAGACATGTTGCAGAAGGCGCGGTTGAGAATGCCAGCCCTTGGAGGAGAGTCAAAGACTTTATCTGGGTTAGTCAATGACGAGCCGGATACATAGTCTCTGATATTGGAGGCGTTACTGCCATCAAAGCCACTTGACAATCAAAACTCTTCAAACTTTCTGGCCATGTGTTGGTGTCATGACTCAGCATTTCCAATAAAACTGAACTATGCTCCTTAACCAAAAGGCTATGAAACTGGCTGAATGACCAGTTCATATTGGAAATTTGTAGTGTCATATACCACCGTATGACAGTACCCCCGGGGTTAAGGGCACTTCGTCTTGAATGTGCTATGGCTGGTGGCACCAACCCATGTCAATCTCATGGAGCCATATTCAGACACACTCTTGACGCTACAAGGAACCACCAAGACTGCGGGGAAACTTTCCTCGAAGATAGAGATGCTTCAAACCTCGACTTTCGAAGCAGCTTCAAAGTTATCTTTGAACTTCAAAGTTATCTTCGAAGTTATCTTCAAAGTTATCTTTGAACTTCGAAGAAGTGAAGCTCGAAGATAACTACAATCTTGCTACCAACGGGTGGAAACCCTCGACAATGGTCACAGGCTGGAGGTGTCCTGATCGCGCATTGAACCCGTGGCAGGGTTAGCCAGTTTACTGTCATGACTCAGCATTTCCAATCAAACTGAACTATGCTCCTTAACCAAAAGGCTATGAAACTGGCTGAATGACCAGTTCATATTGGAAATTTGTAGTGTCATATACCACCGTATGACAGTTGGGTCCAATTACCCGGTGGTCCTCCAGGGATTTTCTCATTTGGATTCCGGATGTTAAACATTGGTTGGTTGGTTGATGAAGCTCCTGGCCCTTGGTTCCGGCCAATGAATCTGTTCAATTTACCGGGTTGCTCATATGGTTCAGCTCTTGAAGACGTGCCTGAGCCTTGTTTATGAGGAAAATTGTGAAGTACCAATCATTGAATGGCTTCATCAATTGTTGAGAATGTGTTGACAACCCTCATCATGAATGATATCAACTCACTCGGCACATTCAATTGTCCAGTCCGTAGTAAGTCGTCTATTGAGCCTGTTGAAAATGTAAAGTGTATGCGACATTAGCTAGTTGTGTCTGAAAGGTTCACAAGGAGTATAACGGTTCCCCTTATGAACTGGATTCAGATGAGAGAAAAAAGTGGAGGGCAGACTTGCATTTTAGGCCGCGTAGCTGAGTCTTAGTGGATTCATACCGTCTCTTGTCAAGGTTGACAGTATCTTCCAAATCTTGAATAGCCTCCTGAGAGAAATACTGTTCAGCCAACAGAACACCTTTCCAGCTGTGCATCTGCCTCAAATTGTCATTAAGGTTGTCTACTTCAGCCTTCAGCCTCTTGACAACCAAGTCGTTTGATCTACCGTTGCTATCCAATGTGGCTCCAGATTGATGTGAGTCTAGCTGTTGGTTGAGATCAGAGATCTGCCGTTTTAGCTGATGAATCTCTTTCTTGGCAGATTGCACTTCTTTTGATTTGCATTTGTCCTGAGAACCAAACATACTCCAAGCAAATCGGCTCAGCTATTTGATGAACGGCTTGAATGGTGGACGGTATACAGGCAAGCTGAAGGAGGCAGAAGGTTGACGGTAGTTCAAATGAGGATATCCGTCCACTGTGTCTGAAGAAGGATCCAAGACAATGAATTGCAGGTCTGAGTTTCTTAAAGCGGCCCCCAATTGGACTATCAACGGTTAAAGGAAGAGCTGTGTGTTGGACCTTTCAGAGGCAACAAGTTTGTTAGCGTTCAGCAGAGAGATATTGGGATAGTTTTTGGCACCATGGAAGACATTGAATTCATCCATAGTGCCAAAAAAAAAAATCAGAAGATGATTGGCAGGGTGAAAATCAACATGGTGATCTATCTGGGCCAATTCAGCCATCTCCTGTGGATTGGCCTGATTCAGACAAGTGTTGACAACGTCCAAAATTTCCTGAGCAACTGTCGTGGTGAAAAAGAGAAAAGATAATAAAAAAATAGTGACAGCACTCACTTTTGTGGAAGGAGTGAATAACAGCAGGTATGTCAGCAAATTATCCAAGCACCAAAGAGGAGGGATGATGGCTCAAGTGGCTTACCTGTCATTTTCTCAGCCACAAAGCACATGAGCAAAAGATAAATTGACACATGGCATGAAACATTAGAGGAAACATGACCTTGACAGGGTTTCATGCACCACATGTTGAGCTGGTGGAAGAATAAATAGAATGGTTGTACTGTTTGATTGTTTCTTCCAGGGCTGAATAAATGATGGTTTACGGGACTGTTCCCCCAAAAAAAAACCCAAAAGAGTCAGGGCTCATAATCACTCATGATTATGAATTAAAGATCAAATTGTGCTCACAAATTAGGTTTTAGAAAGCCAGCCATCTGTAGAGATGTGTGTGCTTACTTAGGCAAGGAAATGTATTTTTCTCCAACACTAATTGGCAAAAAGGCACCAGTATGTGTAATAAATTTGTTGATTTTATTGGCATTCAAGAAGAGAAGAGAACAAAGATTTGTAACGAAGCAGAGCAATCAAGAAAAATTGGCACTGCAAGGACCCAAAATCAAATACAAGAGTCAGAAAGCTGGCAGTGTATTGTTCTGCAAGTGAATGTTGAATTATTCACCTTAGTTGAAGAGTGCAAGTGTTATGGGGTGTAACAGTCCACATAATCCATTGTTACTAGATTCAACGTTTTCCAACAAGGGCAGGGTTGCTTCTGGTTCCTCATTGTAAATTTCATGCCACTGATCCTTGAGGTTGGCTAGAAGATTATGCAGAACAATGAAGGTGATGATCCACTTGACTGTTGCCTTCATCTCACAAGGGTTCCTGATTTGTGATTTAATTTCTTGCAAGCTGGCAAATCATCCCTTTAGAATACCAACGGCATGTTCAATTTTTACTCTTGATTGGGCTAGATGGTAATTGAAATCCACATTCTCAGGTATAAGCAAATCAGAACCCTTGTAGGCTGGAACCGTATTTTTATCACTTGAATAAGCAGATTTGGACAGGAGGAATTGGTGTTGGTCAAAGAATTGTTCTGGATTTTGAGCAAGCTTCATATTAGAGAAGACATAAAAATTGTGACAGTATCCTGGGTAGCCTGCAAGGTATGATATGAACTTTTTGTTTATGTCACAAACAAGAGTGACTGACGGCAAAGTGGAGTAACTTTTTGGAAAGAAAACAACACATCAGCTAAGAATCCATAAAATAGTGGAACCAATGCAAACTATCCAACTGTTTTTTTCAATCCCAGTAGTGGTTACAGTCCACTGGAGGCTTTTGACTCAGTGGAATGGTTGTTCCATCAACAAATCCAACACATCCATGGAAGCCTTCATCTTGCATGACCTGAGATGATTCCATACTTTCTTCTTGAGTTGGCCATGATACCAAGTGTGATTACATTTAATAAAGAATCTTGATCACACAACAGGTGTAAAGGTTGATTGTTCCATAGCCAACTTGGAAGAGATTCTTGAGTCTGAACACAGTGGCACCATTTCCGTTTGATCCAAGACAGCACATAGCAATAGCCAGTTGGACTGATGGGTCTTGTTGAGGATTCTGAGAGGAGTTGTGAAAGATTGTATTTGAATCAATCAGTTGAACAAGATTGAGGAAACATGGGAACGACATTTGAAAAAGCTGGAGGAAGCATGATTGAGGAAGTTCTTGAATAATTGACAGGTCATATCAAGGATGGAATTGTGTAGTGGTGCCTCTGGAATTGAGGTATTGTTTCTGGATTTTTGATTGACAATAAAAATAGAAATCTTCAAGTCCCAAGTCATTGTTATCTGAGTCAAAAATCAATACGGTTGCAGCAGAGTTGGCTGCTTGAAATAGTTGCTTGTGTTGAGAGGGTGCTTGTCGCATGATTGGTTGAGGTGAGGTGTGATGTTTGCTTGGTTTGACAAGAGGAAATGGATTGAACGGTGAAGCGTGAGCTGATGTGAGATGTGATTTTAATGGGTTATTTTGGAAATGAAGGATTTGGATGGAAAACCAGGGTTTTTCATTTTCAAAATCCGTTTGCTTTTTAGCTACCCCGTTTTGAAAACCCATTGATTAGAAATCATGGATTTGTTAATTTCTAATCAACGGGTTTTAATGGTGGATTTGGTCATATTTGATACCCCCTATTAAAAATATTTTTCAAAATTTTGGAGAAAAAATATTTACTCTTCCCCTTTGTAAATATTTACTACAATTTATGATGGATAAATATTTGATGTGCCAAAGCTGAAATATTCCGGCCAACTTATAAATAATGCTAATTATTAATCCCAACTTTGTTGTTGAAATTAATAATGCCTCTAACTTTTGTGGTATCCACAAATAATTACTCCAACATTTACATTGGAGTAAATATTTACAACCTCCTCCAGAAAAGGAGACATCACTTGGTCCCAAAGCAATGCTGCAACCAAGTGATGTCATTGAAAGGTGACAGTGAGAAATTCCTGCTCACACAGTGTATTTAAAACCTTCATCAATGCAGCAAAATCAGCAATCACCATTGCCTTCCGCACACCCAAAATTGTTCCAATTAAAATAATGTACAACCTCCAACTCCTCAAAAATTTATTTAAGCTTATCAACCCTGAGTTCCCCCTTTCTCTCAAAAATCATTTGACTTTCATGCAAGAATCAAACCAATCCAGCAAGTTCACAAGGTTCAAAGTCAAGGTCCTCGGGCACCTTGACTCATCTTGGGAAGAGATCAACATTGGTGCTATCATCAAATATGAGGACGCCTGTGGATGTGTTGCCTGGGTTGGATACATATCTATGCCAGGATTGAACCAACAGCCAGATCCCTGTAGTTTATTGGTATGGATCATGCTTACTTGCAGTCGGAGGCCACTTTGCGACCCGCAGTAAGCAATGTTATGTCAACAATTAATCCAGTCTGCTCATTTCTCTTGTTCAGCCCCCCCCCCCCCCCAGTCTCAGCACAACCGATTCCAGCGAGCTGGCTGAATCTGTCAGCCACGCTGATGAAAGCGCGCTTGAACAGGCCAGCCCCAGACCCACACTTGAACTGGTCCCCTCCCAACGCACACTCAAACTGGTCCCTGCCCAATGCGCAATCAAAAAGCCTCACCTCAAGATGGTCCCTGGCAATGCGGCCAGGGACCATAACCTTGGAATGAGGGGCACCACGGGTGCTGGGCCAGATTTTCATGATGCCATACAACCTGCAAAGCGGCAAAACCTATTCCAGGCTAACATCAACATGTCAATGGCTGATTTCTTTCATATTTCTCACCTCTCTGCAGAGGATACTCACACTATGTCTGACATTAAAAATAACTCTATATATCACTGGTCAGTATTCAAAGGCATGATGATGAGGAAGCTCATGAAAGCAAGCTTTAGACTTGGCCCTGCGTGGCTGATAGTTGCTGGTGTGGTTTCTGTTATCAATCATGTTATCAATCAGCTAGAAGACAACTACCCAGTAGACAAATAGGGGTGGTATTAGACCTTCTTATTTCACTAATTTGTATCTAGCTGGTGTGTTGAATATTACATACAATTCATCACAAACACCTTTATTATTTGCTTACATATCTATACTGACCTTCAGTCTGCCATTTTTCCATGCTGTTGGTGTTGTTTTGGATATATAGTATCATATTTAATCAGTGATTGAATTGGCTGATAACCAAATCCAGTCTATAAAGTAACTGGGGAACCTATGAGACATGAAATAATACAAGACCAAGTATGAAAATAAGGAGCCCACACCACTTTGTCATGTATCTACTGCTATGGGAGCCAAAAGTTGTTTGGAGAAGTTCTTTTATGGAAAACAGGATAAAGAAGAAGGAAAGAAGGGAAAACAGTGATAGAATTGTATCTTAATAGGATTAAATCCTTGAAGCAGATAAGAATAATTGTGCAATTTCACCACAGGTGATTTGGACCATATCAATGAGGAGGAAGTTGGCTTCAAAAAGAGATCATTTAGATGGATGTTAACATGGGATCCTCCCTGTAACTGTCTGGTACGACTTGATAACATGATTTGATATACTGATAAAATCAGTCTCACTGTGACATGTGATCAACCATTAAGGAGGAAGCGCTTCATAATCATCATTGTCTGTTTATCTCTTGCTCCCATTTCTGAAGTCCCTGACAAAATGCAAGCATCCTCATGGCTTCTGAAATTGGTTCAACTTCAGTTTCAGACTGATTGTGGTGCAATGTGGCTGCATGGTGTGAGAAAGCATTTAACAGGTATTGGTTGGTGCTGGAGTGTTGTAATTTCCAAGTGATCAATCCACCTTCCTGACGCCCAGTTGGGGCTAGTATGGTTTCAAGGGGGAGGCATCCCCCTGAGCAGAAATTGTGCTGTACATTCAAAGTGCATATGAAGTTCTGGATGGATTTTGGGTTTGATGAAAAAGTGTGGAATTAGCTTTATTTCATTTACATTTTTTTGCAGTACCTGAATAGTACTGAAATCAACAGGGGTGTATACATATCTATAACTTTTAGCCAGGATGGCCATTTTATTCTCTTTCTGTACCCCCATCTTCATACACTGGTTTATTTTAGCATAATATACCTGGGGACCCACTTCCCAGATGGACTCCACAAAAGAAATGGTTTCATGAGGGCTTGGTAGGTTGTTTTCCTACCATTTATTCATTAATATTGGTGAAGGGGGGAGCCTCAATAAATGTAACAATACTTACCATTACAAATGAACCTTTGTGGATAATATTTTTCTCATTGAGCTTCACTGCTGCAACCTGCTTGATCCGGTAATGCCTGTGATTTCTAAAGAGTATCTCTGGTACATGTGCTTTTTGTGGCCCCTTGGCACTGTGCTGGCAAGGATACTGCTTGTACCCTTGTATTTGGTTTTTGTGGTATCCCATACCCTGTTGGATGTGTAAATTGTATTTGAACAGGTCTGTGACCTGAGCTGAGGCAGTGAAGTATCTCTTAGCCTCATAGTTGTATAAGCGGGTGCCTGATAGCAACAGCCTCATGATTTGGGCATTGCACAAGCTTGTGGCTATATCTCTTCCAGGGCTCAGGCGGTTGGAGTGGATAGAGCTATTTTGCACAATCCCATTAAAACTTTCAAATTTCTCTGTGGCAAACAGGCTGGCTGGTCCAAATTGCCGTATTGAGTCTTCAAGGTGAAGTAACATGTGGATTTTGGGTTTGTTGGCCCAGTTTCCTGACATATTTCCTATGTGATATTCAAAGTGCTCAATATTTTTCTTGAGGTTGTAAAGATAAATGTCCATGTCCTCTATGCATGTCTGAAATACATAGCTCCTAAGGGTACATAGGGAAATCCACAATGCCTTCATGTGTTGATCCATAAAAGGAAACAAAACAAATGGTGCAGCCTGTATTACAACCCAAAACTCTTTTCCAACAAAGCTTTTGTAATGTGCAATCATGTATCTAGGTTGAATTGGTGGAACATTCAGTCCTTCATTATCAAATGACCCCCACCATGACCGTGCCTCCAGTGCTGGTAGCTGTGATGCCTTCAGTCCACCCATGAAGTAGTGCCATAAGTATTTGACTGATCCTAGGAGTATGAAATGTAAAACTTCTACAGGTGTATCTTTGCAACCATCAAATGACACTGCCAGCATAATTTCCTAGGTTGAGTTCATCCCAGTTAAACTAGGATGCAAACAAGCCAATTTAAATTAGGTTGACCTCAACCAATGAAATATAAAACTAGGGGGGGTCCCTTGGATTTATATTTCATCAGTTGATTTCAACCAAGTTTAAATTGGTTGAGTGCATCCCAGTTTAACTGGGATGACTTCATCCTAGGCAATTATGCTGGCAGTGTGAGTTCAAGAACAGCCATGGATTTTGTATTTGGCTGGGACTTTGTTCCTCTAGTTCAATTATTCTAATCCTCTCACTGTAACTATCACACTTTTTTGGGTGGCCAGTTCCATATTGATACAGTCACAAAGTCCGTATAGTTGAATTTTTCTTTCATATTCTTTCTGAATGTCAGTTTGGGAACTTATCCATAATGCCTTGCTGAGTACCTGTGTGTTTATCCAATTGCGGGGCTCTGGGAGTCAAGGTGTTCCAAAAAAATCTTGTATGTATGTAAGGGAACTCCTTTCCTCACCCTGAGGACATTTCAAATGACAGTCCCAGCAAGGATTGTTGGAAGCACCAGGATTAGGTGTATTTGTTACCTCAGTGGCCATAGCTGGGCTATCACCTGGGAAGCAAAGTGGAACAACCATGAGAAAAACTTCTTGGCCTATTGAGGCATCATAAGCAACACATTCCTGATTTCCTATATCACTAAATTTGGTCCAAATAAGTCCATCAATTCCAATTGACATTATCAGTTAGTTAATATGGATCTTACTTTATTTCATTAAGAATTGGTTCACCAATTCCCAAAGGCCCAGCTTGATTTGATGTGGATATAAAATGACAATTATATTCCATGTTTGTAAGCTGGGGTGGTAGGCCACTGAGAGTGAGGCAGTATGTAACATGCTTGTTCCACCTTTTTGACTTGTTGCCAGATGTGTCATCTGCATACAAAGTCAGTGGAAAATGATATATAATCTTGCCATCTGCTTTTATCCTCCATGGGTTGGGTATTGGGATGTGTTTTATCATGGAGCCTTTGCCATATTCTGCCAAGATGGATTTCATGATTATTTATATCAGTTGTATGTGGAATCACAATTAACACTCACCTATCATTCTATGCCCACATAGATCTACATAAGAATGACCATAATATGTTTGAATTTCTGAGTAAGTCTTTTGGAAATGTGAGACTGGGATTTCCAAAAGTTCCGGATGGTTCCAATCTATGTATATTGGTATATACAATTCAAATGCCCTTGATCCTGGGGGCAAGTTATTAGGCACCACAGTATTTGTGTCAGCTTGCTACTATGACAGAGCAACCTGTCACAAGTTTTCTACAAAAAAAATTATTATAAAATACATAGAATATCAAATCATAGTTAGAATATTATTTGATATTCTGAATTTTAAACTAAAATTAACCCAAGGTACCTCACTCACAGGTACCCCTAATTCTCACTCCTTCACTATGTAAATCAGCAAATAAGAATTAGCAAGTACCTTTTAATAAAAAAAGGCACTTGCATTAATTAATGCTTATATGTACAAATACATATGCTTAAAACCCCATTTCCAGTCACGGAAATGAGGTGTTGTGTAAATTAGGGGAGATAGTGTAAATACACTGTGTTTTACTCAAACCCCGCGTACCGCAGTCCGCAGAACTTGAAGTTCAACCCGTGTGACTGAAAGCCCGCGCCAAAGTTGGAATATAAGCCCCCATGCAAGCATCAAAGCCCCTTACAGGCTCTCAGCTTGGCACGCGGACTCCACAGTCACTCAGGTACGCCCAAATCAACAAAAACACGCCCCAGTAACCTCATTACACATGTTGCATATGTAATGAAGACTACTGGGGACTGTATAATTAATTATATTAGATTTTATTGTTATTTACACATAAATAAAAATACACTGACTGAACAAACAGTACAAATAATACTGTGGCTTATTATAAAATACAAATAAGCCACTAGTATTAAATATATAACAACCAGTACTGATGTAATACAGACTGTAAGTCAAAATAAATAAAATAAATACATTAAATAAATCAATTGGTGACGTGTATCCAAAGCAGGGGCTGCTGAAGCGTCACCAAGCAAGCAAAAACGGCCAAAATTTGGTGCAAAGATCCCACAAGTTGGCCAATAATACCTACAGGGTCCCCAGAGGGAACTCAAGACTATTTAAGAAGCTCCTCAACCGCCCAAAGAAGGCTCCTCATGCTTCCCAATACCCACTAACAACCTTACCCACTTATTATTAGATAAAACATCCTTATAACACAGTCTGGTAAGCCTCTTAGTAGTTATTCTTTAGCCCTGTCTTCCCCAACAACTTTACAGTGACCATCCAGCTCCACCAACCATCCATCAAAGCGCTCCAAACTGTCCAGTTTTACCCTGAATATCCCCAAGATCCCTCAAGGTTTATTACTAGTAAGTAATAACCCTTTTCTTGAAGATATTCCCCACTTTCCTTTCCTGGGATTAAACCACCCCTGATTTATCAGGCCCCAGTGTTCCAGTTACCTAATCCTCTGCAATTTATTTGCAAGATACCTTAGAGGGATCTAAACCACCCCTGATTTATCAGGCCCCTCTGGTTTTAATTATATTAAATTTATTTAATATAATTATTACCCCCTTTTTCTCTCAATTTTTACGTCACAATTCCCCCATATCTTTTGGGAATTGCAACTTTTTACCTTACCCAGAGGTTATATACTCTTTCCATCTGTCTTTGCACCACATGTAGCTAGAAGTACTTGTCCTTGGCATCAGGGAGGCTGACACTTTGGTTTGATGCATTTGGAGTATAAAGTGTCTTGATATTTGTAGAAGAATATTGGAACCACAATGGGAGAATTGGGGTCTTTTAAACCAAGTGGCTCATAAATGTAAAAGTGCTTCCCTTCTGATGGAACCATCTGGACCCGGTATTGAGGGCCAATAACCTCCTGCCACTTTAGTGACTGAAACAGAGAATAAACATCCTTACACTTGGGATCATGTGGGTAGAATTCCAGATGAGGTGCTACCAGTGGATTGGCAAGTTCCTGCATCAAATTGAAACAACGTCAAAGACCTGAAGTTCAATCCACTCCAGAATGACTAAGGCAAACAAACACAGGGAACTATACTCCGGAGACTCAATGCAAAAGTCCTGTTGCATAAAACCAATTGACTTTCAGATGGTTCAATTTTCATCATAGATTGAAAAATCTTCCTGAATCTTCTGATAGTGTCCCAATGAGGGAGATTTACATGGCACAAGGTTAGAATGCTACGTAGATGGTTATACATTTGACAAGACATGATGGTGTGCAATTTCCCCAGAATGAGGGTAGCTACCAGATGCTGTATCAAAATTCATCAATCATCTCAGCCCCCTATGAGCTCTGTGGTAACTCTTTGGTCTAAATTAAGCAATAAACATAATTACTGACCTCTTTTGTTGGAAAAGGGTACCACAGTAAATTAGCAGGAACCCTATGGAATCTTTGTTGGGGTGATTCATCAGGAATAATGTTATGAGTGCACACATCCTCTGGTGATTCAATGTCATAAACATGGTGCAAGGGCTCATCACCCCATGACCAATATTCCAGGGCCAGACTGGTATAACTTTCAGCATCAGATTCATCTGGATTATAGCCAAATTTGGCTGGATCCATTCCAATGATATCTTCATCTTCTGACCCGACTTCATGGATATCTTCTTGGTTCTCTTAAGATTCATCAATAGAATCAGCAGGAGGGGAAAATTGGTCCTGTAAATAAACATGAGCATGTGGTGATGAATCCCTGGCTGATAAATTGCAGCCTGGCTGGTGATCCAAAGCCAAATTTGCCCATGCATTGATCTGAGCCAATTTGGCCACATGGCGCGCACTTTTCAAGTGACCTTTCATACTGCCCAGTTTGCATGTGCGTGAACCACCACAGATGAGGCAACGGTATAATGGGGGTCCATATGTGTTGGGGAGTGATTCAAAATCTGGGGTGAAATGAGATGAGATATTTGTCAGTGCAGAAGGGTAAATATTCTGAAGATATGTTGCAATTGATGCCTACTTACCTGGATAGTTCATCATAAATGTGTTTGTATTAACCTTAATGTAGATGATGATTAATATGAGCAAGAAAACCAGGGCCAGATGAGGATAAGTGACCCTTTGTAGTGATGAGGGAGGTTTATCTGTCCCCATGATCAGGCCCAAATTCCCGCGGAATCTGATGCGCAATGCGCAGCTTGTGTTGTACTCCGGCTGGAGCCAACCGGAGAGCCTCACTCAAACTCAATCCAAGACATCCACCTCACTCAAACTCCCCCGCCCCCAAACTTTTAATATCCCCCTCACTCAAACTCCCCCTGCCCCACAACAATTCCACTCATCCCCTTCTTTCAAACACCCCCCCCCCCCTCCGCAACAACATTCAATATTAATATTAAATCAATCTCTGGCCGCCTCTCAATCTGGATACAATATCCCCCCCCCTCACGTAATATCCCCCTGCCAGAAAACAACCCAATATACCCCCTTCCCTGGTACTTCCCCCCCCCCCTCAATCAACATCAACTGATTCCCTGCTTGTTCAAAATAACCCGGCCCCCTACAGTATTTAAGACCAACTGACTGCCCAACCAGATCACCTCTGCATCCCATCCCATCCCTTATTTACTACATACTACAGTTTCCTCTACAACTACAGTTTCCTCTACACAGAAGTATCATGCCATTGCAGGGCAGCGGCAATAACTGGTCCTTTTTGCGAGACAAGTATCAACCACACCTCAACCCTCAACCTTCAGACGCCAACCCCCAAGGATCCCAACCTGCGTTCAACACCAACAACCCCGCGGGGTACAACTATGCTGGCAGACATGTCATTGATCCCCATGGCAGAGTAGGCGGTCCGAGAGCACCAGGCAGCCCAACTCATCATCCATCAGGGGGCGGCGGCGGCCCACCAGGTGGTGGTGGTGCTCATGGTGGCAATGGTGCATATGGCGGCGGCAGTGCTCACAGAGGCAATGGAGCATATGGTGGTGGCGCCCCACCCGGTGGCAGCGGTGCACATGGCAGCGATGGAGCATATGGCTGTGGCAGCGGCAGTGGCGGCAATGGAGCATATGGCGGCGGCGCCGGCCCACCAGGCGGCAGCGGCGGTGGTGCTCACGGGGCCCGCGGACGTTACGGTGGCAGTGCGCACAGTAGCAGCGGTACCCATAGGGTCCCAGACCAAAAGTGGTAAGTTGCCCAAACTGACCCCAATCTGCTAGGTTCCGTCTGCTGAATACCTGTTGAGCAGCAGCCGCAGCGGGGGCGCAAGGAATAGTGTCCACCCAACCCAGTGGGAGGGCAGAAGAGCCCTCCGCACAAATGTCTAATCAGGTCACATCACCTATGGCATACTGCTCCCAAGGCCGCCACAATCTTGGAGGAGATTGCAGCATTGCGCACAAGTTGGATCAGAAATCAAACTCAAGCGTCAGCGTCTCTACTGGTTGGATGATTTAGATCAGCTTACCAAGGATCAGCCCTTCACTCCGACCCGAGACCACCGTTTGGATCCGAGATAACTTCATGGCACTTTGAGCCTCCTGGTCCCAGCCACAGGAACTTGTTAGGGTGGCCCAGCCCCTTTTTGATGTAAGTCTACTTCCTAACCTCACAAGATATATGCTAATGTCAACCAACTTGATTAACAGGTACCCAAGAGCAAACAATGGCCAGCCACCATTATGCTTCAACTTGCAGGACTTGAAGCCATGCATGAGTGTCTGGTGTCTAGTGGACCACCACCAGTTGCCACATCAGAAACCCCAAGTGGCTCCCTCACACAATTTATAACTACCACCCTCCAACAGGTCCTAGTCAGCCCCAAACTGGATTGCTTTGGCTGGCTTGGGTCGCTGAAGAACCACAACATGGAGTCGCCTTACTCACTGGTAAAAGGAAGTCCCCCTCATTTCACCTTTCCTATTCCCAAACACTGCCAGAATAATTGCCTAGGATGAAATCATCCTGGTTAAACTGGGATGCACTCAACCAATTTAAACTTGGTTGAAATCAACTGATGAAATATAAATCCAAGGGACCCCCCTTGGTTTTATATTTCATTGGGGGCGTTGATAAACGCACGCCAACGGCGCACGCCAACGCCAACCCGCACGCCAAAAAAAATTGGCGTGCGGGGCCCACACACCATTTTTTTTTGGCGTGTAGGGTCTACACGCCAAAAAAAAAGGGCGTGTGAGACCCACACGCCAAAAATGGCGTGTGGTTCCCACATGCCATTTTTTTTTGGCGTGTGGGCCCCGCACGCCAAATAAAATTGGCGTGTGGGCCCCCTTGCTCACATAATCGAATGGGAGGGACCATTCAATTACGTGAGCGGGGCCCCTCCTGGCTGACGAGGTTATACAACCTCGTCAGCCGGGAGGACTTCCTCCCGGCACGAGGTTGTATAACCTCGTTGGCCGGGAGGACTTCCTCCCGGCCGACGAGGTTGTATAACCTCGTTGGCCAGGAGGACTTCCTCCTGGCTGACGAGGTTGTATAACCTCGTCAGCCGGGAGGACTTCCTCCCGGCCGACGAGGTTGTATAGCCTCGTCGGCCAGGAGGACTTCCTCCTGGCTGACAAGGTTGTATAGCCTCGTCGGCCGGGAGGAAGTCCTCCCGGCCGACGAGGCTATACAACCTTTTCAGCCAGGAGGAAGTCCTCCTGGCCGACGAGGCTATACAACCTTGTCAGCCAGGAGGAAGTCCTCCTGGCCGACGAGGTTGTATAGCCTTGTCGGCCGGGAGGACTTCCTCCCGGCCGACGAGGCTATACAACCTCGTCGGCCACGAGGACTTCCTCCTGGCTGACGAGGTTGTATAACCTCGTCAGCCGGGAGGGGCCCCGCTCACGTAATTGAATGGTCCCTCCCATTCGATTATGTGAGCGAGGGACCCGCACGCCAAACAATTGGCGTGTGGGCCCCGCACGCCAAACAATTGGCGTGTGGGCCCCGCACGCCAATTGTTTGGCGTGCGCTCCCACACGCCAATTTTATTTGGCGTGCGGGGCCCACACGCCAAAAAGAAATGGCGTGTGGGTCTCACACGCCCTTTTTTTTTGGCGTGTAGACCCTACACGCCAAAAAAAAAATGGCGTGTGGGCCCCGCACGCCAAAAAAAATTGGCGTGCGGGTTGGCATTGGCGTGCGCCGTTGGCGTGCATTTATCAACACCCTTTCATTGGTTGAGGTCAACCTATTTTAAATTGGTTGTTTTCATCCTAGTTTAACTGGGATGAACTCAACCTAGGAAATTATGCTGGTAGTGAAACTGATACTTCTTCTGCCTATCAGGAAGCAATCAATTCCCAAGATCCCAGTTGGATTGAGACACACCTGAGCCCAGGGTGGAGAGACAATCCCAAACAGGTAGAGAAGGTTGACACCATAATTGTCAAACAATTAAAAACAGACAAGAATGTGCTTGCTGGGATCATCAAGGACGGACTCTCTCAGCCGACCAGAGTCCCAAAGCTCGCAGGAATGGTGGATGTGGTGTATGGATCAATGCTCCCTTGATTTAAGGACATCAAGTGGGCGGATATCAACAACAACAAGTCAATCAGCTGGGAAGCAAAGGCGCAATTGGCCTACTTGAGGCTTCAAATTCACCTCAATAAACTTTCTCACATTCTCGCGGCCGCAACAAGGGAAGCAAGACCCAAACCCCCCACTTTTGGACTGCTATCAAGGAGGATTTGGCACATTGGGCGGGCAAGTTGCAGATGTACAACTACTATTTTGCCACCCTCATACTTGCCAAGGACCAGGAGATCTGGGGCAACAAAACGACTGTTGCTGCAGATGTGACTGCTGAACGTGTGGCACTTCCCACTGCAGACAAAATTAACCGCAAGATTGCTTTGATTTCCATTGGCCCTGGGGAGGAGGATCATGAACTTGAACCAGTTCATTGAAATCACTAACAACGCATGTTTTCCATCACTGAATCTTCCTTTCCCTCATCACATGATCATCCCTATCTGTACTCTCCCCTGCCTTGATTGTCAATACCAACCTACTTGGTCTGATGACCAACCTCTATATGGAAGCTGGTCATCAGGATATGTAAAATAGTCACTGAGATTGCAAGCATTAGCAAAATATTTCCCACTAAATAAACTTTTGCACATATTTAACACAAAATGAAATAAATAAAATGAAATTTTATTTTATTTATTTTGCCATATGAAACTTGCCTTGTGTTGTGAATATTTTTCCCAAAATTTCTGGATGGGCCAGATATTTGGCCCATCTTACACCAGGAATAATAAATTGTCACTAGACTACAGGTGACATCAGCCTAGGTTCAATGAGCTACCCATTGGTAGTACAGTTGGCCTCATGTATAGCCCCTTGTAGGACACAAAGGGGCCATTGTAGCCCAGCTGGAGTAAACCCATAGCTACAACAAAGCTACATCCATTGTTTCTTGATGTCACCAGATGTCAGGTGACAATTGATTTTTCCTGGTGTTAATTATTATTGATGATGTTACACCAACATTTTTGTGTAATGGAAATATTCTGTGTGAAAAAATTGTTTGTCATAATTATTAAGTCAAACTTTTATGTTTTGCCGCCTCAGACGCAATATTAATCTCAAGACTAATATTCAAATGACGCCTAATTTCTGGATCTGGGATATTCCCTATAATATTTGAAATTGGGATTTGTGACTTGTTCCTCTCAACGTCCTCACTTATTGTATTGAAAAATATTTTTGACTTGGCCTTGAGGCAGTTTTCAAATATTTGCCTGCGCCCGTGGTGTAGTGATTTGATCAGAGGCAAGCTCTGCAGATACAGGAAACATTCACTAACCCTATGGATATACACGGCAGTTGCGCGGAATAAAGTTTTGCTTAGCAATCTGACAGGTCAGCTCATGGGCAATTTGACCAGCAGGCTGTCAGATTGCCGGCAAACAAACAGCCCAGCCGGCCCTTGAGTACAGGCAAGTTATGCTAACTTGCATGTGTCAATTCTCTGGCACACAAACCTGACCAGCAATCTGCCGGCGGGCGCAGCATTCAATACCTTTTAAATAGCTAAATTGTCTAGATAAAATGACCATAAAAATAAAAATGAAATGAAAATGAAAATGAAAAATATCTCTGAATGGAAATGAATACTAAATTCTTTACACTGACCAGTCTCAATAGTGATAATAAATGAATAATATGGCCAGACTCATTGGGATGGATGATTGATGCCTGATATTTTAGGTGATTTGTATAATTTTTATTTTTTGGGTAATGTCATGACTCAGCATTTCCAATCAAACTGAACTACGCTCCTTAACCAAAGGGCTATGAAACTGGCTGAATGACCAGTTCACATTAGAGATTTGTAGTTTCATATACCACCGTATGACAGTACCCCCGGGGTTAAGGGCACTTTGTCTTGAATTTTCTATGGCTGGTGGCACTAACCCATGTCAACCCCCATGGAGCCATATTCAGACACACTCTTGATGCTACAAGGAACCACCAAGACTGTGTCAGAATCTCAAACTTGTGCCTGACGCGCTCCAACTCGCCCGCGCTCCTCGCCCGTGCTCTCAGCATTCAATGATTTAATCTCTGCAGCTTCCGGTCCTGTGTTTCCTCCTCATCCCGCACGGAACCAATCAAATCCAACACACTAGCGAGAACAGTCAATTCAATCAATCAACATCATTGACTTGAAGCTGTCACGGGATCACCACTGTATCAAGATTCAAGAGTAGTGGTAACTGCCCCTTTTCCATTGATTCTACCTCATTCTCTGTCTCTTCTTTCATGATCACTAACCTAGATCTTTAGTCTCTTTTCTTGTGTTTGTTTGTTTTGTTTTCTTCTTCTTCTATTCCCTTCCAACCATCCATCTCATAGCCCTTCCATCCTGGTCCTTTAGGTACATCTTTGTTTCTCTCATATTGTCTCTTGTCTGTCTTCTCTTGTCTAATGAAATCAAACTCTAGTTTTCGCCTCTAAACCTTTCAGACTGTGGGGAAAATTCTCTCAAAGATGAGATGCTTTGAACTTCAAACTTCAAAGCAGCTTCAAAGTTATCTTTGAAATTTGAAGAAGTGAAGCTCAAAGCTAAATACAGTCTTGCTACCAACACGTGGAAACCCTTGACAATGATCACAGGTTAAAGATTTCCTGATTGCAAATCAACCCCGTGGCAGGGTTAGCCAGTTTACTGTCATGACTCAGAATTTCCAATTAAACTGAACTATGCTCCTTAACCAAAAGGCTATGAAACTGGCTGAATGACCAGTTCACATTGGAAATTTGTAGTGTCATATACCACCATATGACAGGTAACTTGAATGCTAAATTTTCAAATTATGATTTGTCTTTTTTTGTAGATAGTTATACTGAATATTAAATTCTGGATGTGGAATGATTTGTTTCATTTTATAAATTTCTTCCCACTGAGTTGAATCCATAATTTGATTCCTCACCACCTGTGGAATGTTCTGTGGGCCCGCTGATTGGGGATGCATGCAATCTTCCAAAATAAAATGGTAAATATAATGTTTTTTCCCTCCCTAATGAGCTACTAGAAGATGCATAGTAAATTAAACTTCCTGAAATTCCACCTGGGGAGAGGTTATAGAATCTCCCCATGAAGGTTGATGCATGCATTGATTGTTCCCTCCCCATATGTGCTGAGGTGGATTGGTATTGTGTTTCTGAAGTAGGGGATGTTATCACATTCACTGATGATTCAAGTTATTTCCCTGATGGTAAATAGTAATTCCCCTGGCCCATATTACTTGAAGATTCAGGTATATATCTATATGGTGTTTCAAGCCCCTCTGGCACACACCCAAGGTTGGCCCAAAAAAGGCCAAGTGCACTGGACTGACCCTAAAGCCCGCTTGGCCAACTTTCAAGCGTGCATGGCACACTCCCAACCCCCGCTTGGCACATAGCCAAGTTGGGGTGGGTTGGGCCCAAGCCTTGCTTAGCTAAAGCCAATTAAGGGTGCCACATTGAAAAATTTATGCACACCTTGTTTCCAATGTGTGCATAAGTATTTTTTTTAACTAAACTCAATCCTTCTCATACTTTTTTTTTACATTTTAACTACAGAAGTTTTTATTTTTTACCATTTTTACAGTGAGATTGATTGAATCCATAACACCCAAGCTAGAATCCAACATCTATAAAATGGGTACAAAACACTCTATTTTGGTAAAAAAAATAAAAACAGAAAACAGAAAAAACGAATAACTTACTGTGATGGGGGATGTTCTGAGTATCATGATTGGCCCAGAGATTGTTTTCAGCCAAGTTGTACTTGGGCATGTGCCAAGATCTGGGGGACGCACAAGATGGAAAATCAAGCCCCTGGGCCCCAACCCAAGCCCTCTTGGTGTGGTGTCAAGTGGGAATTTGTCAGCCTGCTACTAATTCAGAGGAATCCTGACCATAGAAAATTATACCAAAATACAATGTATATTCTTAGTCTCAAAAGAATGCACACCTTATGTCTTTTGTTTCAAAAGAAATTATTAAAACAAAAACATCTAACACAGAATCTACATATAACTTCTAAAGTATAAAGAGAAATTAGAATATTATTTCAGATTCTGAATCTACATGTAAATTAACCTAGGGTAGCTCAGCAGAAGCACCCCGTAATTATTACTCCTTCATATCCCTTCACAAGGCCTTCAAGTTTTCATATCACTTAAAGATCTACATACCCTTAAATATATGCTGGTAGACTATGTAATTAAGGTTAATAGATTTTGGTTATGATTCTCAAATAAGGCTTACATCATCATCTCTATAGTTTAGTATACATGGCACCTGTAATAAAAGCCACAACCAACACCATGGCCATACTTTTCCTACTAAGGCCAAGATAGCCCAATTGGTTGATTTTAAATAGACTACTGGTCCAAAATGAAGGAATAAAATAAATTATTCACCTTACTGTGAATATTAAACTACTTTGGGCCTTTTGAAACATGTAACTAAGCCCTACTGTAACCAAACCAGTTATACAGGTAACTAGGGCTTAGTAGAAGACTAGACCAGGAAACACAGAGCTTCTGGTTCGCCCCCAAGAGCCCATAATGGATATATAAATAGCCCTTACTTCCCATGAAATGATATCCCCATCTTCATTTACATTTACCAGCTTTTACCCACCATATCAACCAATCTTATAGCTTGTTATATAGGACAGTTTCTGCTTGTTTTATACCTGAAGTTCTTCCAAAAACCTTTAAACTTTCTCAGCACTCAACAACCACCTTTTACCCAGCCTTGTGAGCACTTCCGGACCACCTACAACTCCCTGAAGAACCCCTGACAGGACATAGAATCAGTAAGTCTATTTCCTCCATTCCTTCAGTAGTTATTGTCTAGGTGTACTCCTTGTTCAAAGGACTAGACTTTCAGGTACCCAAAATACCCCCTGTTCATTCAGGTCCTGAATATTTTAGAGGTCACAGTAAATACCCCTGTAACTCAGGCCCCTCTGTTAATACAAACTTTATAGTGTTTTTTTATCTTTTCACCTTTTTTACCCACCTTTCACTGCACAACCTGCAGCTGTTTTTACCTTGCACAATGTGTAGCTAGAAGAATCCAGTTCTTGGAATCACAGAGGCTGCCAGAATTGGGTTGGTGCCCAGAAGCACTTGCAACACCATACATGTGAATAGAAATTTGATTATAATGTGACCATACATGTGAATATACATGTAACTATAAATGTGAGCAAACAATGTAACTATACATTTGACCAGAGGGGCATAAACAGGGGTGATTGAATAGAGGAAGGTTCTAGAGCTGGAAAGGGGTTCTAAGCTGAGTAATGCAAGTGAAGATAACCGGGCTAGATTGAAAGATGGGTAAATGGGTAGAATCAAGAGGGAAAGGGGAGAGGGGTTGAAAGTGAAAGGTGGGAGTGGAATTTGGATAAGGGGGATTATATCATAGTAAATTGTAAAAAAAAAACCATAGTTAGTTTTTATTAAAGATTCTAAAAAAATTCCAACAAAACAAAAAGGGAAGAAATGTTGGAATCTTTGGATCCAGGTTGCAAGGAGCCAAGTGGACCAGTCCCTTGGCCAGCAAAGAGTGATGCGGAGGACCAAGTTATAAATATCTCACTGGAGAGTCTGGTTATAGGTAGAAATTCTACATGAAACCAGAGTTTAATGAAACTACTGGCAGGCGATTGCATCAAGGATTTATTTCAGAGAATTCCATATTTCCACATGAATGGGCTTTGGGGGTTGGCTTCCGGGGTAACTCAGGTGAAATACCGTGGCAGAGGGGTGTGCAGCTTGAACACCCCTGAAGCTACACACCCCTGTAGGAGAGGAATGTAATTTGTATACCCCTCCGCAGGTGTGCTGACTGCCTTTTGTACAGCCTGCATGTAGAACTGGGCTTCTAGGCTGCACCAGATATCAGACAGCTGAAAACTAAATTTCCACTACTGGGAAGAGGCTTGTCCAAACTCTCTGATTGGAATGATCCCACTTGAATTATCCATCAGGGAGGCTTATAGCACAATCCAAGAAAGGAAAGAAGTTGAATACTGCAAAGCAGACCATGTTAGCTGATATTTCTTCCACGTGAAATTTTGGCTCTGCATCTGGTAACCAGCTTTTATTGAATCCCTGATGGAAGAGGAACATTTCAATCAGGGAGGCTCCTGGAATGATCCAACCAATTCAAGTGGTTTAATGCTGCAGAAAGGGCTGTGGAATCTTCTGTTAGCTTGTTTTTTGTTGTAGCATAGGAGCCCAGTCTTGCTGCATGCCTTTCCTATGTAAATGTATATATGTGTGTATTCATACACACATATCTAAATAAAATACAGCAAAGACATGCACCTTGCATGGTGAATATTTATTTGAAACTAATTACAGAAAACATGAATCCAAGTTCTCTTATTTCAGCTGGGTACAAGGAGCTATACAGCCTCTTCAACTGGAGGGAGATCCTTCTTGTTAAACTGGCTATATAATCTCTTCAGCTGGATGAATTGATTATTTTTGTAGAGATCATAAACCCGCTTGAACCAGAAGGCAAGCCTCTGGTTGAAGAGGCTATACAGCCCTGCCTTCCAGAGGCATACAAATTGCATGTCTTTCGCTCCAAGGCATTCAGGCTGCATGCCCCTTTACTGGAAGCTGCCAGTGCACCTCTCCCGCAGGAGCATTCAAGCTACACACCCCTCTTCCAGGATTTTTAATCACAATATGACAGCATGCTTACACACTCCTCTTGCAGTCCTGAGGAACAAACACACATAATAGTGGAGTGAGCTCCTGTGGCATGGGTGTGCATTTATCAACACCCATCAGATATTTCCAAATCCTCAATTATTTAATTGAGTTGTCAGAAAAAATCCACCATTTCCAAAACATTATGAATATGGAAAAAAATCAGGGAACTTGTGAAAGTTGACATAAACAATTACAAAGTTACCTTTGTAAATTATCACTGCCAGAAAAACTGCTAAGGTTGAAGTCATTCCAGTTAAACCAGAATGAACCTAACCAGTTGAACAGGTCAATCTCAACCAATTAAATATTGTTGAGGTTGTGTGGTTTTATCTTCTTTTCTTTTTCTTTCTCTGTTTCTGCTTCAAACCTATCATGTACATATCACATATCCGTGACATCTCGCCTGTGTAGTCACCTGGAGCAGCAGAAGTGGAAGGCTCCTTTCCTCATCCTTCCACGACCATCTTCATCAACATTCTGCTGCTTCAGGTGAGTTGGTTCTTTTGTTCTTTTCTCTTTCTCTTTTTCTTTTCTGATGCAATGATCATCCTTCCACGACCATCTTCATCAACATTCTGCTGCTTCAGATTTATCATTGCAACAGGTTATGAGCACCAGTTGCCGCTGTTAGCGCCAAGTCTCTCTTGTCGCGGAGGATCCGTACGCTTATCGTTAAAGCTTTCGGCGAATGACTACGCCACCTTCTCCTTTTCTTCAGCCCACCGACTACCCTACTTCGCAAAACATTGCGCCGATTTCGTCTTCCACCATGTCTAACCCTGACCACGACACCTGGTCTCATCCTGCTCTCAAGAACGCGAGGATCGAGCAACTCAAACCGCCTGGACCCGACTCCAATTACCTTGAATGGTCCTGGTTTGTTCGGTCTCTCCTCAACACGACCGACATTCTCTACGTTGTCAAAGGTGAAGAGCAGGCCGCCAAAAGTAAGCCCCACTGGGTCCGCGACAACAAAGTTGCGTTTGGTGTTATCTCTCAAACCATCCATCCCTCGCACGTCCGCCACGTCCGCCACATCACGACAGATGCTCGAGCGCTCTGGGCCGCCATCAAAAACGTCCATCAAGATTCCTCGGCGGGCGGGAAGATGTACTATCTTCAAAAGTTATCTTCCCACTCCTTCTCGGGCAAAGATCTTCCGGCGCATCTAGACGAGATGGCCAAGTCGTTTGAGAGTCTATCCTCTCTCGTCACGCCTGAAAATCCTCTCACGCTGGAGGACATCTACTCCACTTCTATCCTCAAATCCCTTCCGCCGGACTGGCTATCGTGCTGCTCATCCATGCTGAACGATCCCACGATCCCCCCGGTCAAGCTCCTCGATGCGCTCAAAGCCGAACATCTCCGTCGTAAGACTAGAGGCGAACAACAAGCCCTAGTAGAGTCTGTTGCCCGTGCATCGCTCTCTCGTCCCGGTACATCTCCGTCGGTAGCTCCTAGATCGAGCCGACCACCACCCGACCATTCCTTGTATTGCAACTTCTGCAAGAGGTCCGGGCACAACCTCGAGATTTGCGAAAACGCGGCTAAAATCCTGGCCGACCACGATCGTCGAAACTCTAATCCCTCTAGACGTCCAGAAACTTCCGGCCGCTCTGGCAGGCCATCGGGATATCGCCACCGGTCGAAACCCTCAGCTAAGGCAGGCCACACAACCGTGGTGGACCTCGGAGGCGGGGATGAGCAAGACGACTCTGATTACTCCAGCTCTAATGACGATCAAACTCCCAGGGCCGGAAACGCCGTCGCAGTGACCGATGTCGTCGCAAACGCTGCCTCGATTCCAACCCGGGACGCCAATCTAGACTCGGGCTGTTCGAATTGCATGACTCCCTACGCCTCAGAGGTTTCCAACTTGAAGCCGGACAACACCCCGATTCGACTTGCTGACCACTCTACGGTTGCCGCTTCTCACCGAGGAACCATCGCCCTTCCCCTCAACAACCCGGTGCCAGTTCCCGCTCTTGTTGTCCCCGACTTACACGAGCCGTTACTTTCAATCGCGGCGATGTGCGATGCTGGTCTGACCTGTGTGTTCAGGAAGGAGGGCTGCGACATCTTCGAGTCCCAGTCCCTCGTCGTCGACGGCTCGGTTACCGGGCACGGATATCGAAAGGGAGGCTTGTACTACTTGCCATCCACTGAGGTAAAGTCTTTTTCCACCTCATCCCGTGGACTGTCCTCCATTGACAGCTCTCTTATGGGCTATCACGCCGCCTGTCACACATAGGCTTGCGTCCCCTCAAAAGACTCTTGAAGATCCTCAACGTCAAACCCGCCCTGATGAACGAAATCGACGTTCAACGCTGCACCACCTGCGTGCAATCAAAAATGCATCGTTCCTCTTTCAAATCCACGCTCCACCGCAAACCCTCGCCTCTCCGTCTCCTCTCCCGGAAAGTCCCGGTCATCCTCCCTCCCCGTCTTCGACTCCTCCAATACCCGCTTCTCAACCTCCACCTCCTACTCCTGCCGCACCGGCGCCCCCGTCTCAACCTCCATCTCCTCCTCCCGCCGCGCCGGCGCCCCCGTCGCCCCCAGCCAGGCGGTCCGGCCGTCAACGGCGTGCCCCAGATCGCTATGGAACCTGGTCCAAGTCAGCTGCGATTTCCGAGGATGTCGACACGCCAAAAACGTGGAAACAACTTCTTAGGTCTCCTCACAAAGCGCGGTGGCTTGGCGCAGCTAATGAGGAACTGCAGTCCCTTCTGGGAATGGAGACGTGGAAGTTGGTCCCTCGTCCGCAGAAGCGTAAAATCATCAAATCGAAATGGGTGTTCAAAGTCAAAAGGCGCCCCGACAAGACGATTCAGAAACTCAAAGCCAGGCTTGTGGCTATGGGTTTCACTCCGGTGAAGGGAATCGACTATCAGGAGGTCTTTGCTCCCACTCTTCGGCTCGAAACTCTGCGGCTCATCTTTGGTCTTCTCGCCATCAAGAAATGGAAAGGCCGTCAAGTCGATTTTAAGACAGCTTTCTTAAATGGTCGTCTGGACGAGCCCGTCTACATGGAACAACCGCCCGGCTTCGAGGACCCCCAGCACCCTGACTGGGTTTGTGAAGTCCGGCGTTCAATCTATGGGCTTAAGCCATCACCCCGTGAGTGGAACACCGAGCTTCACGATGGCCTTGTCCAATCCGGTCTCACCTAGTCATGCTACGACCCGACACTTTACTTTAAGATTAAGGACGGTGTCCTGGTCGGTGCTGTTACTGTCCACGTTGACGACTTAGCAATAGTGGGAGAGCCATCTTTCGTCGATCCTCTGATAGCTACACTCGGGAAGCGCTTCAAGATAGGAGCTGATGAAGACCTGCACCACTTCCTGTCTATGAAGATAGACAGGGATGTCGAAAACCGTGTCCTTTTCCTATCTCAGTCACACTACATCTCCGATCTACAGACTCGTTTCCTTATTGTGCCTCCCGTCTCCGCCAACACGCCCACCGACTCCGCGTTTAAAGACCTTATACCGCGGAAGCCGGAGGAGCCGGTATCGTCTGGCCCGTACCCACAGCTCATCGGTGCGCTACTCTGGGCATCACAGTGCACTCGACCCGACATCGCGTTCGCCGTGAACCGCCTATCGCAGTTTCTCCGCGACCCCTCCGAGGCACACTGGCAGGCTGCAGTTCGAGTCCTCCGGTACCTGATCACCACGAAGCATCTGCGCTTGCGTCTCGGCGGATCTCTGACGTGTTGTGGGTATTCGGATTCCGACTGGGCGGAAAACAGACATGACAGGCGATCAACCTCCGCCTACACGTACCGTCTGGGAGACGGCGCCGTCTCATGGAAATCTCGAAAACAAGCCACGGTTTCTCTCTCCAGCACCGAAGCCGAGTACAAGGCCCTCTCCGACTCCTGCAAAGAGGGCTTGTGGCTGGGTTACATCCTCACAGAACTGAAACTGCGCCCCAAGTCTGCAATTCCTCTCCATGTCGACAACGCGGGCGCCGAGGCCCTCGCCCGTAATCCCGAGCACCATGCACGCACGAAACACATCGATGCGTGTTTCCACTTCTCCCGTGAGTGCGTCAAGCTGGGTAAAATCACGGTTTTGCACGTCTCAACAAAGGACATGCTCGCCGACATGCTCACCAAACCGCTAGGTCGTACTCTCCTGGAAGAACATCGCTCAAAGTTTGGGGTAGTTTAGTTATTTATTCTCTTTCTCCTGTTTATTTCATCCTGTTTCTTGTGTTTTCTGTGGTTTTCAGCAAGGGGGGGTGTTGAGGTTGTGTGGTTTTATCTTCTTTTCTTTTTCTTTCTCTGTTTCTGCTTCAAACCTATCATGTACATATCACATATCCGTGACATCTCGCCTGTGTAGTCACCTGGAGCAGCAGACGTGGAAGGCTCCTTTCCTCATCCTTCCACGACCATCTTCATCAACATTCTGCTGCTTCAGGTGAGTTGGTTCTTTTGTTCTTTTCTCTTTCTCTTTTTCTTTTCTGATGCAATGATCATCCTTCCACGACCATCTTCATCAACATTCTGCTGCTTCAGATTTATCATTGCAACAAATATAAACCTAGGGGGTTTCCTTATATTTATATTTCATCATTTGATATCAAACAAGCTTGAATTGGTTGGTTGTATCCCATTTTAACTAGGATTGCCTTAACCCATCAAGTTATGTTGGCAGTGTTGCATGTCAACTGCCAGCAGCTTTTTGATTTTTTTTCTTTCACAAAATATTTCCAAAGAGAAAAATAGGAGGAAACACAAAAATCAAGAACAATCCTACTATTTTTCAGTTTTCAAAATTAAATTTCATGTTTTTCCTGAAAATCCAAACCTTTGTAATAATCAGTAAGATTTTCAATAGACACTGAGAACAAAATGTTAAATAATGTTTTAAAATTGTTGGAAAGATTTCCAGATTTGCTACTACTTTCTTTGAAGATTTCTGGATACTCTTTCTCAATCCAAAACTGTATAAAAACCCACATCAATCCCACAGAAAAATAATTGCATTCCTTCATTATTCTTTTCAACATAAGTTTGTTATTCCTGAAATTATCATTGGATTCTATAATATCTTCATCCACACTTTTTCCTAATGCTAAAAAACATTCACTTGCTTTTCTAAGCTTTTGAACATACTCTTCTTTTGTTTCACAGTGGCCTTCTGTGAGATTTTGTATGATTGTTATTATAATCTCTGCAACAACCAAGAGAGTAGGAAATATTCTCTGGATTTTTTTTTGAATTTTTTCCTTATAAGAGCTTTCAAAATCAATTCCAGTTTGATATTTCCAGTATTTATACCATACAGCTTCATCTTTCAGGAATTTTTTGTTTTTCTGCTTCCAAATAACACATAATTCTTTGCCTTGAAATGCTTCTAATTCTTTCAGTCGACTGATTTGATGAATTGTTTTGACAAATTCTGAAACCTCAGTAGTCTTCTTTTGAAATTTAGATTGTTTTATCTTTGATAATAGTGCTGTTATCCTGTTTGTAGTTTTTTTCAATAGATCTTTACAAGCTACAGTTGTTGGGTTGAACTGAATCCTGGGAATATCATGATGTCTTTGGATACTAACCACTTCTTCAATTGGCCTGTGAAATATTCCATCAATCTCTTGAGAGTATATTTTGACATGTGAATTATGATTCAAATTGTTTAAACCTTGGTTGGGCTGAACCTGACTTTTGTTTTTCAAACTCATATGGTGTTGCAACTTGGATATTGACTCATTTGTCCCAGATCCTAATGGGCTCTCCAAAGAGACCGTTTCACAGGATTCATGATGTTCAATTTTCTGTTGATGGACTGATGAGAGACCTTGTGTTGATGTAAATTCATCATTTGCTGGAAATTTGAAATTAAGAGGTTGCACAATCCTCCTTGAAGACCTAGCATCATGAATTATTTTGGATGGATCTTTGTCTAAATTTGAGAAAGGTTCAAGTGTGCTGAAAATTAGGTGGTTATCTTCATATTCCTTGTTGGTATGAATAAATTGTGGGAATTCCTCTGAGATATGATTCTTCTTTTCCAGCCCTGTTGTTTCACCCATGTGATTAAAAAAATCACCTATCTGGGGTGTAGGTTGATTATTGGTTTGTATGTTCATTTCAGATTCTTCATTTGCTATAGGAGAGCCTGCAAAATTTTATTTAGAATTGAAAATGGCTATTAGAAAAAAAAAATCTGGTAAATTAAACAAGTCAAACACACACCATGTTCAAAAAGAGAAAGGGTATTACTAATATTTATATCAGTATCCATAAATTCGCAGGGCTCTGTACTGGGAATAAAACCAGTCTGAGTAGCTTTTAAGCTGCTTTCAGGCGGATCTGAGTCTGTGTTAAAGAATAATTCTGAAGACTTTGTGGATGAAAAGATGTCCTCCAGCAATCCTGTTTCCCCCCAGATATGAAAATTGCTTCTTTTTGGTGGGCTTTCCCAAAAGGCGGGTGGATAGCCTGTTTGTGGCCCTACCCTTGGTATTTTATTTGAGTTCATGTGTAGACTGCTGCTGGTTGGCTTGTTTCCCCAAGAGGTGGGTTGATAGGCTGTTTGTGGAACTACAATTGGGCTTTGATTTGAGCTTGAAGAGTCATAGAAAAGCTCTGGGAGGGCAGATGTTGGATGTTCTACTTGTCCACGCGGATTAAAAGAAGATAGGAGAGGAGTTTCCTGGGGATTGAAAAAATTACCAAGATCACTAAAGTCCATTCCATCATCGGCCCAGAGCTCTGATGGCTCCATACTAGAATTGGGCGGCCATTCATCGAGTGCGTTGATGACAACAGTCAAACAAATAGCCACAACCAAACTACCTGACCACCAACTCATGCTTGCTGAGACAAACCACTTTTTGACAAAATATCCGCTAGATTCCACTTGTGGCCAGGTTTCTTGCCGCTTCTTTCCCACTTAAGCTGGAATCTCAGGTCTTGTGATTGCTGAGGGAGGTTGACATCTTTCCGCAAGTACGCAGACAAACAACAATTGAGTCACTTTTGCCTCCGCTCTAGCAGTGTGTATTTGTGTATGTTGTATGATGTGGGACCGCCATGATTCATGCGGCAAGTCCAGGGGAAGCTCGGAAGTGTTGTGACATATATGTATGTCACACGGCTCAGACTCGCCAGTCCCGGTAGAAGTACCGGGACTGGAGGAAACGTTGAGGAGTATTGGAATACAACGTTTCTACTACGCTTAGCACTCTATAGGAAGGAGGAGCATGCGCAAGCTTTTTCTCACATTATCAGTCTAGGTTAAACAACTTCCTCGATGTCACCCTTGAATGTGCAGTACGGATGAAATACAACAAAAATATGACGAAACGGTACCCTATGTTCCAAAAGGCAATGTGGTGTTTCACCCTTTATGTCGACAGTATGTGTGGGAAGGTTCACGTCGACTGTGCGACGGTTCACATCGACTTGGTCTCGATAGCACAATCCACGGATAGCTACGAATGACGATCATTGATCACGTTTTGCAGGTACTAAGAAGATAAGCATATATAAAAATCCACAGTGTCAAGTACAACAACACATGAGCTTCCGAAAACAAATCTGAATATTCAATGGGCAACTTTTAAACCCAGAAAAATGTAGCCAAGTCGGTTGGAAAAGAGCTGCTTGTTTGTTGTTTTATGTACTATCGTTTATCCTTTGATAATTACAAACAGATGTGTTGTATACATAGTAAGGTTAAGATTGAATTAATATTCTCGTTCTGAAGAAGCTTGATGGTACAATTAGGAGTGATTGGGGCTTGGTTATTGACATCCATCGGTAGAGTGTGATGTCAATTTCCTGCCATCTCGCATAAATCCTAGCAGACTCTTCAAAAATAGGTTTTGAGCGGGGGTGGTTTCTATCGGCGCCGGCTTAGCCGGTACTTTCAACTGGTCGTCAACTTCAACTCGCATCTTCCACTCGAATTTGGCATCGCCTTCGTCGGCATTCCCGGTATCAGATGAGATATCTACATCCATCGGTTCATTCGCACGGCCGTATCGGGCTTTATGAAGAGCTGTCCGGCAATTGGCAATATGTTTCTCGTGAGCTTTGGTGAGACCCTTGACGTGTTCTAATAGCGAGCCAACCGTTGGAATCGAATCAGCTGCCGGCGGCGCAGGAAGTGATGATAAAAGATCTTGCTCGTCTTTCTCGATTTCAGGAGCCTAATCAAGACTTGAGTCAGTAAGTAGGTAAGGTGCGAAGAAGATTTAAATCACAAATTACATACTAATTTAGTCCGAGTCAGTACGCCAACAATCCACTCTTTGCCGTCTTCAAGCCCTTCCAACCCCCGAGGTACGGCTGCTAGATTACCCAGGACACTTAGTTTTCCCGGTCCATGTTCCCATTTCTCGCGCTCCTCACGTTCTACTCTGACGGAGGGAAGTTCGAACCGATCAACGGGCTGAGAAGCAACTGGTACATTCAAGGCTTGGGATAACGCTTCAGTATGGTTTAACAAAATCAAAAACTTTGATATCAAAGTTGGATAGGGTAATGAGTTGGGCGAGAGGGGCGATGTTTCTAACTGTGATCTAAATCCCTATTAAGATGTTCGATTAGGCCGTTTCTTTTGTTGCTCAACATAAAAAATTAAAAAGATGAACCAACCGTAATTGCATCAATCAATTGAACCAATTTTGAACGAATCGTATCCAGAGAATCGACTGGTAACTTGCCCAGTGCTTCAAGATCGGCCTCGGATAGTGAAATCAAATGTGCGTGTTCTGCTTGGGAGCCAATCTGTTGCGAATTAGTGGCGGCGGGCATGGTGGACATCGCTCGAATTTTTATTGACTGTTGGTCGTGGTTCGTAGTGTAGCCGGGCGAGTTTACATACAAGCATATCTCTTGTTTCACATTAGCATCTTATCTCAAACCCACATTATACTCATGGCACTCCTTCCTTTCTTCGACCCTGAGTTATATCGTGATCACCTCTACAGTATATGTTGTGTCTTGGCGTTGTGGGGTTGTTTGAGGGACTAGTGGAGAAAGTCAAAATTTTGGCTAGGACAGATGAGACAGTGGCTGGGGTGACATTTCTCAAGTCCCTGGCTTCTTGTCCAAATATTCTACATACCTGCTTCAAAGTAAAATTGATTTCAAGAACCATTTTTCATTTGGTGTTGTTCTCATCCCCTGATTTGCATTGGTTCTCCTTCAGGAAATTTTTGAACAACCCATTGTCCCTCAGAAACCCAAAACATTGTTACACAAGGCACTGTGTATATTGGTATAACACAAGGCAGTGGGTCTTGGGACTTGTGCTGCATTGCACTTGAGTGAGCCCTGCTGTGTGAATGGAGAGTGTGCTTTCAGCAAGTTTACCCCCCAAGATTTCTAATTCCCACATCACCAATGGTACCATTAGAATCAGAGGGTTTTTCTACTTTGTTTGGCACCCTCAATGATATCTGTGCTTAGGCACACCGGATCAAGTCCAATATCCCTCACTCTGAGGAATGTAAGAGTTTGAGGATATTGGCAAAAATTCTAAATGAGGAATATCTTGGCTGTGTTTCTTTGAAATTGCAGCCAAAAAGACCAGAATGTGTCAAACATTAAAAATCAATTCTAAAGAAATTGGGCACCAAACATCAGAGATGTCATGGACTTACCACCCCCTGTGTGCATCCACAAGGCAAAAGAGGCCAGGAAGCCCCCTTGATGTTAGCAAGTTCATAAGAGGGTTTGAAAATGACACCCAGCCCATGCAAGTGCAGTTGCTACTGGACAACCAACTCAATGAGGGGGAAATGCTCACCAAGATCAAAGAATCATTTTACCATCCCTTAAACACCCTCAACACTCAATTTATCAGTTCCACATCAGTATTGTACTTCATCCTCACCAACCTCCTTTTGTGTTGTATATCTGAAATCCCTACATAGTTATACATAATATGAAACAGGATGGAATAAATAAACTTGGCCTGACCTAGATAAAAAGGGAAAGACAAAAAACAATGCATAGATAAATTAGAGAGTAGAAAAGACTTCAGAGAAGAGATGAATACAGATTAGAAGATGGAAACAGAACAGACATAGAAAGAGCAGAGCAAAGTGCAAAGAAAAGAAGACTAGAACTGGGACTTTGAGGCTTCTGAGACCCAAGTGGCAGAGGTGCAGCTCTGTGAATAAATTACCATATTCCTTCCTCAGCATTTTCAACACACCTGCAGGTGCTAGTAATTAATCAAGGCTTTAGAAAACTCAATGTTCAGCTTATTAGGGGGTATCAAATGTGACCAAATCCACCATTATCTAATCAACTGGTTTTGAAAATCCACCATTTTTACAATCAATTGATATCAATATAAAATGATTCATTTCTTGTAGAAGTGAAATTTTGTTGAAAAACCTAATTCACTGGTTTTAATTGTGGATTTGGTCATATTTGATACCCCCTATTAAAGACAAGCTGATATAAAAATTGGTTTTAATTAAGCTGCAGGTCTTTTCTTGTTGAATTTCAAAAATCCAATTCAAAAGTGACACTGCTGGAACCCCCCTCCCCCCCCTCTTTTTTGATTTTTTTTTGGATGTGAAATTATCAAGAAAGCTGTTTTGGACAGGATGGAAACACTCCTTTTTTGTAGACATGTTACACCACATCACCTTTTTGTCATGGTATAGTTGTGGGTTTGGGCCAAAAAAAAGGGGTTGTGGGTTTATTATTCCACAGGTTTTAATAGAATTGTGATTAAATTATCAAAGCAGAAACCAGACTAGAGAACAACAAGATATGATGAGATGTAGTTTTTAGATATAAGATAGAAAAAGAGAAAATTGTTGCATACCACTCATGATGGAAAGTTGAAGTGGGAATAGTGAGGTCTTTAAAGTTGAAAAGTTAGGAAGCAAAAGAGACAGTTCAGCAGTCTATGAAGAAGATGAAACAACAGAGATCAGATATTTTCACATCAAACAAAATGAAAAAAGAACATGCAGATAGAGAAGAAAGAGTGAGAGGAAAAAGTGATAATAACAAACATATACTGTTGGAAAGTGAGCTTGAAGAGAGAGCTTCCTGTATACTATATCTAGTCAATGCTTGATCTTGAGAAGAAAAAAGTCAAGGATTGAGGTTGTTAGATTAATGTATGCAAGTGCAGGAATGGATTGAGATTTGATGGAAGTGAAGATCTTGAGTCTTGATTAAAAAGTGAGCTGAGAATCTTGACAAGTCTAGAGAATGATGACTGAGTCTTGAGCTTCTTTTTACCTTCAGAGCTGTGCAGCCCTAAGTGATTGTACTTGCTAATATCATTTCAACTGCGGAGTAAGAAGCCTTGCTGACATTTCACAGAAGAGGAGATACCTGTGAACTTCAATGATAGTGCATGACTGAAAACTCAACAGGTTTGAGCAAAAAGCCATTTTGAAATTAGTCCTGTTAATAGGGGGTATCAAATATGACCAAATCCACCATTATGTAATTGACTATTTTTCCAAAACCCACAATTTTTTTAACCTATTGGTCTTCCATCTAACCTGTTTTAGAATCCATAGATTATTTTTTTTGATTTTTGGATAATTGACTGATTTCAAAATTGGATTTGACCATGTCTGATACCCCCTAATGTAGGGAGATCATGCTTTCCCTGAAAGGCCCAAGTAGCTTTCAAGGTATGCTGCTTCAAAAGCTACCCTGTCCCCCTCTCCTTGTCTAGCAGATTTGATGTAATGACAAAGAGATCTCTGATATGTAGAAGATGCTCATGGACTATGTTGGAATATTTATATAAAGAGACAGGAAAGATTTTCAACCTCCAAAATACAGGAGAGAAAAAAAAAAGAAGAAGAAAAACTCATAATTTCACAAAGATCTCAAGTAGACACAGCTGTCTTGGCTGTATTGATCTCTACACCCACACAAATATTTGAATCTGAAGATCAAGAATAAATTGAATGAATCCTTTGTGAAGGTGAAAAGGGGAAAATAGAAAGAGATTAAATTTCTCTAATTAATCAAATCCAGTTATCTATTTATTTTCCAAGTATTTACAAGTGTCATTAAATACTGTAAATCAATTTAGTTGTCCCAGTTAAACTAGGATGCATCCAAACAATTAAAAATAGCTTGATCTCAGCCCCTAAAATATAAGTTCAGATTTAGGAAGAGGGCCCTGTGCAGTTTTTTTTTTGTCTTCTTCTTCTTCTTCTTCTTCTTTTCTTTTCTTTTCTTTTCTTTTCTTTTCTTTTCTTTTCTTTTCTTTTCTTTTCTTTTCTTTTCTTTTCTTTTCTTTTCTTTTCTTTTCTTTTCTTTTCTTTTCTTTTCTTTTCTTTTCTTTTCTTTTCTTTTCTTTTCTTTTCTTTTCTTTTCTTTTCTTTTCTTTTCTTTTCTTTTCTTTTCTTTTCTTTTCTTTTCTTTTCTTTTCTTTTCTTTTCTTTTCTTTTCTTTGTTCCAAATTTAATTGAGTTTTTACATATCAAAAAACTCAGAAATGGCTAATTTCATGGCATATTCAAGATAATAATAATTGATTTTAATATACCATGTTTCCTACCTAAGGCTGGAGCATTCTTTTCAAGGTCATATTCTCACTGGGTGGGGGAACATACTGATCCAAGGCCTTATTAAAAAGGTATCCCTGGGTACTCTAGGATAAGACCTTGCAATGTATTTCCTGGAGATCTTAATTCCATGCTTGTGAAATGTGTATTGTTGAAAGAAAAAAAAACAGTGATTGAACAATCTTTTCCAAAAGAAAAAAGACAAATGTCCAAAAACAGCTGATGGAGAGGCTATATTACAATATTTAGTCAGTATATGTTAAGTGCCAAGGTTAAAAAGTTAATAAAATGATTCAAAACTCTCCAAAGTGAAATTCTGTGGAAAAACCTAACTCACTGGTTTTAATTGTGGATTTGGCAATATTTGATACCCCCTAATATCAATTTTTATGTTCATAGTATTATTTTGTTTCAAGTTCAATCTTGGTATCTCTGGTAAACATCTTTGTTTCCCATTTTTTTTGTCAGATTGTTTATCATTTGTGACTTGCCAAGTTTTTCCCAGCTTTGATTGATTGATTGATTTATATTTTTAAAATTATTTATGAAGGGCATTGATAAATGCAGGCAGCACACCCACACTGCAGCCCACCCTTTTCAAAAAAGGGTGTACAGCTGCACACCCTTTTGTATATGTGTGGGGATACCCATACAGATACACACAAAAAGGGTGTGCAAACTGCACACCCTTTCTTTGTGTATAAGTAAATACCTATACATATAGAAAGGGTATGCAGGCTGTTTGACCAGAGGGGTTCCCTCCAGTCAAAAAGGCCATATAGCTTTTTGGCCAGAGGGATTTCCTCCCAACAAAAAGGCTCAATGGCCTCTTTGACCAAAGGGATTTCCTCTGGTCAATAGGCCATATAGACTTTTGGACTGGAGTGATTTCTTCTGGTCTACAAGGCTATATGGTATGGGTATAGCCCATGCTGTACACCCATAGAAAAGGTGTGCAGCCGGCATGCCCTTTTTGGACAGGGTGTGCGGCTGCGCACCCATCTGCTGACAGCTGTCACACACCGTTGAAGGGGGACACACCAAACTTAACACAAGTCCCATTTCCCTGCTGTGGGCGGCGCTGGAAGTGGCCTTGCCCCTGTTGCATTGCGCCAACCGCAGGGAGGGACTTGGATGCAAGCCGCGCCAAATGGCCTGGATCCCAAGAGCCAAATCTGGAATTTGGCTCAAAATTTACTTCAGACCGCCATTACACATCTTTGACTGGTGCCAAATGATTTTAACATGGCACCAAAATGTTCACTGGCTTCTTGGCTTCAAGCTCATCCTCCTCTCTACACCCTACCACCACCGGGTGGGGTCCCCAAAGTTGAAGAAATCCCCCAAGATTTCCACTGTGTCCGTGCCACAAAATAAATATGTATTTTACAGTATTGAGAATCACAAAAACCCATAATATGTTTATGATGGGTATTTTTCCTATATTGGCCCCATACAGTATCACTATTGCATCCAGCAGAACCTATAATATGATTCAGTCAGGACATATACATAATACAGCTGGCTGAAATGTATCAGAAATTTTGGAAGAATACATCTAACCCTCTGAGAAGATGCCCGAGTGAAAAAATTGCCTCGCATACTTAAGACCCAGTCAAAAAATAATTTGCAATGTTTTCAAGACGCTGGCAAGAGCTACCCTGATCACTTTATGATTCTTACCCAGTACCATTCCCTTCACAAGAAGAAAGGCTACAAGGAGGACCAAGACCAGGATGGTTTTGGGTGGTTGGTTAAAAAGATATGAATGATTTAATAAAAAAAACGTATTTTTGGGCCATAAATTGCTCAGGATCCATGCCCAATTCAGGGTTTTGCAGATAAGCCTCTCTGTGAGACCCTGCGGGGCTGCCCTCTGGGGCTCTCACTCGAGAGGCTTATGTTAAGCTCGGGGACACACCCCTTCCTACATGGTTGTGCAGCATGCAGCGGGGTGCTGACGCCCCAAAAAGGGTGTTTTCAACACCCATCTATGAAACAGATAATTCACTCCATATAAGTTTTCAATCCTACACACAAAAGACACAAGACCACCAGGTATGATTCAAAAAAGGTATATATATATATATATAATGATAAGTTCATCGGACACTATCACCGCCCATGTAGTTACCCGTTGGGTCATATGTGAACCCACTAGTGGAATACAAAAATAAAAGAAGGAGAAGAAAGCAGATGGTGATCAGTATAACCTGGTTTTTAACTGAATCGATTAGGATATGCTTTGGAGGAGAGGACTTGGCTGACATAAATTGTTGTTGAACAGTCTCACTGAGATGGGAGTCTTCTACTACTGAATCCATCGGTGCCTCACTAGTTTCCAAAAAAACAAAACAAAAAACTTGGTGTCAATCGCACCCCTTTTTTTTGTTAAAAAGGAATTGAATAAAATAAACAAGATGAAGACCTACCTCGTAAATTCATTATCGAAATTACTCGTATCGATTGCACTTGTGACCCTTGGTTTAAAGGGAGGTGTATACTGTTTCATCATCAGTCGTTTCCAATCGATCTGAGAAAAGAATGGGTGTCGTTTGATTTCCTCCGCCCCATTGCTTCCCAATCTCTGCTTTGGGTTTCGTGACAGAAGGCCTGTCAAGAGCGAGCGAGCTTGTGATTTGATCTCCGGACCGAATCGCAGTGGATGATAAAGTATCTTGCGATACATCTCTACATTTGTCATTAGGTAGGTAGGTCCACATGAAAACACAACAATACAATCAGCTTTCCGATTCTCCCCGTCCACATAACTCCACCGGAGTACTAACTAACCATTGATATTCTCGTCGTAGTACCTGAAGATTTCGCATATCGGTACAAAGACTGAATTTTCAGTAATCCAGCCCCCCAAGTCAGTCGAGCTTAAGTGAAAGTGACTGACGGTGGCAAACCAGAAAGCATTTCATAAATCAAGACGCCCAGAGTCCACCAGTCAACGCTTTTTGAATAGCCCTGTCCAAGCAATAACTCAGGGGACAAGTATTCCGGAGTTCCGCAAAATGCTAGGAAGAAAGAGAAATCGATTTTGATCAAATCTTCCTCCACGTGCTTGACATCACATTGGTTACACTCACTATTAGTTTTTTTCAGATTTGCCCATATTCAACTTGCACAATCCAAAGTCGCAGAGCGCAATATGTCCGGTATAGTCTAGTAAAATGTTCTCCGGCTTCAAGTCACTAATAACCGATAATCAATCAGCCAAGGTAGATTTCCTTTTCCTGAATTGGAAAAGATGATAATGGGCCATCATCTTTATGCCCTCACCGATAAATCACATCGTAGGCATGGAGGTGCTCAAGTGCGCAGAGCAACTCGGCAGCATATAGTCTTGATCTTTCTTCACTAAACCTTCCTTCCTTCTGTAAATGGTGAAATAATTCTCCGCCGTTGATACAGCTTGATTGTTTGATTGATTGTAAAAATAAAGAGCGGGATTTTTTCGTCAGTTTGAATGATGCGATGATCTCTTTGATTCAAGCACAAAAAGTGTCCTAAGATTCACGTATTTGCGGTTGAATTAACACATTTCAGATGAGACTGATTGATGAACTGACGATAAGACTAGGTAAAGCTTTTCTGAATTCTGGAAGCTGAATTTTAAGGGTACGATGAAAGGGTTATTCACTTGGCCCAAGACTGTACGTTCGGCAAGAGTGTGAGTGACTTCTGATCGCGATACAATGTGTGCTTTCCGGATCGTCTTCATTGCATATATTCTACCAGTGTCCTTCTTCCTCACTTGCATAACTTTCCCAAATGAGCCTTTACCAATTACTTGCAAAAGCTCGAATGATTCAATAGTCAGGTGGGTATTCTTAGACGGTTTGAAGGCTACTTGAAGATGGAAACAACCAGTCCCATGGCTTGTATTGGCTTTATACCAATCATCGATGACCGACTATGTTTTAGGTGAGAGGTAATTTAGCCAGATTCATGGTGAGCGTCGTGTGGTGTGAGAACTGACTTGGGTATCAAATGAGGGTTGGAAATTTAACCCTCCTAGGAAGATATCATCACCCATATCAGTTTTTTGACTTCCATAAGGGCTCGTTCGTAAATAGGTTGAAAGAGTGATCTCAGAAGCGCGAGAGACGTCGAAATCCGCCTCGTAGAACCAGACGGGGGAGTCGATAGTGCCGCCTAAGGCTTCGACTAAAACCTCATTCTTATCAAATTCCAAAACGAGATCTAAGATGACAAAAAGTAGTCAGGCCGAGCATCAGTGATCAAGCCTGAGCAAAGAGAGCTAAAAAAAGGTCTAGCGAAGTCTGGCAACAGGGATCACTTACACGGCAACCACCAGTTGTATTTTCTTTGTATCGCATCTCTGTTTGCTTTTTTATCGCCGCTTGTGGGTTGACTTTCGGCGAGACTTCCAACCGTCAAGCTCCCAACCTTGGGATTCTCGACTACTGCTCTTTGAACGATATCTGGGATGTTAATACCGGATGGAACCGACAACCCCTCGGCCTCGATGATCTTGATTGATAATGTACCTCCAGCTCCGGCTCTAGGCTCACTTGGTTTGGAGATCACAGAAGCTTTGGATCCTGCAAAGAGAGCCTCATTGGTAGGTTGGCCTCCTTTGACAGCAGTCACGACGTCAGATGGCGGGGTGGGGTTCTGCTTGAGTGAGTTCGTTGCTTCCTTGAATTCTGTGAGTGTGAGCATTCCATTATTGAACGTTAGATGGAAAGAAAAATATAGAATTATCAGTCATTCAATCAGCATATGGAAAAAGGCAAACATCTAATTGATTTTGGTAATTTCCACACTAGCCCATCAGTCAGGTGTGATAAGTTTAAGATTCACGTATTTAATTTTAAAAATGAAATTACAACCGGATCGAAATTATTAGTGCGCGTTGTGATAGATTCAAACTTGTAGAGCTGGAGATCTACACGTTGGTGGCAATTGGATACGTAATAATTCGCAGGGATTCATGAAGTGGATAGCGTGGATGGTGGAAGAAGTTGGGTAGCTAGTAATATAAAGCGACGAAAGCGCAAGAAGGCATTGCAGACGAATGCTCTTGTGATTGCTTGATGGTCCCGAGTGAATTTTACGATGGGTGAGACTTGGGAGAGAGAGAAAAAGATTGATCTTACTTTTGCCTAACTTCCAACCAGAACTCATGACGGGTATGAAAACTGTCGTAAGAAATCCTGGTGGTCACTCAGAAATGGTTTATCCGGCGACGGTTCCGATGATATTAAGGTATACTTCGTAAGCTTGTTATCGAGAGGTTTAGAGTAGAGCTACAATCAGTCGTCGCGTGCAAGTTGAGGGTATTTATGGCCCGAGGTAGAGAGATGACAAGGGTTTTTGAAGCCAGGATTCTTTTCAAGTCAAGATGTTGCTGCTGAATCACGCAGAGTTCAAACACCACCAACTTGGGGATGCAGTTGATACATAAATACATAAATAAATAGATTACATCTTTAGTCGGAAGATATTCCTAGGGTTTCAGCACGTATTGCAAGATCCGCCGAGATCACCGGGCCCTGCTTCCAACTTCCTTTGGCTGGAAAAACTCACCAATCAAGCCTCCATCCCATGGGTAGGTATGCCCTGTCCCAACGGGCAGGTCCCCTGGGCGCCAAATATTTGACCGAAAAGCAAAAGCCGACAAACATGAATTCGCTGCTACCTAATAACGCCAGCAGCTTGGCCTATGTGTGTTATCTGTTTCAAGGCTGTCTTTGGTTTTTGAACTGAAAACTAACCTCAAGGTGTATTTGTGTGTGTCTGTATTTACATTATTGAGATACAGATTTTAAAAAAAAAAAAAAAGAAAATTCAAGAATTCCATGTGAGTTTCTAGATAGAGTTGAGCCTCATGAAGATTTCTTTTCGAGCTTCAAAAGAGCCTTAGGGCTAACATGAGTGTTGTATATACTACCTCAAAAATGACAGGATCAGTACAAGGTCTTACGTATACTGTTGAAAAGATGCCGGACCTCAAATAAGGATGTAGTTATTATAATCAGTGTCACATTGTTATTCTTCTCTGAGAGATCCCAAGATTTCAAGGTGAAACCCCCCAAGTATCAACAGTTCACAATGAGAGGAGGACCATACCTAGTTTTGCTGTCCGGAAGCGCTGGATCTCATGAGCTGACACATCACTTGGATACAATTAATTTGTTTTCTATCAGTCCAGTTCATGTGTTTCTGATTTGCCCAACCGGTAAACTAACCTTGTTCAAACCAACTTTTACTGATCTTGCAGCTGGGATCACATAAGATTTGGAAGCGTATATTCTTCCTCTGTTTTATCACTTAAGGACTGGGTCAAAATCCAAGTTTTCACACTTTTGGGTTGATTAGAAAGGAAACCAGACCAATGAATGGTTGACGTAATGTCAATCGAGCCTCATGTGACTTGGTTACTGAGATATGAATGGAACAAGGACATAGTTTACTTGAAGTAAATTGAAGGTATTTTTTTTTCTTCTTTTTAATTCTTAGGTCATTTACAACATACAATCATCGTCCCGTCGAGACGCCAATGAAACAAAATAAGAAACAGTAAGGTGCATATAAGAAGAAAACAAAAAAAAAACAAAAAACAAAACAATTCTTGGCGATCCAACCGGCCCGTTCTTTTTTCTTTTTCTTTCTTCTATCTTGCTTGCTTTGCTCAAATCTATAAAATAAGGAAATTCCAGATGACAATGTTCACAGCCAACTGTGTCGAGTATTGACATGTTGTACTAACAAATTGGAACGAGTGAGCAATGTGGAAATGGAAATGGAGAAGGATTGAAAGCCATTTCAAAGTCGGTGGCGAGCGCAGGTACGATCTGATCGCTGCTGATGACCTGTGCACTATGCAAATGGGTTAACCTGTCGGAGTACAAGGGAGGGATAATATGATATCAATTTTAACTCGCCGTCAAATTATTGGACAGAACGGCGAAACTTACGGCAAAGATCTTTAATACGGGAGGACTCTTGGTAGTATCGGCGGTAATGATTACAGGTACGGTTTGAAGCTCTTTGACAGTCTGAACGCAATGAGTCACACCAGGTGCGGCTTCAATCTTTTCTACGCCTTCCCATTGCAATTCAATTTTTCCTTTGGCACGGGCCATCTCAGCGCTCTTCAGACGTTGTGCGCTCTGTTTTTCTCGCTCGGTTAGTTCGCCCGTCTTTCCAGGTCCTTTAAATGGGTGTTGAACAACATCGTCTTCATCATCTTCGAACAAAGCGCTTTCCGCTTGCACGGACTGAGAGGAGGCCTCCATTAACTTGGCATGCCTCTCAGCATGGTGACGAATCGAATGCCAGTGGGCATCGGTTGAGTGCTCAGACAAGTGAGAGACAACATCGACCCCTTGCTTCCAGTAGAGCTTCAAGGTGTTGGCGTGTTCGTCATGGACGTGATTCTAAATTAAACGGCAAACGCACGTTAGTCAAAAGTTGAAGGCTCAGTTGGTTGGTTTTCAACACTTACATCAATCGGCATTTGGTCAACATGCACGCGTTTTTCAATCCCAAAATCTGGAACGACAACGTCGAAGGCCTCATCCCAGACGCCAATAACATTGGCGGATCGAATGACAGGCCCATACTTGGCTGTAAGGTCCGCAATGAGTACGCAAAGGAACAGATGCTGGGATTGTTCCTCGGCAAGGCGCGCAGCATGCTTCTTAATGTTGCAGAATTGGGCGCATTTGCTAACGGAGTCAGGATCCATGGTGAATTTGACATCACACGATGTACTCAATACAGCCTCCAATTGCCGATGAACCATCACATCGGCAAAACGACGGATTGGTCTATCACAAGCTAGTTCAGTATCTGAACAGTTGTTTGGTAATGGACAAAGGGTAGACTTACGAAGTGAAATGAGTGTAAACGGGAAGATTCAATGCATAATGAGCCCATTTAGCAATGTCCAAGGCACCACCACAAAAGTACTTGGCTTTAACCATGGCTTTGGTCGACAATAATTGAAGTACAAAGTGGGAAGCCTTGCCAGCCTGCTCCATTGATTTGATTGATTTCATCAAGGCTCCAGCACTGGACGTGTCGATTTCAAAGCCCATCTTGGCGGCTCTTTTAGCAAATCCTTCCAACCTTCTGTCTATCGGAGCTTCATGGCGTCGGAGCATTGCCTGTTCAGGTAACCCAGCTGCGATCTTCTTAGCAACCGCCGAGTTCGCCAATAGCATATATTCTTCAATTAATTGCTTGGCTTCGTCACCAAGGACGACCGAGCAATCCTCGGGCAAACCTTCGGCGTCAAGCGTGATATCTAGTCGGATGTTGTCGATGCGGAGACAGCCTTCTTCAAATCTTCGAGCACGCATTTGGCGGGAAAGTTGACCCAAGGCTCTCAAAGAATCACAAATTTGATTGACTGTCACGCCGTCCTTCTCAATCTTCATCTCAGGAGTGGACAAATTATCGCTGAGAACTTGCTGAACCGAATCATAGGTCAACTTGGCACTCGAACAAATGATGGACTTTCCAAACCATGTATCGAGCACCCTGCCTTGCGGAGTCATCTTGAAGACGGCACTGAATGTTAGCTTATCTTGACCGGGTGATAAGGAGCACAAGTGCTCCGAGAGAGTAGGAGGGAGCATTGGAACAGCTCGCTGAACCAGGTAGACGGTAGTCGCTCTCTTACGAGCTTCGCGATCCAAAGCGGTTCCTGGCTTAACAAAGTGGGTAACGTCTGCGATATGCACTCCTACTTCAAAGGTCCCATCTTCGTTCTTCGAAATGTGTAAAGCGTCGTCCAAGTCTCGAGCAGTCTTGCCATCGATTGTGAAAACGACCTGGTTCGTGAAATGACGGCGCACCTCGTATTCGCGTTCGGGGATAGTCCACGGCAACGGTGGTAAGCATTTGACCACGTTTTCAGAGAATTCCTCAGAGGTGAAATTGCAGTCTTTGAGCAGGGCATTGGTTTCAACTTCAATATCACCAATAGGGCCAAGCTCCTCAACTAAGGTACCAAAAGGGTGCAAAGAGGTAATGGGCCAGCGCTTGATACCAGCAATGAAAAGCGTTGAGGAGTACTTATTGGGATCCGCCAAAAAGTCGGCAGGCGCTTGGTCGACCGGGATAGCAATCAAGGGAACCCGCTTGTCGGTAGGTCTATGCCAGACAATCTTGGGACGTTGTTCTTCGCGCTGGCCGCCACGCAAGTCAACCCCTTCGCGTTCGCGGCGTTCAGCTTCCTGCTTCTCCTTGGTTGCAGCGGATGAGGGGCGCAGCAATCCCAAGGTCCCACTGAAGAGCTGACCGGGCATTCGCTCCACAACAGCGACGATATGACCAGCAAAGTTCGGCCTTTGGTCGTCATTGACTTCCTCTTCTTCGAAAAGGGTGAGCCCCTGCCCTTCCACCTCGACATCATCACGCTTCTTGTCCTCACGGCGGTTGTTTTGAGGAACGCGGGAATCGAACGCTTGATTTTCTTCTTTCTTGCGCTTCTTCTCCTCCTTCTCTTTCTTCGTGCCCCATACGTCATCGACATCAAGAAGTTCGACCGCCACGACATCGCCCTCAAGGGCACGGTTTCGGTCCTTAGAGCCACAAATATAAATGTCCGAGTCCAGAGAATCGGTGGCAACGTAAGCGTCAGATCGGTTACGTTTGTTCACACGCAAGACACCGATCACTAGTTTACCAGCAGCTAATAAGGGAGGGATAGACGCTTGGGGTAAGTAGGGCGCGAACAACGATTTGCGCATTTGTTGATTGCCTTGTCCGACGTGGGATTGACCAGGTCCTAAATTCATGGGGTTTTGAAAACCGAATGATGGGACACGCGTGTGGCCGGAGGCGGCCCGGAATTGAGCTAGTTGTTGCAACTGCATCTGAGCTTGATTAAGATCGGTGGAGGCCTGAGCGCCAAAATCTAAGAGAATACGAACAATGGGCTCACTCTCCTGCGTCAAGAATTATGTGGATATCAAAGAAGCGTACTAACCCATGTTGAATCCGCCAATGTTAGAAATGCTGCTAGCTTTGCTGTGCCCACGGCGGTGACCTTGGGCGCCAGGACCATTATTGGAAAAGCCGTTGCCCGTGCCGAAGTCCAGATCGCTACCAACGGGGTTAGCAAGGTAGTTGCTGAAGGTGGAGCTGGGAACTGAGGCTGGGAACTGGAAGTTCTGACCGGGAAAGCCTAGCTGTTGTTGATTATTGCCACCTGTGTTGGAGCTTACTTGGACACTGTGACGACGGCCATGGCCCTTGGGATTCGCCGAACCCCCATTAATCATGGAATTGGAGAGGTTATCGTTGCCACCGAGACCTTGACCGAAAGACCCGGCACCATCTAGTCCGAATCTTCCCATGGCGCCAAACGCGTTACCACCATTGCTCTGGCCACTGCCCACTTGGGCGCTTTGACCACGTCGATGGATGGGATGTGCGCGATCAGGTGGTGGTCCAGTCTGAAGGTCGCCAAAGCGGTTCATCAGGGCCTCCTGCTGATGACGTAACATTTCGAGTTGCTGCTGGATCTGTAGCGACTCGGACAATGGAGACATGACATCTACCTTGCTGAACCTGGGCGCACTAGGATGTTGACCTTGAGCTTGGGCAGCCTGTAGAGCAGCTTGCATTTGAACGACTTGCATCGCTTGCTGTTGAACGGTAGCCTGGAGATCATTGAGACCACCCAAAGAGCCAGGTCCGGAAAAGTTGCTGTTGAGGAACTGCATTTGTTGCTGCTGTTGCATTATTTGTTGAGCAAGTTGATTGTTGGAAAGTGCGTTTCCGCCGGGGAAGGCGAATCCTCTGACGTTGTTGAGCCCCTGCAAGCGACCGAATGCTCCAGCATTGTCAGGAAGGTCGCCGACGAACCCTCCCGGAAAGTTGGCGGGAGGACGTTGAAGTGCGTCGTGATTAAATTGAGTTTGACCTGGAGTAGGCGTGATTAAAACTTCGGCGTCGACGTCCATCTACAAAGGGACATAGCTTGAGCAAGACGTTTTTCAAGAGATCGATGATTCTACCTACGATTGAAGACAAGGCACCAGGTTGAAAGCCACCCGCATTGGGGTTTAGCGTACTCTTGGCACCGGCGTTCTTGTCGAGATTGGGTTTTCTTTGACCTCCCGATTGCGCACGACCTTTAGGAGCATGCATGCTGCCACTGAGAGTATTGTCATTACCTAATGATGGACCTGTGTGATCGTTTACAATCAGAATGAAGCATAATAATAAAAGATAAAAATGACATCATCAGACGTACCAACATCCGAAGCCCGGCGAGCTTGGGGGGCAGGAGGATCGTTAGCCTTGCGACCACCGGTAGAATTACCGACTCGTTGGACGCTGCTGCGACGCTGGTTGTTTTGTCCCCCCGGAGGGGAGTCGCGATCGCCAGTGGTAGAGGGACCATTGGAGGGTTTTTTGTTACCGGTGGAGCTGTCTCGACGAGGCTCATTACGACTCTGAGGGCGAGAGTTGGGCTTGCGGCCACTGCGGTTACCATTACCATTGGAGGTAGTACTTGAGTGCTGGTCTGAGTTATCGGCCATTGAGGATAAGAGGTTTATGTATGAAATGAAAAGGGCGAGTTAGGTGGTGTGAACCGTATGTGTCGAGGAGACGAGATTGGGCGGAGTTGTGGTCTCGATGACCAGTGATTTTAATTTTTTGGGAGCGATCGAGCAAACGATTGACTGGATGTGTCCCAGATTCTAAGAGTAAGAGCGCCTGAGAGAATGAAGAGGAAAGAGAAAGAAAAAGAAAGAAACGACGATAGTATTGGATGTTAGCAACGAAACTCAAAGGGTTGAGCAGTGGGCTCGTAGGAGATAGTAGGATAGAAGATGGAAGCTAGATGATGAACAGCAGTAGGGGACTGGGACCAGACAGTAAAGAAAGATATTTGTGTAGTGGGTGGTAGTGGTGGTGGAGTGATCAATGCTACTACCTATTGAGAACGGAAGTGAATATTGGGGTTGATGATACAAGTTGTTAGAAAGGATCAAGTACAACTCAGCCAAGGACGGTACTGGAACTCAGGAAGAAAAAACTGGTTGAGAGGAGCGATGATGACGCAGGGGGGGTGGTGGGTGGGGCTGGATGGAGTGGTAGAAAGTGAGAGAGCAGTGGGAAGCAAGTATGTAAGGAAGGAGCGGGCGAGGGAAGGGGGCGAGGCACGGGGGAGGGGTGGTGATCGAGTGGTGATGAGAATGAGAAGGCAGGGTGAAGGAGAGTGAAAGTTGACTGAAAGTCTGAAAGCCTGGCCCCGGAGAACCGTGGGAGTTGAGCAGACGGTCAATAACAGTGACAGGTACAACATGGATTTATTTGTTTATGTGGTGTGGTTTCCGTTTTCTAGGTTTTGGCTGGGCCGCATAAACACATATAGCAATACATCCCAGTACTGGTGGTCACTCGAGCAAAGAGTTCAACATCCAACTAAATAAATATGTACTGCTGGGCTTCTGCGCGAAACAAACAGTCTGGGAAATGGATGTATGGATGAGGCAACTATGTACGGGTTGTTCTCAAACTCAAGCCGACGATCCCAACCAACCGACCACAGACGGGGAAGGAGTTTTGGGCAATGGTAGTTCAAGTTTCACGGCGAACGGGTTCTCTGGTCTGATGGCTGGCGGCCCGGCTCATGCCAAGCCAGGGGAGGGTAGACCATTTGGAATATGATTTTAGTGGTAAACAGTTCGGCAGGTCGGGATGGAAGCTTGATTGAGGTTTCCGGAGATGATTCGGCTCATAATCAGTGGTGATACCGGGAGAATGAATGGATACGATCGACTGTCCGACTAGCGAGACACTCATGCAAACCATCCTACCGCGCCAACACACCCCCACAAGCACATACATACATAGAGCAAAAGGATCTTCGGTTGGATCAATTCAAGAGAACCTGCTAGCCCACCAAGAAAATCTACCGGCAAACCTTGGCTGATGTAGTCTTGGGGACTTGTATATGGTGTGTTGATAAACAAGCGCGTAGCCGATATAGATCGAGTGGAAGGGAAAGATTGATCGGAAGTTTGAAAGGTGTTGAGGAAGATGAAAGATGATGAAGAGAAGAGAAGAGAAATGGAAATGGGGAAATGGAATGGGGTGTCGGATAGACGAGTGATTGTGTATGAAATGAAATGAAATGAGACAGAAGAAGAAAGAGCTAGAACTACATAGCTTACGATTCAGGTCGTCAGACGGGGTAGGTAAGTCAGATGCGAGTGGTAATCGGATTGACTCTGAAGTGATCAACTTAGCCTCAGTCCGAATCCGGGTAATCACACGAGAGAGTATTAAGGGATGGGTGTCGTCTCACCTTGGAACTACTTGAGGCTTGATGTCTACTTGATGGATAGCAGCTAGTTCTGGCTGGCGCGTGATGCTTCCTGATTGTTTGGGTCGATGATAGGTTTGATGGGGACGATTGCCGCGGGGAGCGTGTTGAACGAATGAGCTCGGAGTTGGAGACGCGTGCGCTGAGGGTTGAGTGGTGAGGTAGGACTAAGCCAGTTAGCTTGAGGGAGTGAAAACGCCTTGGTTCTTATATCACACGACCAAAAGAAGAAGAAGAAGAAGAAATGTTATTGAGAGTTTCTAGAACTAGAAGTTCAAATCAACCGAGCCGATATATTTAATATAGATATGATCGAGGCGAATATTGGGTGTGGATTGGATTAGTTGACAAGAAGAAGGACCTCCGTCAGAAGCTGAGAAGTGAGTGATGGAGAAATATGAGGTGATGAGGAAGAAGAAGAAGGATTGATTGGCTAGAATTATCGAGACTAAACGAGTAGAGGGTGAGGCCAAGAGATGGAAAATCGATTGTTTTTTTTTTCTTTCTTTCTTCTTTCTCTGAAGAGCCGTGTGATCGACGGATGAGAGAAAGATTTACTGTAGGACAGTTATTTGGGACCGGCGGGTAGAAGGTAACGAGGGATTGCAAGGGGTAGAAGGTTGGTTGTTGGATCTAGGTTTGGAAGATGAGGATGACTTCTGGTCAACGTAGACGAGAGTTAAGAGGGGGGAAGGGGGGGATGTTTGTAAGTAAGTAAGTAAGTAAGTACGTCTGGGTGAGATGGAAATAGGAGGTTCAAAAAGTAAGTAAGTTAAGTTGTAAAGTAAAGTAAAGTGTTTTTTTTGAAGTTTCATCCGGTCTTGAAGCAGTACAATCGATTAATGGTGTGGGTTGGTGGTAAGAAGGTTAGAATGTCTGGGAAGCTTTAGTAGTTCGAATGGAAGGAGTAGATGGGTGTAAAAAATATCCCAGTTGGCTTTGTATTCTCTTAGACTTAATAGGTCAAACGTAGTCAGAGTGATCGAGTGGAGAGTGGTCGTTAGGGATACAGTGTTAAGTTAAGTGGTGGTTGGTTAGATTTTAGATCAATACAATCATAAATAAAATAAATAAATACTTGGACGTTGATGATTAAATCTGTATAATAGATTTGGATTAGTGGACTCGATTGTGAAGGCTTGGATGAGGTGTTAGAGGCTCATGGCATGATGATAGACCTTGTCTGGTCGACAGCTAAGGTTGGAGAGAGAGACCAAGGGTCGAGGAATAGGGAGTTTGTTTAAAGTGGGTATTATGAACAGATAGGAAACTATCCGCCAGCCAGTCGGTCACTGTCAGCCAAAGCTTGCCATCCGGAAGGAGAAGCAGGGGAATCTTCCCACACACATCCACACATCCACACCATCACACCCAGGCCATGCCCGGAAGCCGGTTTTCGGTAACATACAGCGCGGAGAAGTCGGTCGGTTACTTCTCAACTCGGCAGTCAAGACCACATCATCGAGGTCAGGTCAAAGTGCGATGATTCCCTTTAGTCAACCAACCCTTCAACAGTTTCCTAAAAACTTATCGTCCCCCAGTTCGCGACCAACCCAACTCAGAAGCTGAATGATTTCAAAAATACTGAAACTTTAACCCAGAGTTCGTTGCCCACTGATGTCAGGCTCGGGTCGGCGATTATTTAATAACCATCCCCGGAGACTTCTTAGTACATGTGTGTATTATATTGTGATGGAAGCGGAGGCCTCCGTTCCCCAAGAGGATGTAAATGTGGGAAAGACCTTCAGTAAATCAATCAACTTCATTCTTACTCACCTACATACTCATCAAGCCAAAAATCATTATATCTTGCACTGAGCCGTAACACTAATTATTTGTACATGGTCAGGAGAGGATTTTTTTTTTTTTGGAATTTGCAGTATTTTTCAAGGGAAGTGGCTGGTACATAATATATGCGCCTTGATTGGGTGTCTGACCTCAATATACAGATTGTAACTATTCAACTCGAAGGGAGGGAAAGGGGGAAGAGGTGATATTTAGGGTGAGCGCCTGAGTGGCTGATTCAGATTTGGCAGGTTAAACATTTCTGAAGCTTCCCCCACCCTATGGTACCACCCTTGACATTCATAAGAAAGGCCTACATCTTGCCGTCAATCCACTCAACCCATGCCCCAATAGCACATTTTTCATGACCAAGAGGTCAAGTCAAAGTGCCCAATTTTGACATGATTTTTTGATCACCTAAGCTGTATTTTCTGTATCATTGTTTTCTTCCAAATTACTCCGGGCACCTGTTGCCTGTAACAAAAATATATTCCTGTATTTATTTTCTGCATGTTTATGAGATATATATAGTCAATGTGAAACTTTTTAGAGTGTAAAAAATGGCCACAGTAGAATGAGAGAAAATGAGAGGACCAAAAAACCACCAAAGTTTCCATTTTCACCCTCCTAACTTGGCCTTTTCTAGAAAAATTTCAGAAACCTCACATATGATGTACCACCTGCAGACACAACCAACGCCTCAAATCTGTCATGCCCTCCACACTGCCAGCATAATTGCCTAGGATGAAGTCATCCCAGTTAAACTGGGATGCACTCAACCAATTTAAACTTGGTTGAAAAAAACAATGAAATATAAATCCAAGGGACCCCCTTTGTTTTATATTTCATGGGTCGAGGTCCAACTACTTTAATTGGTTTTTTTTGCATCCTACTTTAACTGGGATTAACTCAACCTAGGCAATTATGCTGGCAGTGCCAGGGGCTCAACATGACCCCAAGGAATTTATTGTTAGCTTCTTGAATTCAGGAAAACTCTGATTTGGCTTTGCATTGGCAATGTTGGACCACCCAACTGTGCACCATCTACATTGACACTAGTAAGACATATCTGTAATTGTTTTGTATCCACCATTGAGGGAGAGCAGCTTGGAATACTTTTATCCAAGAAGAAGTGAGTTCTTCTCATTATTGATGGAGAATTTGTTCCAATCAATGATTTTCAATGCTCACAAAAACTTGCTTTATCTTTAGACCATCAACACTCTTCTGTGAACCACAAAACTATCATGCTTCTGCCGCAGAGGGGACCTTCCAAAGCTCACACAATGTCAAACCTGTGTATTTCTCAGAAGGTGAAAAGGCAAAGCAAGAATCACTCATATGTACAAGCCACAACATGGACTTATCCCACGAGTATTTATTTTCTTCCACCCAACAATCATTTCTTTGCAGGTTTTCTGGGCAGGGTAAGGAGCTCATCCCTCACCATATGGCTCCAAGATTGGATCTGGAGATGTGCACCAATGAGGCCTACTCATAGCCAGACGGGGGCAATTACAGGCAAAGGCTGCTTTGTAAAAAATGAAAAGCTAAAAAAAAGGGGGCAATACAGACCTTGGAAGATGGGGCCCTCATGACGCTCAACTTCTGTTTTTCCCAGAGACCCTACGAGGTTCCCCCTCTTTGCGGGCCCGTAGGGGGGCTCTCGAGAGGCCTTGTTAAGCTTGCTACACCACAGGCGCACATTGAGGCCCCAATTATCAAAAGCTTGAGAGATTTTACATAATCAAAGCTGTGTGAAAACATTTTGAAAAAAAAGAGTTAAGAATTGGGCTGAACCATGGCAAAAAAAACCTTCTAAAAAGATTTGGGCCAGGTTCCAATTATGAATTCCCACGTCCGCGCACCTGCACTCTTGGTCCATCTGAAATGCTTTACAGATAATCAACCACAAGCAACCATCCAACCTCAATGACCCCCCCCTCCACCAATGACCCCCACCCATTCCAAATCTACGCACGCTGTCATTGGTATTGCAACTTGCATGCCAAACCCCCTTGTTTATATCCGGTCAACCCGCTTGGCATTCAGAGGCCAATAATGCTGGTGGTGATGAAACAACAATTTGCATTCCCCCGGCGCTCCGCTTTTTAGAGTACTTCTAGATGTTTTGGGAAGACTTTGGGTGGACCTTGAATGAATTACCAAATGATTTGCAGCAGGATTGTCTGGGTAGAGATGAAACCATTGAGTGTGGAAGCCCGGCAGTGGGAGTATATTGGCTTGGGCACCAGACTTTCTATGTCAACATATCAATGTCTTCAATATTGGTAAAAGAGACAGTGGATAAAGCTTCTCAGAATTTTTCATGGTAGTACTGCGCATGCTTAGGAAACAATCAGTTAGGTATGAATGTTATCTTCATCTACCAGATAACTAACTATTTTAAACCCAACATGTTGCTTAAATTCCAATTACTCATTTTCTGCAGCTGGCTTACTCTGGAAAAATTGGACCAGTGCAAATTGATCCAAGATTCCTTCCTCAATTTCCACAGGATCCCAGATGTGGTAGGAGAAACTAGTGGTACCCACCCTCGATACCCACGGGCCAAATTCCCCCACATGATTGAATGAAAGGGGCCATGTGAATCAGAACCCGAGCTGGGTATCTCTCTGTGTTCCAGTGCTAGTGGATGGGACAGAAAAGTCTGAAATGCACCAGCTACCCACTCTTCCTCACCAATAAGCTGGGTTTCCCTAATTTTATAATTTTCTTGGGGCTGTATACGTCAATTGAAGTGGGCCAGGATTAATCATGACATGATACCCAGGGTCTTCAGGAAATCAGCAATTGTCCAAAGTTTGCTGGGGAATGGAGCCATAATGATCCCCAGGGATGCCATACTAATTGGAGATGCTGGCTATCCCCAGAAATGCAACACATTTTCTTGTACCTTACCTATTGGTGTGTAACCCAAGAAACAGTAGTTAAAACTTCATTCAACCCTCTACTTGCAGATTGTGAAACAGACCTTTTGCCAATTAAAGAACAGATTCCAGGAGTCTCTTAAATTCTCAGGTGGATTAGACCCATTTGTGCACATAAAGAAACTTTTTTCTGTATGTATATTGCATAATCTGATCAACCTTCCAGGGCTCATTATACCCTACCAGATGGGAAAACAATTACCACATAGGAGGAACATTTGGACAAGTTATTGCTTGCATCAATTGATAATCTAATGGTGGAGACCGCACCAGAATCAAGGTCACATCCCTCTTATGTGCGGGACACATCAATATTGGATATGTGTGACATTGACTTCTGAGCTTAAAGAACTATGGTCGTAACCATATTCTTTTAGTGCCAAAGACTGAGTTCAAGTGATTTGAGATGCAATACAATCAACCAATGTAAACCATTCAACCACCCAATTTCTCACTGTGGCACACTCCTAAGGCTTTTTCACTCAGTTCACATGATGGTTTAAAGTAGTATCATTTGAACATGAAATTGCAGCAGCAAAATAGTAAGAATAAAACGTGTGGAAATTGCTATTCAAGGTCCTGCAATGGATGCAAGGCAGCAAAAAGGATTAATGGGTTTACATGGGGGTGGGGGGGGGTGGTTGGTACTGCCGGGGTTCTGTTGAAAATCGCAACTTTATTGACTCCTCTTCCAATTATAGTGCACAGTTCACCAGTAAGGACTTCAAATCATACTTCAAACTATCCTTGTTATCTTCATTCAAACCCTGATTGATCCTGGAAAAACTTCTTCAAAAATCATCACATTGGATCATCTCCTCAACTCAGGTTCCATTCCATTCCATTTACACATTCTCCATTCCATTACACATTCCATTCCATCCTACATCTGTAGATCCTTCCCATCTTCTATTGCATCCATTCCATCTTCTCTCCTACATCCATTCTATACTTCCCATTCCATCCTATCCTATCCTTTTGTATCTTCTCTATCCTTACCTACCTTATCCTATTTTATCAACTTCATCCATACTCATTCGTCTCCTCAATATCCTTACTCATCTCCTCAAATCAAACTCAACCAAGTGATCTTGCCAAATCTCTCACCTTATCAATGAACTAAATTGATCTCCAACTCTTTCATCTTCAAAACAACTTGAAGGTCTTGTTTAACCTCAACTGGGTGGGGAGTGACACAACCACCAACATCACTCTCTCATCTGTACTATCTGATCAAACATTGACATAGTACATTTAACTCATATTATATTCAAGTCCTGTGCCTATTTGCTCCAGTTCACTTGTCCCATACTTTTGATTATTAGTTATCATCTGATATCATATTTCTTGCTGCTTGGTATGCTTCTTTTTCTTCTCATGATCTTTTTTCCTGTGATCTCAAATATTTATTGTGCTTTATTAGTTTTGGTGTTTTCTTAGCAAATCCATTTGGGTTTTTTTTAGGGGGAGTTTAGATACTTAATGGTCCATCTGGGGTTGTAACCCAATTCCTTTACTACCATGCCCAAGCTTTGCAAGGTCCCTAACCTTAGAAAACTTGGACAGAGATTATATTCCAAGTCTCCAGTAAAGAGGGTTACCCGGGGTACAATGGTGGAATGCACAGCCTGCATCTATGTAAATCTGGCTTATACACTGCAAGCATAGCCTAATTGCTAAGTTGAAGTCATCACAGTCAAACTAGATGCACCCAACCAATTGAAAAAAGGCTGATCAAACAAATGAAAATATGAATGAAAAGGGGGTTCCTTGGATTTATAGATTTATATTCCATCACTTGAGATCAACCAATTTCCAATTGGTTTATTTAATCCCAGTTGATTAAACTGGGATAGCCTCAACCCAGCCCCCAACTATGCTGGCAGTGTAATTAATTAATTACCAAAAACCCACCATATCCCAAGTCGCCCCACTACAACCCCGCTTAACCAAGAGAGTAGCTGATGAGCCCCGAGCGCGGGGAAACTTGGTTTGGCAGTGAAGAAGCCCATTACCCAGCCACAGCTGGAAAAAGTTATCACCACGATTGTGGGATGCTCTAGGGGCGCCCCTTTCAAGTTGTCTTGTAGACCAAACTGACAGGGGCATTTGAATGGGATAAAAGACGTCTTTTGCGGTGTCAAAGAAAGAAAAAGGACTTGAAGGAATGTTTTGGGGTGTGTACTAAAGCTATGTCAAAAAAGCTTGCCTGCTTGGAGGCTGAAAATCCAAAAAAAGTCAAAAATGATTTCAGCCTCATGTCATGAGGGCCTGACAATACATTCCAAACCTTCCGTCAGCTATGGTATGAAACACTGGCTTAATGTCTATAAAAAAAGCCAGGTAATATCACTGTGCTGAAAGGTTATCTGAATAATAATTACTATTATTCTCTCTATAGTCCCAAAAATAAAACATGAGGGATAACCTAAACTCCTTTTTAATTGCTTCTTTGGTATACAAATCATTCAATCAGTAGAAGACTACAGCTAACCGTATAGTTTTGACTATTTTTTTCTGTCTTTTTGAGAGATAAGTAAAAATATAAATTGTTACAAGCAGCTGGCAGCACTTGAGCTGATTGGCTACTGTCAGAGGGTGGTAGGCTTGCAGCAACTGCTTTATAAGGAGTAGTTCAAGATCTAGATGGGGATTTTTTCTAAGGTAACTTGATAACTAGTCCAGTAAACAAGGTAGGTTGGATAATAAGGGGATAACACTACTCTAAAAGTAGGAGGAGAATATTCAGTGTACTTACTAATGTGGTACTGGGGGAATATGCTGAGGATCCAATCCTAGGCCAGGAAATGGCCTCCTTTTATATTCTAGAGGTCTTCAGGGGAATGTTCTAGAATGTTGTTGTATATTCTGCTCTAATGTATTACAGTTTCAAATGCACAATGATGCAATGTGAATTGTATTGAATTGAGCACCGTATTTTCTTGTCCCCATGACCTCATGACATGTATGTATAACCAATCACATCATGGGCCAGTTGATTTAATAGAACAATACTGGGAAATTACCACGCACTTAGGTAATTTCTTTCTTATTAGCATAATTTTTATTTTCTTATATTTATGCAAATAAGATTATTGTCTCTCAGCTTTTATGACAATACTAATTTTATACTTTTTATTCCCTTTTTCTTAAAGTATCTTTGTTGTATGATAAAGTAGTAGAAGGAGTAGGAATTTAGTGGTGGTTTGAGTGAGCTACCCCATTAATTTTATATTCTGAGTGATTGATATAATAAAACTACTTTATGATATGTTATTATTTACATTAGTAATACATTACTTTATTGTATTTTATAGTTAAATAAGTTTCTTAGGATACTCTGGAGTATCTCTAGGGCTGACACCTTCCAAACCACTTAAATATTCACCCCTTCTTCCTCTTCCCCCTTCCCCCCATACCATCCTCCTTCCCATATCCACAATGCCCCCCCCCCCCCCCCCCCCCCCCCAATCCTGCCCCCCCCCTTTGCTCAAATATCATTCCAGCCTCCATTCCCAGAATCAATCCAGCTGTACATATTTATTTCAGTGAGTAAACAACGGCGTCCATCCTCCCCACCCCTGTTTTGTCCGTCCCCAGCTGATTTACTGCCCTCCCTCCTCTCCACCTGAACTGGTATGGTATGTATTTCTTTTCTAATTTTTCAATTCTCAGGCTTCTGATTATCAAAGTACCTTGATACAAAGATTTCAAACCAAACCCATGAAGTAAGCTGGCTAACTCAGTGTGATTTTATTTGCCAGCGTAACCAGCTTTACTGAATGGGGATGGCTTGTTATGCTTTGGTAAGGGGGACTTTGTTTTCTTTAATTGGAACCCATCACCACTAATTATGATTCTGTTGAATTTTTGGCGAAGCGAAAGAAGGAAGGGAATTAGTGAACAGAATCTGGGATACTCAAACGATGGGGACTTTGTTTCATGCGGAGAACTGATAATTGTTATTGCTTGGACTAGGCTATGTTTTTATAGACTAGTTACAAGTGGTTAATTTGTGTTGAGAAATAAAATGAATAAAGAGTAATTTGAATAAAAACTGAGAGGAGTATAATATGACGTACTGGAAGAAATAAATAGTCAGGCCTTCTCAGTCTTTTTAGTCAAGCTAGTATTAATCAAGAAAAAAAACATATTACAAAAACCACAATAATACTAAGAGCGTTACTTCTAGTAATCAGTTTTTTAGTAATCATAAAATGAGTTCAGAAAAAGAAATAACAATCAATCAATCAAATTAAGTTTTTTTTTTTAATTACAAATAGCTTAATATTTATGATGTTTATTCTAGTCTGAAAAAACAAGTTGATTCTCTGAAACTTTAATGAAGGGAAGATAGTTTTGAGGAGGCGGAACAGAAAAAAACGCAACAGATTCCTTCTTGATTTTTACCCCCAGCCAAACTCATAAAGACATCCTCCGGCCAGTTAATCACATTCA
>RDRW01000709.1:0-27305 GCA_007896445.1 Puccinia hordei
TGGCCAGACCTGCACGAACAGCTCGTCTTCAATTGGATTTTGTCTCATGAGGAATGAGAAAAATGCGGCATACTCTTGGGCTCTGAATAAGTTGAAGTGAGTGTGGTGATTGTCTTTTTTAGTATGAGATTGATAATCTGATGGTAATTTTACATACACCTTAATTCTTGCAGGGTCGGTATGGGAACCAGAGAGCTCTCCAAAGGTCTTTGTGACGGACAAAGAGGTGGCTCTCCGAAATGCAATTGCGGAGCACTTCCCAAATGCAACCTCAACTATGCGCCTGGCACATTGATCGGAACTTGTCACCAACTGCAAACAGGCTTTTGCATCCGAGGCAGACGAATGGACAAATTTCATGAAGCTATGGCACGAGGTTACATACGCTCCGGACGAACCCTCATTCGACACAGCTTGGGGAAGCTTCAGGTGGACCTCAGGGAACGAGCAAATGTTCTGGAATACCTTCAGAACCATGTTCTGCCCTGTCGCAAACAATTCATGGCTGCATGGGCTGGGAAAACCCCGCACTTGGGGAATCTGACGTCATCTAGAGGTGAATCAGCTCATAGCTGGCTCAAAACATACGTGACATCTGGCAAGATCGACTTTGCTACGCTCTTCCTGACCATTTCATCAGCTGTGGACCGGCAACTGACGAAGCACAGGTCACCATTGGCCATGAAAGGATCAAAGGCCTATCCGGACTCCCAAACGTTTTCAAGCCGCTTCACACCAAGATCTCCACCCATGCGCTCAAATTGGCCATTGGAGAGTACAATAAGTACTTGAAAATGAAGAAGGCCCAACGTGATGATCCGGTCAGGCAGTGTACGGGGAACTTTAACGCGGGGAGGAGGGGAATGGGGTCCCATGTGCACACTTGATTGAAAAGTTGCTTGAAAGAAGAGGTGATGTGGAACCAGAGGACTTTCATCCCCAGTGGCAATTGTGTTACAACCCAGACGGACCAGTCAGTGTATAAAATCTTCCCCCTCCTCCAAACCCATTGGCTAATCCTGTTTGACCTTGCTTAAATTACAGAACCTTGATGAGGAGCCGTATAACTTTGACGATGATTTTGAGGCGCTAAAGCAGGAGATCTTGGAATCTCACCCCTCCTCAGCTTTTGCTGGCAACTGATGAAGAATTTTACGTCGAGTTGTTGCAAACACACATGTGGTGTCCCACTGATTGAGCCGACCCCATCAGGCAAAAATCCAAACCAAATCAACCTTGGAAGAAGAAGAATGGAAGCGGCCGTTGCAAACCCGAGATCCTACTCAGGCAGAAATCGTGGGGTCTCAGTGAAAAGGCACAGACAGCCAAAGGGAAACAGCGCGCAAGGACCAGTCAGAATCGCGGGGCCGGAGAAGGACAGGACAAGTTGCAACAAGATAGCTCTTCATCAATGGAAGACCTGATGAGCTGCCCACCTTGGCCAGACTGACCGCCCAAAACCCCATGGCGACGAAGAAGGCTCTGATCCCGCAACATCTTCTGAAGAAGACAATGAGAGCCCACCGTGTGTGGCCAAGCGACGAGGCCGACCTCCAAAGTCTCAGCTACCATCTACGTATGCAGCCAACAAAGACTACCAACCAGGCCGCACGTCACTAAGCGGAAAGCAAGTCCCCCACTTCCGACCGGCCCAAGTCCCAACGCGTATGGAAGAAAAGCCCTCAGTATCATCTGCAATGAGTCAGATGTCTTTGGCAAAGGAGCTCCAGAAGCAGAAGGCAGTCATTCTGGGTCATCTAGTGAGTACCAGACTCAGCCATTGATCAATCTGATGGCAGTGATGGAGATCCCTTGGGGGTCTGAAGGAGATGCATGTGAATTTGCAGAGGACAATCCGATTGATATTCCTCTTTCCGGGACTTCAATGTCAATTCCCTGGTAAGCCCCTTTAATCAAACCAACAAGATTCTCCTAATAGTGATTGGCCTAATGTTCTGTTGTATTTTGCAAATCAGGATGCCTTCCTATGTCCCATACGGAAGGTGATTATCAGGCCAATGACCCCCCAGGCCACCCGACTTTGGAGGTAAATTCAAGGTTAGGATGAGCCCATTTCAATGAGTCAACATTATAACTGATTGCTTTTCTGGTTGAATTCAGGATGAAAGTATGGTTGTAAAAGTGGTCCCACCTTAGGGGACACTGGCTCAAGCCTCTAAAGAGGTTATGTCTGATAAATCAGTAAGTGAACATAATGTGAATTCATTATGATTACTGATGAAGCAAAGCAATTTACTCACTCTCTTGTGCTCATGCTGAATTTGCCCTCATCTCCCCCAGGTTGAGGATTTTACTCCTTGGGTCATTAAGTATGTCCAATCAAGTTATAAACCCAAAAGGCGATGGCAACAGTGGGTATTCTTGTGTGGCACATGCATTGGCTGCTGAAAAACCCGCGGGCCCGTATGCTAGAGACAATGGGTGGTATCAAGTGCGATTGACATGTTACACGAGCTGGCGATCAACAGGGCACTTTGGACGAGGAAGCTAGGTGGACCAGATATGTTCGAGAAGACCTACGACAGCATTTGGCGTGGGAATCCCAAGGGACCAGTGCCCACTTCCAAGTGGATGGGCAGGCTTGATGGTGGTCCTATTCTGGCTAATGCATACAATAGGCCAGTGGTGGTGTCCTCACAAACGAACCGAGCAGCTGGCTGCATGACGTTTCTCCCTTCAACTGTTGCACCCGACCCCAAACCAGCAAGCCAATCTACCTTGCACTAATTAACGGGAATCACTGGATACATGTTATAGTTAAGCGTGGCCTAGTACCTTTCCCCCACCGTCCATACCTAGCTCATTTCCAAAGAGCCAAGCTGCTGGTTGGTTGAGCATCATTGAACCAGCCACACTTCTTTACTCCAAAACTTGCAAGCCAATGTAACACCCCTCCTCTGATTTGTAATTACTAGATTAAATTTGTTTCCATAAATCAAAGTAGAGTAATGGCTGTCAACATTACTCCTGAATATTGTCAGCCTCCTTGGATGCAACAACAAGTCTTTCTAGCTACAAGTGGTGCAAGGATACAAGGAAAGAGTGATATTACTCTGGGTAAGGTTTTAAGGTTATAATTCCCAAATAAAACGGGGATTGTGACGTAACTTTAGAGGAACAATAGGAAAAATAAGGTAATAATTATATTAAATAATTTAATATAATAGGGGCCTGATAAATCAGGGGTGGTTTAATCTCTCTCAGGTGCTTGCAAATAAATTGCAGAGGATTAAGTGCCTGGAACACTGGGGGCCTGTTGACACAGGGTGGCTTAATACCAGGAAGGTAAGTGGGGATATCTCCAAGAAAAGGTTATTACTTACTAGTAATAAACCTTGAGGGATCTTGGCCATATTCAGGGTGAAACTGGACAGTTTTGGCCGCTTGATGGGTGGATGGTGGAGCTGGATGGACTAGTGGCTTATTTGTATTGTTTAATAATACGCAGTTTTAATTTGTACTGTTTGTTCAGTCAATAAATTTTTTTATATATGTCTAAATAATAATACAATCTGGTATACATCATTTATTTTAGTCGCCATGTTACTTCATTACATGTGTAACTTATGTAATGAAGTTAATTGGGCGTTTTTTTTTACGTTGGGTGTACCTTGGATGACTTTTGCAGTCCGCGTGCAACTGAGAGCCTGTAGGGGCATGATGGCTTGCGCGGGGCTTATATTCCACTTTGGCGCGGGCTTTCAGTCACACGGGTGGACTTCAAGGTATGCGGACTGCAGTGCACAGGTTTGAGTACAACACATTGTATTTATACTATCTCCCCTAATTTACACAACACCTCAGTTTCCGTGACTGGAAATTGGGGGTAGCATATGTATATGAGTATGGTAAGCATAAAGTTAGGTAATCATACTTTTAACTGATCATTAATTCAATTTGTTCATTCAGTTATTAGTATCATATCATATGTATATAATAATGTTTAAGTTTCACACCAAGACTGAACCCTATAATGTAGAAATAGATAAACCAAAAGGCAAATAATGTATCATTTGGATGGAAGTGATCAATAGAACATGCAACATGTAGAGCTGGAGACACAGGATAGGATTTAAATACCATACACAAGTCAGAAGTGATAGTTTGGACAAAGCTATTTCTATATCTTGAGAAAAAATGTGGAGTAGGTGGTGAGTAGCAAAGTAGTGGTGAAATTCTTTGTAGGTTCTTTCCCAATCCACTTGGGGGAGTCCATTCTCACCAATCTTATTGAAGCCCATAGCACACAAGAAGTCCAGAAAATATATACGAAGATTGTCTAAAGTTTGGTGGGGCATTGGGAGAGTAATACCACCATCCACCTTTTGTTTAAGGACTTTGGCCCCAAATTCTAGCAAGGCTGAAGCGTTGGCATTGCTGGCAGTCTGTCTGTTGAATGTGAAGACTGATGTGGGACCAAAAACGAGCAGACCAGCTAGCATCTGGATCTGAGAGGGTGTATTCCTTGTGGAGCACTCATCCGTCCTGTATGCTTTGGACGTGGCCGGGTAAAGTCGGATAAGCTGCAGATATACGCCCGAGCTGAAATTGCCCCCACCAGGTGCTGTGACACAAGCATGAGGCCGCCAAGGTTTGGTGAATTGGCATCGAATGTCCCCAGGTTCTCGTAGGTTCGTTGGAAGCCCCAGTGAGCAGAGTGGACCTTTGTTGTATCTAGTGGAAGGGGTTCCCATTGGGCGCCCTGCTGTTCGAGATGACGAAAAGCCCAGCATTGATGTAAAGCAGATTTGAGTCGGAGGTATGCCGTGTCAGGAGGAGAGATGAATGATGCCATGTTTGAGGCCAGTGTGTGTACCTGAGTTTGGTTGGTTATCGTCTTGCTTTTGTTGGCCCGGACAACTTCAATCTGATCCATGTTGATCATGTCATGAGTGATCAGAGACATTGAAGTAGCAGGGTGGAGGATTTTTTCTTAACCGCACCACAAAAATTGGTCAGTGTCATTTTTAAATAAATAGATAGTAACTAGGAGAATTACCTGATTTGCAAGCAGCCAGAGTTATTGTAACGTCCCGCCACACTCTTTCCTTGAAATTGTGGTCCATTGGGCCATGACGAGAGAGCATATGGGGGAGGTGATTGAGGACATAGGCGATGTTCTTTATCATCTTCTCAGCTGATCTGAGGGACCATGCAATGCCACGCGCCAAATCGTTGTTCAAGTTTTCTACCACTGATCTTGGAAGCAGTGGGCCTGGTAAAAATAGTTCCACAGCTGCAACAGACAGACAGACATGAGTTTGAGAAGTGTTTAATGTTTAGAGGAGAGGGGGATGACTCACATGCATCCCGTGTGGACCTTGCAGGGCGAGGAGGGCCTGTTGGCCTCTTGCTGGGGTTTGAACTGGAGCTGGGCAATGAACTGGAACTGTGCACTGCACTAGTGGTTGCGGTGCGGGAGAACTTCATGCCTTTCAAGTGTTCGGCCGTTAGGACAGTTGGGTGAGGAGTGAATAGGTGGCTTGGGAAGTTTGGGCCGGTTTCCCTTGGGTCGATACGCACAATCTGTTGATGAGAGGTAGAGGAGCCCTGTTGAGGGACTGGGCTTCCACCACATGAGGGAGGATTGTCTGGACTTGGGGTGTGATGCCGGGATTTTTTGGATGTAGGATCATTGGACGTAGGATCAACAAATATTGCAGTTGGATAGCGGTAGCGAGCCCGGCGTGGGTGACTTTCAACGATAGTGGAATGTGGGTGTGGGGCTGCACGATGGTTGTACGGCAAAGAGTCTTGTGAGGCTGGAGGGTTGATTCCCAATTCTTCAGGGTCGGTTTCCCCCTCGGCATCCGGGTCGTTTATATTGTCATCACGGTTTTGTGATAAGTTATGCAAGGCTCGTTTGGCATTTTGGGATTCCATGGCGGTAGTTATACCATCAAGGAAAGCCTCATTAGAGGTGGTGAGAAAGGTGCTTTCGCCTTTGCTGTTGCGCCTGGGTGTTCTTATTGGGTAGATGGGGCCATATGCCGGGTTCATAACGTTGGGCAAGCCGTTGTCAAATGGAGCGGGTTCGTTGTCCCATTGAGCTGGTATGTTGTTAATTCGAGTGGGTTCTGGTGTGCGATGAAGTGTTGGTGCCGCATTGTTTGCTGAGAGAAAATCTGACAGTTGTGGAGCGGTTGTTTGAGGTGGTGGGAGGTCTTTGGGAAGATCAGGAAACCAAGGAATGAATCGGTTGAGGTTAGGAGGTGGTTGGTTGACGTTAGGAGTGGAATGTAGGATGGTTTGGCTAGCTGGGGGGTCAAACGTGTTTGTTGGAGCTGGGCGAGTTGAGGACTCATGACCCTCATCGTCTGACTGCTCGTATTCGGCTTTTATTTTGTTGGCAAGAACTTCCAGATACTTGTATTCCTCGGGACTGCATGCGGGATGCTGAGCAAGCTCAGTGCATTTTTGCCAGAAGTCCAAACCTGATTTGCAGTGTTTTGGGGTGGAAAGTGGTAAGCAGGAGGTTTATTGTCATACATCTTATGAGGAAACAGAACTTACGTGATTGTTCATGACTACCAGACATTGTTGTTGCGTGGAAATACGTCTAAAGCTTGATGGAGGAGGAGAAAACGGTGTTGCTGTTGGTTGGATTGCAAAGTAAAACAGATGTCAGCTGCTGCTCCTGGAATTAAGTACCTTTTGCAGTGAGAATATGAGAAAGGGGAATATCAGCCCTTGCGGGGGGTTTGGGGGGGCACTTTGGGTGTGTAGGGGGCTTAGACGGGGGACTTGGGGCCTGATATGCATCTGTGGGCATTTCCCGGGGCCCTTTAGGCCAAGATGTGTCCCTTGCACATTTTTCCTGGGCCTTGGGTGCAAGGGGGGGCTTGCAAGGGGGCCTAGTGGCACATTCACACCTTGAATGTGTCCATAGGGGCCACTGGTTCTAGTTGGCCCCTTTTGGCCAGGCCCAGGTGGCCCATCTGGCCCCTTTTGGCTGGCCCATCTGGCCCCTTTTGGCCAGGTCCAGGTGGCCCATCTGGCCCCTCTGGGCCAGGCCCAGGTGGCCCATCTGGCCCCTCTGGGCCAGGCCCAGGTGGCCCATCTGGCCCCTCTGGGCCAGGCCCAGCTGGCCCATCTGGCCCTCTGGGCCAGGCCCAGCTGGCCCAGGAGCGGGCGGGGTTTTGGGTGAGGGGCAGGGGGGACGGGGGGGCGCGGAGGATTGGGGGGAACGGGGGAAACGGGGGGACATCGACTTACTGGTCGATGTCCTGGCGGCTGGCTTGAGGTGGTCGGGCGGCTGGCTTGAGGTTGTCGGGCGGCTGGGTCGTTCGGGCGGCTTGAGTCGGCGGTCGGCGAGGCTGGGTTGGGTGGGTGGTGGGTCGGAACGGGTAGGTGGTCTGGAGGGTGGGTGGTGGGGTCGGTGAGGTGGTGGTTGGGGAGGGATTTCAGGAGGGGGGGGGAGGGCCGATCGGCAAAGGATGGGGGGGAGGGGGCGGGTGGGGGCATGCTGATGTCATGCGTACAATGTTTTGTACGCATGACATCAGCATGTATATAGAAAGGGGCGTGCCCCTTCCTATATACATAGAATCGGCGTGCAGTCGGCACGCCGATTCTATGTATATAGGAAGGGGCACGCCCTTCCTATATACATAGGTCGGCGGTCCGCCGATCTATGTGTATAGGCAGGGGCGTGCCCCCTGCCTATACACATAAAAAAGGCGTGTGGGTCGCACGCCCTTTTTATGTGTATAGGCAGGGGGCACGCCCCTGCCTATACACATAAAAAGGGCGTGCGACCCACACGCCCTTTTCTGACGGGGCGGGCGAGCCGCACGCCTTTTTCTGAAGGGGGCGTGCGACTGCACGCCTCCAGTGTCGCACGCCTATAGATGGGCGTGCAGCAGGTACGCTCATCTACAGGCGTGCCCACGCCCAAGGATGGGCGTGCAGCCCGCACGCCGATTAAAAAAAAGGCGTGCGGGGCACACGCCTTGTTTTTTATCGGCGTGCGTTCGGCGTGGGCGTGCGCCGATGGGCGTGCAAATATCAATGCCCGTGAAGGTGTTTGGAAATAAATTGAGTCCAAAAATCATCAAAATCCAACCAGTGATTTAAAAAAAAAAACTGTTATTCACATTAAATTCTACACCCCTTAAAGTGCTTAGAAAAAGTTTAAAAAATGTGAAAATGTTGAGAAATCCTGGAAATTAAGCTGTCAGGATTTTTTATGAAAAAACCGGCGGGATTGGCCAAAAAAAAAAAAAACCATGGTTTTTGAGCAAAATAGAAATTACCATGAAAGTCTAAACCCCTGTAAGTATGAGAAATAAATTTAAAACTTTGAAAAATAATGGAAATCCGCCCGCAAAAAATTAAATTAAAAAAAAACCGGGTGGATTGGCCAAAACAAGTAGAAGACACAGTTTTTTTGCAAATTAAAAATTACCACAAAGTTCTACACCCCTTTAAGTATAATAAATAAATTTAAAATTTTGATAAATAAATAATGTTTACTGGTTTTACTTATTTAAAATGCCGCCCTCCATATTTTTGTTTTGTTTTGTTTTGTTTTGTTTATATTGCTTGTTTTGATTGTTTATTTTATTTGTTTTAAATAAAATATCAAATGAGGATGATTGGGGAGGTCACGCGCATCAAATGCCGCGCTCCACGTGCTATTTGCTTAAAAATTAACAATACAAAAAACCCGGTGTAAATGCGGAAAACCGGGTGCACTGCGCAGCCGCAGCTGTGCAGAAAAGTGGGTGTAAATGCGGAAAAACTGGGTTTTTTGATTAATGCCCTTATTATATTAAAGGCCCTTTTATTAATATTAATAAAATATTAACTTATCAATGCGTATGTGTCATTTGTTATTGTCACATCTTATAAGTATTATTTATTATCATAGAGTAACCTGAATTATTCATGTGTTAGTTAATCAACGTATTATTAATTTAAGTATATCATTTATTGTAAAGATTGATTGTAGTTTAATCATACTATATTATCACTCTATTATTTATTATCACAGAGTAGCCTGAATTATTCATGTGTTAGTTAATCAAGGTATTATTAATTTAAGTATATTTAAATTGGGCATTAATAAAAAAACCCGGTTTTTCCACATTTACACCCGGTTTTACGCAGCGGCAACGTCCAAATTGCTGCGCAGTACACCCGGTTTTCCGCATTTACACCCGGTTTTTTTATTTAATTTTTTGCGGGCGGATTTGCATTGTTTTTGGAGATTTTAAATTTATTTATTATACTTACAGGGGTGTAGAATTTTATAGTAATTTTTCTTTTTGCAAAAAAAACTATGGCTTCTATTTTTTTTGGCCAATCCACTCGGTTTTTTCATAAAAAATCCTCACAGCTTGATTTCCAGGATTTCTTTTATTCATTTCATTTATTCCATTTATTTTGTTTAATTTAATTTACTTTTGTTTTGTTTATTTTACTTGTTTTACTTATTTATTTTATTTGTTTTAAATAAAATATTGAATGAGGATAATTGGGGAAGTTGCGTTATTCATAAATCATTTACTTGCAATTATGTCTCTTGCTTTTAATTAATTGATTAATTTTATTCATTTCATTCATTCTTATTTGTTTAATTTTATATTATTTACTTTTGTTTATTTTACTTATTTAAAATGCTGCCCTCCATATTTTTATTTTGTTTTGTTTATTTTCCTTGTTTTAATTGTTTATTTTATTTGTTTTAAATAAAATATTTAATGAGGATGATTGGGGAGGTCACGCGCATCAAATGCCGCCCTCCACATGCTATTTGCTTAAAAATTAAAAATTAAAAAAAACCGGGTGTAAATGCGGAAAACCGGGTGCACTGCGCAGCCGCAGCGGCGCAGAAACCCGGGTGGAAACGCGGAAAAACCGGGTTTTTTTATTAATGCCCTTTAAATTAAGTATATTATTTATTGTAAAGATTGTAGTTTAATAATACTATGTTATCACTTCTTAAAGTCATAATGATGAATTAATAATACTAATAATATTCACTAGAGATCTTAAAGGAATAATATTAAAGAATAATAAGAATGGTAAACATTAACAAGGATAATAATAATTAGTGTTACTTGCAGTAACTTGGTACCTTTAATCATTTAGGTAACAAAGAGTGAAGAGTAGTGGAAGGGGAAACACAGTCTAGCCAAGCAGCTGCTGGGCTCTTGTGAAATAACCGGGAGACTTTAGGGAGAGGAAAGGGAATCGTGGGGGTCCGCTTGACTATCACACGTATCCAATGATTATCATTGAAAAATGATAAGAAGAGGGCTGGCAGCGGTTTAGGGTCCGGGGGAACAGTGGCGGGAATATATGTGGTGCTCCCGCCCGTTCTGCTGAGGAAGACAAATGGCCGGTTATACGCATTGGCCAGAATCGGTCCCACATCCAACTTGCTCATCCATTTGTTCATGGGGACTGATCCACGTGGGTCAGTCACCTGAACACGTCCGTAAGCGCGGTCGAATTCTGAAGGCCCCCCAAGGTATCTTGTCCAATGTGCCTTGTTCTTTTCCATCTCTTCTAACACATCCTTTCGCACTTGGTACCACCCATTGGCCTTAGCGTAGGGACCCTCTGGTCTATCTGCTGCCAATGCATGTGCCACACATGCATAACCACAGTTCCCATCACCTGCAGGGTTATAAGTGGAATGCAGGTATTTTAAGATCCATGGTGGAAGCTCCGCCTGACAAGAATGATGAGAAGTTGGTTATCAGTTACAGTCAGTGCTTCCTCCTTGTCCGTGTCAAGCTTGAGTCACTCACTGCAACATCAGGGTTGGTATTCCCCTGTCTTGTTTGGCCAGCCTTGGGTGCAACCTCAGCATCTACATGCCGGTCCTATGAAACATACAATGGAATCAGACCCTGATAATCTAATGTCAAAGTTATAGTACTTACCTTGGCTGTTGGGGGTGAATGTAGCCTGGCCTCACCCGGAAACTGATCATGAGAGCTTGAGGCTTTTCTTGAGGCTTCTGGAGGTGACAGCAGCTTTTCCTCATCCTGCATCTCAATAGATGAGGAGGAATCCACTGGGGGATCAGTTTCTTCATCTGATTGCCCACCTTGTGCGTCAGATTCTGCAACTGATTCCCCATCTGTGGCATCAGATTCTTCTTCTGATGCCCCATGTGGGGCATCAGATTCTTCATCTGATTCCCCATCTGGGGCATCAGAATCTTCATCTGAAACTGCATCTGCAGAATCAGAATCTTCATCTGTTACACCATCCTTACTACCATACTTGGGCTGCCACGTTTCCTTGCGCCGTGATGTTCCTGAACTGGAAGACCCCCGATTCCGTTTCCCAATAGTGAGGCTGCCAATTCGTGGGGGGTGAGTTCTCTTGACTGCTTAGTAAGTCCATCAGTTATCAGCCTCTTAAAAAGACATGCAATAAAGTTGCTTACGCATGAGTGTCTCCACACTGGGTAGCTCATCCAGGTCCCCAGAGGAAGAAGCTGAGGTGTCCAATGGAGCCTGCGCGCGCTTGGACTGTCTCTTACCCCCTTTTCCTTTTGATACACCGGCCTTCTGTCTTGCTTTCCTTGCCTGCGCCTTTTGGATTTGCGCTTCCACAATTTCTGCATGGGTGTCATCGCGCTTTTGAACTCGCCCACTACCCTTTCTCTTCTTCCACGGCCTTTCCAGTTTGTGTTTCACTCGGATAGGATCAGGCTCTGCAAGCGGGACCACGTGTGTGTTTGCATGGACCCTTCGTAATTTTTTCATTGTTGCTTCTAACGCCGAGGGGTGGTGGGACGCCAAGATCTCCTGCTTGAAATCCTCAAAATCGTTGTCAAAGTCGTACAGTGGTTCATCAAGAGCCTGCAATGAACATAGATGAAGATTAGCTAGGAGGGACATGAACAAGTCATACATCAGGAGGACTCACTGGACCATCAGGGTTATAGGCCAGATGCCACTGGACATGGAAATCAGAAGGCTCCACATCTCCCTTCCCCTGGACCAAACATTCAATAGTGTGCAAACACGGAATGCCCAAGCCAGCCTGGAAATTACCTTTGCATTGAAGGCTGGGATCCCCAGGCTTGGTTTTCTTCATCTTGATGAACTTGTTGTACTGAGACAAGGCCAACTTGAGCGCATGACAGGAGATTTTGCAGCTGAGGGACTTGAAGGCATTTGGTAGTCCGGTTAATCCCTTCTGTAACTCGTGTGCCAGGTTCGTGTGGGCTGTGTCAAGTTGTTGGTCCACTGCTGCAGCAATTGTAATGAAAAGTGTTGCAAAGTCGCACCTAGCCGACGTCACATAGGTTTTCAGCCAGCTGTGGGCAGATTCACATCGTGACGAAGTCAGATTTCCTAGATGGGGTGTCATTCCGGCCCACGCATTCATGAACTTCTGTCGCTCGCTCCAGACGTTCTTGTACAGGTATTCGTAGACGTTAGTTCGAGTGACTAGGTACCGTGTCAGTTGAGCCCACTTTGAGTTGCAGGTGTCCTCATTGGGGGCATGTGCGACCTCATGCCAGAGCCTCATGAATTTGGCCCATTCTTCGCCATCGCCAGCAAAGGCTTGCTTGCAGTTTGTCACAATGTTCCGATCGATGTGCCACATGCACAAGTTCGCGGTTGCATTCGGAAAGTGCTTTGAGATAGCATTACGCAGTGCCGATTCCCTGTCTGTCACAAAGACCTTTGGCGCGTGGTCAGCGTCCCATATAGATCTATGGGTATCACACAGGCACCGGAGTACAGTCAGTTTATGATGAGAATAGGTGATTAGTCAAATATACCACCCACTTCAACTTATCAAGAGCCCATGAGTAGGCCTCATTCTTCTCGTTTCGCATCAAACAAAAACCAATCGAAAAACTGTGATTGGTTGCAGTTTGGCCAACCACATGCAGCAGGGGGTAGTTGTTCAGGTTCGTCTTGTAAGTGCAGTCAATGTTGACCACATGGTGGAACCTGCGAGCAAGAAGCAACGATCCTGGGTGCGCAAACCACAAGTAAAGGAGCTTGCCGTCCGTATCGTAAACGTCCTCGTGTGTCCAATTCGATTCGTTGAGGCAACGTAGGAGGTACTCGATTGGGGTGTTGCCAGCCCTCTTCTCCGCCCTCAGTGCCTGCTTTGTGTTGTATATCGTCCTGTTGGTTACAAACCTTCCCTCACTGCTAGTAAGGAGTCTAGCGATTGCCTGGGGTTGCATTCCTAGAGACGATAAGCGAGCAACCTCAGTTTGGCCTTCGACAGAGAGCTTCTTGTGGATGACTACATGTTCCAGATCGATTGGACCATGATTGTGCTCAATTGTCTTTCGGCATCGGAGTTCCCATGGTGCATCCTTGAGTTTTACTGAAGTCGGTTTGTGGCCGGATATTTTGAAGCAGCACCCCAGTCGCTTATTCCTAGACTCTCGAAACCGGATAGCATCAACTGAGGTTTGGTCTTCCCCGGCAACTGTGCATGCAAAGTAGATGTTCTTGTCCCTCTTGGAAGCACAAACTTTCAGAGCGTAACCATGCTCGTGGGCCCATGTGGTGACAAAGTGTTTGAGATCAGTGACACATGTGAAAAAGAATTCGGGTGGTGCATCCATTGCATCTGGAAACACAAGCAGTTCAGCCAGTCTGCCTCAAGTGGGCGAATTAAGAAACTAGAAGAACTTACTGCCAACTGAATAATCATAAGATTGTACATCTTCAGATTTCATCAACACTTTATGCGGTTGATTGGCAGCGGGTAACATTGAGGGGGCCAGCGGTGAACGTCCTAAAGGATTGAGCGGGTATACTGGAAGATTGACTAGGTAAACATTAGGTCTTGGTAAGATGAAAACAAGGTGGAGAAATATTTGAAGACTCACCTTCAGCCACAGTTTGAGGGACTTGAGGGCTGAAAGTTGCAGGGGGAAACGGTTGAGGGCCGGGTGGTGCAGGGTGATACCTGCCGGGAGATGTAGGCGTGACGCTTGGGTATTTTACTGGGAGATTGTGCAGGTAAACATTAGTTCTTGGTAAGATGAAAACAAAGTGGAGAAGTATTTGAAGACTCACCTTCAGCCACAGTTTGAGGGACTTGAGGGCTGAAATTTGCTCGGGGAAATACTTGAGGGCTGGGTGATGCAGGTTGATATCTGTCAGCCACCAAGATATTACATGTAACATGTAATAATGTAACATGTAATACTTGAAAACTGCAAGCTTGAATAATTATTATTATTATTCTTTAATTTATTATTTTTATAGTCTGAACAAAACGGAATTTAGACCTTATCATTTTATCAAATGGTACAATAGTCTAACAGTAAGAGACTGGCTCAGTAATAACTGTCATTGACACAAGGACCTGAGTTCAAGCCACACTCATGACCACATTGAATAAAAATCATTTATTTAAATTATATCTAATTTTTACCAAAAATAAGGATAATTTAATTTATGAAAATCTTTGGAAAATTAATTTTCAAACATGCAATAAATGGATAAAGAACCATTTATTGGCATAGTTTTCTTCATGAAAATCCTGGAAGATCCAAGATTAACCCATAGTAATTCATAGTATAAAATTACACATGAATAAGGGTAAATCTTTATGTAAAGTATATTAATTATGCAGTATAGACTTGTAAATTAAATCCCACATGTTTAACTCTCCAGAGCAAGCGCTTTTTCAAGCTCTAACCCCAAAGGAAGTTGCATGTACATGTGATTAAGAATTATTTAGTTTAATTAAGAAAAATAAACAATTAAATTAAGTCAATTAATATACATGGTGACATTTTAATTAACAATGACACCATGCTTCCCTTTTTACCACGAACAGGCTGATCAAGAATCACCTGTCAATATTGCCCCAATCCCCACTGACAATTAAATTGCAGAGGAATTAATACAAATATTTTATTATTTAAGGAGAAGGTCTCTTCACCAAATTGAAGATATCCTCCTCCCATCAACTTTAACCATTATTAGATAACTTATTATAAGCTACCAAGGCGCTCACCTTCTCCTGTAAGTAAGGAGGACTGGCCTTTTTATACTTATAACTATCTTGAATAGTTAGAGTTCTTCAAATCCCCCCCAATTAAATTAATACTTCTTAATTTAATTGGAAGAACCGTGTTAAAGTCTGGTTAGCCCTTCTGAGGATATTTATTCCCATAACAGAAGTCTGGCAGCAGGGTAGTAACCTGTTTTTTTTAATACTTAGTGTTTTTAACAAAACACCAAAGTAATATTGGTTATATTTATTTTTATTACACTTTTATAAGTGTAAGACCTTTTATTCCTTACTGTACACGCCACTATTAGTGGAATAGAGTCCAGTTTGTTGACATTTGGTGTCCCAACAGTGGCCATAAATTATTTGGCCCTTTAAAATTCAACTTATTAATTTTTTTTTAAAAAAAAAAAAAAAAAAAAAAAAAATTTCGAAAATTTTATAAAAATTATTCTTTATTATTCCTTATTTCTCCTTATCAAAATATTTTTTTTGAAGAGAAAAACATCATAACTGACTTTTTGTGATTTTATCCTTATTTTTTTTTTTTTACAGAAAAAAACCAAAACTTATACTCAAAAAAGCAGATTCTTCCTTAAGAATCAAATCACTAATAGTCCACTTTTTCGAAAAATCATAGCTCTATCAAAACATAACAAAAGTTCGTTTTTTCTACATCAAAATTTTCGTCGGAATCAACACTTCTCACTAAAATTACTCTTGTCCTTAGTGTCCGAAGTTTACGTTCCCAGAGGTCGTACTTCTAACCGTCGTTCTCGCTCCTCTAACGACCAAAATAGAACCCCTACGGTTCCAAACGAAGATACTGTGATCCCTGACGCGGCTCCTATACAGGTTAGAAGCTCCCCGCCACCCAGTGAATCTAGAAGAGTCACCGCTGATACGTGGACTCCCATAACCACTCGTAAATCACGCATTTTTTACTTGTTTGTTTATTTCGTCGCAACGAAAACTACTAACCCATCCACATTTCTTTATCATGCCGTCTAACAGAGACCCCAGCCCAAATAGCGGAAAGAGACGAGAGTCAGTACCTTCTTTCCGCGTTAGTAACAGACTAGCGGGGAAAATTGCTGATTTCCCTCCGCTTGCCCCCAGTACACGCAAGCTTAAATCCAGCAGCCCGCTTGATATTGGAACAACATCAAGCCAATTTCCGCGGCTACCAGGAAGCTACGTGGGAGGAGGAGGAGATGAAAGATCTCTTCCTCACTCAAGCTTTGGCGACGCATCGCAGCTTACAGAAAATATTGGGGACGGGCAAAACCTTGATCTTGACGGAAGGCTGGAACCCCTTCGTCATAAGGAGGGCCCAGCGTCAGACCCAGGCCAGCGAAGCCTCGAGCAGCCAACCGGCCGAGACGCCGAACACACCAAGCACGGTGATTTCCACCGAGATAGCCCACGAGCCGCCAGCCCGCAGAGAGTTAGTACCGGCACCGGCTCCGCCTCCGTTGCCGCCAGCGCCCCCAGCGCAAAACAACAGAGCACAGACCAACCGAGCTCAGACCGGACCAGAACGTCCAACAGAGCATCGTCGAATGTCCAGACGAGAATACAGGAATTTGGTGTACGGCGAAATTTTCCGCCTAGCGCGCCAAATACAAGGCACGTACCAGTACATCGACCACTCTCGCCAAGAGCAGAGAGCTCGAAACAACCAACAAGAATAGATAGTATAGTAACAAAAGAATTTTTATTACATACATTGTCTGATATGTTTCTACAATTAGAATCAGTTATAGATAAAAATAACATTAAAACTGAAGAAAAAATTGTGGCCCAATCCAGTTTTATAGAAGATGTATGTACAAATCAATCTAGTATTCTTGAAATGTGCAGTGACATTACTACAGAGATACAAAAATATTTCTTGAAAGATGTAGAACCAATCAATGAACATTTAAAACATGTCACTGAGAAACTTGAGAATGAGGTTAAGACTTTAAGCTTTAAAGGCAAAGAAGTAAAAACCATTGAACAAAAAATTGACATGATTATCTCTGATATATCAGAGATAAAAATTAATCAAAATTTGCTTAATAAATCTGTAGAGTCCTTACAATTGCATTTTTCAAATCCTGATTTAAATGTAAATTGTAATCAAAAAATCAGTAAAGATACTCCTTTAATCCCAGAAGAAATTAAGCCTCTAAATCCAAATTTGAATTCTTATGTTACAGTACCCACTTTTAACACATCAAATAGTCCTGAAAGACATCTTATTGATGTGGATAAAGAAGTTAGAAAACAGATGTTAGCCTCCATCCCCAAAACATCTGATTGGCCCACTTTCTCAGGGGAAGGAGAATATGACCACACAGAATTCATTGAGTGGATTGACACTCTTAAGTCTGATATAGACTTACATGATAGAATTATTGTTTCTAGATTAAATCTTTTATTCAAAAACTCTGCCAACCAATGGTATAAAGGTGTTAAAGCCCAATTTGGTCTCCAGTCATGGGAATGGTGGAAACAACAAATTGAACAAAAGTTTGGTAACGCCACTTGGAGAAGAAGGGTACAAAAGGCCTTTTATACTTCAAGATTTGATGCCAATAATCCTTCTGTATCTTCATGGGTTACCAAACAATACAGAAGGATTAAGTCAATTGAGCCTTATTTAAACATTGAACAGATCAATATTAAACTATTGGATTTGTGTGATGGAGAAGTAGCTTATGCTGTTAAATGTGCATTAGATACTACTCAAGCAGACATTAGTACTTTAATTAATGTATTACAAGAAATAGTTGACCAAACTAACCTTGGTAAAAGATCAAAATTTCAGAGCAAACCTTTTGTACCTAATCCACCTGTTGCATCAGATAAAACAAAGAATTATTCTGATGTTAGGTGTACAAATTGTAATATTAAAGGGCATGCAGCAAAAGACTGCAGAAGAAAAAGAGTAGTTAACAATATATCTGAAAACAGAATTTCTGAAGAACCAGAAGATCCAGAATTAGATGAAGAGTCTGAACTTGATGAGGACAACATGGATCCCCAAAATGTTGTTGGAAACATATTTCACATAGATGAGAGTCAAGGAAAGAGTAGTGTTATTAAAATGAAGTTAAATGACATCACTGTGAATACTTTACTTGATTCAGGTGCTTATGTATCTTGTGTGGGAACCAGATATTTATCTCAATTGGATAAAGATTATAGATCTAAAATTGTCAGCCCTGATAATAAAACTTATAAGAGTTGTAACCAAAAATTGAATTATATAGGAAAAATTAATTATGATTTAACTCTTGGTACAGTTACAATGAAAATGACATTTATGGTAATGGAAGATATCAAAGCCCAATATTTTATCATTGGTAACAATTACCTTCATGCTTATAAAATCAATCTGATCAATTCAGATTCAAGTTATGTAACCATTGGTAATAGTACTGTTCAGTATCATTATGATACAAAAATCTCCTCTTTTGTTAATAATATTCTTTCTTTTAAAAATCAAGTAAAAGAAGAAGCTCACATATATGATAAACTGTCTGGTGAGCAAGTCACACAGTTGTATAACACTTTGTATATGAATATTGGTGCCTTTAATACTCCTAAGGATGAGTTTGGAGCTATAAAAGGTCATGAAGTTAACCTTCAGTTAACTATTCAAAAACCTTTTCCTCCAATATTAAGGAGATCTCCTTACCCTGCTAGTCCTAGAAGCAGAGAGGCCATTAAAGAGCACATTGACACCTTATTGAAATTAAAAGTACTGAGGAAAGTTGCTCCAGGAGAGGAAGGGGACATTACCACACCTGTAATAATAGCCTGGCATAACAATAAATCTAGACTCTGTGGTGATTTTAGAGCTTTAAATAGTGTAACTGTTCCAGACAGGTATCCTATGCCTAAAATTAATGAATCACTTACAAATTTGGCTAAAGCCAAATATATCTCTACAATGGATGTACTTAAAGGTTTTCATCAAAACACTGTCAGTGTTGAGAGCAGAAAATATCTGAGGATTATTTGCTATTTAGGTGTTTATGAATATTTAAGAATGCCCTTTGGCATTAAAAATGCACCTTCACATTTCCAAAGAATGATGGATGTAGAATTCTACAATGAACTCAGAGAAGGATGGTTAATTATCTACATAGATGATATTATTGTTTTCTCCCAAGATTGGGATGAACATCTTACTAGATTAGACTTGGTCCTTAAAAGGGCCATTAAAATGAATATGAAAATCTCTCTGCCCAAATGTCACTTTGGGTTTAATGAACTCAAAGCTTTGGGACATGTAGTTTCTGGTCTTACTTTGGGAATAGACCAAAATAGAGTGGCTGCTGTTTTACTTAAACCAGTACCCACTACTGTGAAAGAACTCCAAAGCTTTTTAGGCTTTATGAGTTATTACAGGCAACATTTAAAGAATTATGCTTCTATATCTTCTAGCCTGACAAAACTTATCAGTCCTAGTGTAGTATTTGAAATGACTAAAGAAAGAATAGATGCATATAATACTTTGAAAGAAATGTTAACTACAGCTCCTGTACTTTTCCATCCTGACCCCACTCAACCCTACAAACTCTATGTAGATGCTAGTATGGAGGGATTAGGTGCAGCTTTGCATCAAGTTCAAATTAAGGATGATTTACCAGTTGAAGGACCTGTAGTCTTTATATCTAGACAATTGAAGGATTCTGAAAGAAGATATGGTGCATCTCAGCTAGAATGCCTTTGTTTAGTTTGGGCTTTAGAGAAATTGTACTATTATCTAGATGGATGCTTCTTTGAAGTCATCACAGACTGTACTGCTCTTAAAAGTCTTATTAATCTTAAGTCACCAAATAGACATATGTTGAGATGGCAAATCTCAATCCAGGAATGGAGAAGTTCTATGACAATAACCCATAGAGAAGGTTTGATACATAAGAATGCAGATGCACTCAGTAGATGGTCTTTACCAAACACTCCAGATAATCCTGCATATGATCAGGAAAATATGGAAAGAGATTTACCCATCATGGGTATCACAATTACTAGCCTCAAAGATGAATTCTTTGAAACAATTGTAGACAGTTACTCCAATAACAAAAACACTACAATCATTGTAGAAGCCCTGAAGTCAGACTTCAAAGACATTGGTATTTTAAATGGTTTAGATCCACCTTGGAAAAGAAAGTTTGATGAAAAGAGATTTGTACTCTTAGATGGACTTCTTTATTATAAAAGTAACCATGCCTGTGGTCTTGTACTTACTTCACAAAATCATATTAATGACATTTTATTTGAATGCCATGATAATATGTTTTCTGGCCACATGTCTACTGACAGAACCCTTGAAAGAGTAAGGTCTGTAGCTTGGTGGTTTAATTGGAGAAAAGATGTTATAGAATACTGTTCTTCTTGTGACAGGTGTCAGAAAGCCAATAAAGCTACTGGTAAAAGACATGGTATGTTACAAGAAATAAATGAACCCAAATCCAGATGGGAAGTCATTAACATGGACTTTGTAACTGGATTACCTCCAGCAGGTAAAGAAAATTACAACTGTGTTTTAGTTGTAGTAGACAGGTTCTCTAAAAGAGCAAGATTTATTCCTTGCTTTAAAGAGAATAATGCAATGGATGTAGCTCTATTATTTTGGAATCATATTATTGCTGATGTTGGCTGTCCTTCAGTCATTATCAGTGACAGAGACCCAAAATTCACTTCTGAATTTTGGGATAATTTGTTCAATTTGATGGGTACTAAATTAGCATTTTCTACAGCTTATCACCCTCAGACAGATGGTTTAGCTGAAAGAATGATACAAACTCTGGAAGACATGATCAGAAGATATTGTGCCTTTGGCCTTAGTTATAAAGACCAAGATGGATTTACTCATGATTGGATATCTTTATTACCAGCCCTTGAATATGCATATAATTCAAGTAAACACTCAGTTACTGGAAAAACTCCCTTTGAGTTAGAAAGAGGATGGACTCCTGTTATGCCTGTAACCAGTGTGCTTAGTAAGACAGTACACATTCATCCAACATCTGAATCATTTTTGAGTATGATGAATAAGGCTGAGAAACATGCTCAAGATTGTATCAAACAAGCAGTTGACTATAATAAGTCAAGATGGGATAAGACCCATAAAGAAGCTAACATTAAAGTTGGTGAACAGGTATTGATATCCACAGTAAACTTTGCAAACATGGATGGTCCTAAGAAACTTAGAGACTCCTTTATTGGTCCCTTTGTAGTAAAAGCTTTCCATGGCCCAAATGCAGTGGAAGTAATACTGACAGAACCATTCCATAGGAAGCATCCAACTTTTCCAATTAGTCTTCTTAAGAAATATATCACTTCTGATAAAGACAATAACAATGTCCCTGTTAAGAAAAATACACCCATTCCACCTATAATAGATGAGGAAAATCTAATTCCTCTCAAGATTATTAATGATAGAAGAATTATGAAAAATAATCAGAGTATTAAACAATACCTTGTCAGATTTAAGAACTCTTTAGCAGACAAAGATAAATGGTTGGAAGCTAAAGATATTAATAATGATTCTCTACTTAGAAGTTATAGAGTAGAAAAAAGACATTAGCCTTTTTTCTCTTTTTTAGTGTGGGTGAGTGTCAGCCACCAAGATATTACATGTAACATGTAATAATGTAACATGTAATACTTGAAAACTGCAAGCTTGAATAATTATTATTATTATTCTTTAATTTATTATTTTTATAGTCTGAACAAAACGGAATTTAGACCTTATCATTTTATCAAATGGTACAATAGTCTAACAGTAAGAGACTGGCTCAGTAATAACTGTCATTGACACAAGGACCTGAGTTCAAGCCACACTCATGACCACATTGAATAAAAATCATTTATTTAAATTATATCTAATTTTTACTAAAAATAAGGATAATTTAATTTATGAAAATCTTTGGAAAATTAATTTTCAAACATGCAATAAATGGATAAAGAACCATTTATTGGCATAGTTTTCTTCATGAAAATCCTGGAAGATCCAAGATTAACCCATAGTAATTCATAGTATAAAATTACACATGAATAAGGGTAAATCTTTATGTAAAGTATATTAATTATGCAGTATAGACTTGTAAATTAAATCCCACATGTTTAACTCTCCAGAGCAAGCGCTTTTTCAAGCTCTAACCCCAAAGGAAGTTGCATGTACATGTGATTAAGAATTATTTAGTTTAATTAAGAAAAATAAACAATTAAATTAAGTCAATTAATATACATGGTGACATTTTAATTAACAATGACACCATGCTTCCCTTTTTACCACGAACAGGCTGATCAAGAATCACCTGTCAATATTGCCCCAATCCCCACTGACAATTAAATTGCAGAGGAATTAATACAAATATTTTATTATTTAAGGAGAAGGTCTCTTACTTGATTGCATTAAATCAGCCTGGATTGAAGCAAACTCAAGGTGCGATGGCCATGAAATTTTTTCAAGAAAACGATGCCGGTGATTTTGATGATTACCAACAACTCGCAATCTTCAATGTATTCTACTCCAAACGTCGTGCTGCTCTTTACATGTCAATTCAGCGAAAAGATTTACGAATCTCTTGGCTTGAAAACTTACTCGCAAATAGCCCGATGTAGCTTGTTGTAGTCCTTATATCTAGTGAATGCTCCAACCAAAACTACAATTTGTATTTAGTTCTAATTGGCTGCTTTTCCTCACTGAAATCAATACCAACATTCCTCTTCCTGCCCAGTCATCTGCCACAAGCAAAACGTTTGACGTGACTTTCAGTTTCCTCAAACCTGGTTCACCTCAACAAATTGCACAAGCCACTCATCAATCTTGAACTGATAGGTTTTATTGTTAATGGTTATCTCGTGTATTTCTAACAAAACTTGAAATACTTAGATAAACATAGTGAAAATATGTTTATTCACAAAAAATGAGTTGAAAGGAAGCATGTTGTAATCCATAATTAATTCAACTTCATAGAAGCATGTCGTAATCCATAATTAATTCAACTTCATCTTGCAACCCATGTACCCCTACAATTGATGAGCATCACCTCTGTATTGAAAACAACACCTCTCATCTATATTTGTATGTTATTCCGCCTCTTTCTAGAAAACAATAATCAATGCACTATTGTAAGAGTTCAAATGACCTACTCAATAGACGACTTATTTTAGATAGAAGGAAACAGTATGAAGAAGACAGGTTGGGAATAGATTGGGCGGCTGTTTTCTTATAAGCCAGGAACTTGTCGCGCGTCAGTAAAAACACGCTTTGTCGGGATCATTGTTTGCGCATCAGGAATTAAGACACCAGTCGGTAATTCCAAATTTGAAAACCATACATGACAAATTGCTGGAAAAACTGAATACTTCAAAGCAGATCACGTAAGGTAAAACGACAATAACAACAAATGGGAGAAGGAACCCTATCCTTTAGTCAATTCTCCAATAGAGGTACAGAGAGGTTTAATGTTGAGGGATGCTGTGTACAATTAGAGTAGCAAATTAGGTGATTTGTTCTAATTAAAAAAAACACACGTAAGACAGGAGGGTCTAGTTTTGTTTGAATTTCTCTTGCCAATGGTATAATTGCCTCAAAAGATCATCAATGATCTCAAGAGTTTTAGGGCTGACAACAGATTGAACAGTAGCAAAAGAGTCTGCCAGAGGAGGATTGTGGGAAGTCTGATCCTGCAGATTTTTGCTATCGTCTGTCGGAATTTGATGAAGCTTAGAGCTGAGACTTTTAGCAATGGGTGCGTTACGTTTTTCGCGATCAGACGATTCAATCTGAACTTTCTGAAGATAATCGACGATATGTTTAGATCTTTTGCGGAGGTCAGGGATTGTCGTCTGTTTAGATGGGAACTTGACCTTAGCTGGGGTCTCAAAGATTCTTGATTCTGGACCCTCTCCAAGATCTTTGATCACCAACGGCTGGGGGAACAGACTCGGGAGTAGATATTCCAGATAAGATAAATGGTCCGGAAGTCCCCAGCCCTCCGAAAGCACCGCCTCTACCAGCTGTTGTCGTTGCTGTTGCTGTTGCTGCGCTTGTTGTTGCTCCGTCACATGCTGTTGCTTTGTCTGCCATGGATTAGCTCAGGAGCAAGAGGAGGAGGGGCTGTTGAGACCCTACATATCCTCTTCTAAGCCCAAGACTAGCCTCAATCAAATACCCCAAGCAGTAGTAACGGATGATGAGTCTAACACTGGATCGTCTCAATGAGAGCAGTCGCTGTTCTTTTATGATGGATGATGAGAGATATGATTCTGGTTCTGATTTATTGAGTAACAATTGCTACTATAGCAATTGTGCTTTTAGGTTCTGATGCGTACATAAATAAGCCAAAGAGAAAAAACATAATGAAAAAAAAGAAATATGTTTTAGAGTGAGAAAAGGAGATTAGAGCAACCAAATCAATGGGGTCGGCCACGTCCTCTCCTCCTGGTTAGTGGACCTCTGGGGCGGTGAGATACTGTCCTTCCTCGAGTTGAATTGTATGATACATAGTCCTTCCACATGGCCTCGGCAAGCTCATCCCTCCAGGCCAAGTCTTCCGTGCAATCTTCTGACATTCGTTCGCTTTCATCTGGCATTTCAAGACTGTTGGATTCACCAGGCCTCTCTGGAAAATCATCTATGTGTGTTAGTCCATCTCTCATGATGTGATTGTGAATCACAGCCAAGCAAATTACTAGTTGTCCTTGTATTGGCACCGCATACTCAAGTGGTTTGGTGAGGATCGGAAACCTACGTTTGAAGATTCCCAAGATCCGTTCAATGGCATTACACAACATTGCGTGTCAAAGGTTGAAAAGTTCTTCGCGATTTTCTGGCCTAAAAATGATAGTCAGAAAGCTGTTCAAAATTTGGTTACAAGAAAAAATACACACCTGTTGGCTGCTGAGATTTGTTCTCGCAGATGATATCTGATCCCCTATAAGGCACAAGTAAGCCCCTGGCTAACCCATATCCTGCATCAGCTAGGTAAAACGAGCCATGGGTATTTTGAAATCGTCCGCCCTTGCAGATGCTAACACTCGGCCATCATGCGCCAATCCTTCCCAGCCAACGCGAACATAGGTAAAACATAGGTTGAAGTCGCATACTCCCAGTACGTTTGCGATAGAAAACCCTTCCGATTGCGATAGGCAACTGGGTTATCTGATAATGGGACATGAGCCGGTATGTGGACACCGTCTAGTGCGCCAATACAATTCGAAAAATATGGGATGAATTTCGCATTCTGTTCAATAGTCGGATGGATACAATTGGTCGGCGGTTCCTTAATATAATCCGAGCTCAAGGCCAGAAGGCACTTGATGATGTAGTGAAAAACTCTTAAGCATAAAATCAGCTTTTGAGTGAGTTAAATGAAAGAGATAGATAAGAAGACATGAAACACTTACCTCGAGATAGTTTCACCACTGTGCTGGAACCGATCCATTGTGTTTTGGTTGCTAGCACAGTGCCCAACAATGTAAAGGAAGATAGCTAGCTGTTCTTCTAATGGTAATGCTCTTGAGGCTGGTTGGACTTTCGTTTTAGTTATTTCTTGGCAGAGCTTCAAGAAAACCGATTTATTCATCCGCATCATATCAACAAATTGACGCTCGTTCCCGCGGAGTAGTTCAGAAAAATACCTATCGCCTGTCAGGACCGAAGTATTGTATGGGTTCTTGATAGCGTGGAGAAGATGGTACAGGGTCATTAGTACCATCACCAACAACGTAACTTGAATTCGACCATCATGAGTTGGTGTTTGATTTGAACGAGAAGTGATTGTGGACTGGGTGCTGGATCTTGAAGATTCTGATTTGTCTTCAGAGTGACTGCTGTCATGTTCTTCTTCAGTTTCGGACTGAGGGATGACACTTGCTGTCATTTCGGTGGTGCTTTGCCAAATGGTTTGTGGGGGTTATGTGTGATCTGTATGACTCGACTAGTTGTAGCCAAACAGTCGAGTCATATACAAAAAAATCAAAAAATTGATCAGTTATACACATTACCTTATGTAAGCGGGCGACATTATATAATATCACTGCCGCCAAACGGGCCTTAATATTTTAATATTTTTAATGATCCTTAAAGATTACATCCTTGCTCCTCAAGATAGATATTTATACCTTCCTTGCTTAAGTTTATGTACATGTGTATACCAGAAGTGTGAAACAAAATGAAGCAGGACCTTATTGATCTCTGACTTCATCTCATCCATTCATCTGACACCCACAAAGGGGAGGTTGTTTCTTTAACAACAACACACACACACCTTCCTAACAAAACCTTTGGTATGATAACATTTTTCTTGTTGGAGAGTATTGTTTGGAGGGCGGACTTATTGGTGATCAATCAGCTCCTGATTTTGAAAATGTAAAGATTTATTAGGAAGGCTGTATTCTTTTGGATAGAAAGATGTGGTGGAATGGGTTTATTCAGGAACAGCAGCAGGATGAGGATGAGGAGGTGGTGGTGGTGGTGGATGGTTTTTGATGTTTTCCAAAGGTTCTATTCATTCCAACACTGAATTTGATATCAATTTGTTATTCTAACACAGAATGGTTTGTCTTGTTGTGGACTATTTATAGTTTATTTTAGATTAGCAAGCAGCACATCATAATCTTCAAAAATTGAGGAAACTAATGTTACTGTCTGTCAAAAGGGGCTTAATTTAAGTTGTACACCCACCAGCCCCCAAAAGGGTCTGCTTTTTCACATCTGCTTTTTCACATCTGCTTTTTCACATAGGCCCCAATGCATACACCCACGGACATCAGAGAACTTCTACTTAGGGAGCCTCTGCCCCCTGGATGACTGGGGTGTATGTTGCCATCCAGAGAGTGTATCCACTCTTCTGGTGGCTGGTACTAGCCATCTGGAGAGTGTATCATATCACGCCTTGCGTGGCTGGTACTGACCATCTGGATAGTTCATTGTTTGGGATTTGGAATCTAAAAAAGGAGTGTTTGTTTATGAAAGGCCTGTAGGACCAAACTGATTAAAAAAACCTGAAATTGTGGCCACAGAAAAATTATGGCTCCTAGCTCAAAGGCCTGTAGGACCAAACTGATTAAAAAAACCTGAAATTGTCGCCACAAGAAAATTATGGCTCCTAGCTCTAGCATTGCTGGTTTTCCCCTGACTAATCCCTTGCATTCTCTTACCCCACAACTATGCTCTTTTTCAATTATCCATATATTTATTATTTTATGATTCAAAATATCCTCTTTCCAGCTCAAGCTGTTTTCTCTGTATGTCTGATCACACCGTTTGCACTTGAAGCCCACCAGAGCAATCAATTTTGTTT